>JANHMN010000023.1:14109351-14135208 GCA_030674055.1 Rhabdomys pumilio
AAGATGGTAATTGATGGAAAGGTCACATGACAAGATGGTAATTGATGGAAAGGTCACATGACAAGGGACATATTACCACTGACTAAAAAATCCGAGACAATGTGACACCATGGAGATGTTGTTGTGGAAGCCCAGGTGTTTGCTTCAGATTTCTTGTTTAGATATGTGTGCATCTGAAGTAATTCCAATTTTGAGGACACGTTGAGGTCACAATGCTAACTGTAGTGGTTTGACTATGCTTGGCCCATGGGAAATGGGCACTGTTAGGAGGTGTGGCCTTGTTGAAGTAGGTGTGGCCTTGTTGGAGAAAGTGCATCTCCTTACTGTGGGAGTGGACTCTGAGGTCCTATGCTTAAGTTCCACCCAGTGCAGAACAGCGCTCCCTCTGGTTGCCTGCAGAAGACAGAGTCTCATCCTAGCTGCCTTCAGATTAAGATATAGAACTCTCAGCTTCCTCTCTAGCACCATGTTTGCCTGCATGCTGCCATGCTTCCTGCCATGATGATAATGGACTGAACCTCTGAAACAGTCAGCCAGCCCCAGTTAAACATTTGCCTTTATAAGTGTTGCCTTGGTCATAGCGTCTCTTCACAGCAATGACACCCTAACAAAGACACCAACAGTAAGTTATATGTACTACATACTCTGTATGACAATACATCGGACATAAGCAGAGAATAAACTGAGTTTGTCAGGGAACTGGGATCTAAAGGCAAGTGGCCCGAAGCAGCAAATGTCAACACTCCAGAGCTGCACCATTAAGGGTTACGGCATGTTCAGAGTTAAGTCTAGAGGCAGCTCAGGTAAGGCAAGGGTTACAGAAGTGAAAGGAAATGTGACTAGTAGCCACAAGAAAGACATTCTGGATATTTCTGTATCTTCATATTTTTGAGTTCTCCATCAATTACCTGAATATGTGTATGGGTACGAGCAGATGAAAAGGAGGAGAGGCAGTTGTAATTTGAATGTCAAGTAGTCTTTGGGCGGGGCATAAATTTATCTTTCCAATGTCAGTGTTTAGAATACTGGGGAGCTGACATCTTGTTTACCTGTATATTCCAAATTGCTATGATATGAAAACTAAGGATAGAGTTTTAAAAATCCCTTGAAAGCATTGCAGCGTTTGTGAATGGTGTGTGGCTTTTCTGCTGTCCTTCTGGTGGTGTGAACTTGCTAAAATGTCTATCAACAGTTAGGCCTTTACTACTGGCTTGTTTATCATGTCTTAAAGACTACCTGAATCAGTTTTCTTGAGCTTTTTAAATATAACTTTCTATTTTGTGATTTGATTTGTAAATAAAAACAAAAGACGTGTGACATTCGTGTTTTGATGCTGTAAAGCTCATTTCCTTTGGAACTTAGGAGAACATGCTATCTTCTGTCTTCTCTTTCCCCTCCTCTCCCTTTCTCCTCGTCTTGTTTATTTTCGCCTCAGTTATCTGGCACTACCGTAGAGCAGGATAAGTTGGTGGTTCAAGACTACCCTATTTAATACAAAGTGTGTCTTTCCTCGGAGGTGGGGAAAATAGGATTTGGAGATGGTGAAGACCAAGGCAAGAAGAATCTGTACATGAAAAAGATGGGAGGTTTCTGAACCTCCAGGGGTTAAATGCCAATTGATGACAGGGCTATAATCCTCTCAGGCTTAGGTGAATCCTAAGCCCTGAAAGGTGTCTGAGGACATACAGGTATGTTGACAACCCTGTGTTACCAGGGGCCTCAAGACCCAGGTGAAGGGTAAGCTACAGGTGGAGACCCAAGGGGTCTGCAGGCAGAGGGGGTACCCAGGCCCCTTGGTTCCCCACCTTGGAGGAGGAGGCCTGAGAATGGGCCGCCTTCTCCGCAACGCCCCGCCCCCGCAGCGCCTACGCTGCCCTCTCCTGTTGGCTCTCCATTGGCCGCACCGCTCGCCAATCCAGCCCCCTGGCCGTGAAGGGGGCGTGGCCGCGCGGTGCCGGGCCCGGGGGCCGCGTCTGTCGCCGCTGCGCGCTGCGGTGCGGGCGGCGGGACGATGAAGCCGGCAGCGCGGCGCGGTGAGTGCGGCTGTGGTCCTTCCCAGGCTCTGGGCCGACCTCCGGGGGACGCGGGGCGGGATTCCGGGGGGTGCCGCGCTCGGGCTGCGGACCTGCCCTGGTCCCTCCCGGCCGCAGGTGGCGCCGCATCCTCCTTGCGCATCCTTCATCCCGATTGCTCCCGTCCCGCGTGCGGCCTGGCCTGCGCCGGGGTCCTGCGGGCCGCGTGCACCGAGGCTCCGGCTGCTCCCGGCCTGGTCTACGGCGCAGCCTTCCGGACAGCTCATCTCTTCCCCCTCTGGCTTTGGTACTTCCCAACAAATGCCGGTTTTTCCTCTTGGTTTGGCCTCTCTGCAGTGGAGAACAGAGTTCTTAGTTATTGAGAAACTATGCGATAGGCCTGGGATTAAAGGTAGCCTGTCATCTTCATGGCTGATGTTTAGTGGAATAAGGAATTTTTTTTTTTTTAATCATTTAGGGGTTGGTTTTGATTTGGCGATTATCTCCTAGCAGGTTTTTTCTTTTCTTTTTCTTTCTTTTTTTAGTTCTTAAATGCCGAAGGTTAGAAAGGGTCCTTTTTTATTTCAGGTCGAAGCTCTTAAATTCAAATGCCTAACAGGGCATGACATTTTGACTTTTAAGATTCTGAACGCACGTTTTTCTAAGGGAGGAAGGGCGACCATTTGAAATGTTTTCCATTTTGAAAGTTTGGCTTGTCTAAAACTGAGAAAATATCTGAGACTCTACAGCAAACCGAGTTCAGAGTACTTGACTTGTTTCGTTGTCTTGTCCAGGGCAGATTCTCCTGGGCACGGGCTGTTTTTGTGTGTGCTTTACCAAACTTTCCTATTCAAGCAGCGAGACAATGCAGTCAGTAGCTCCTTTCACTCCGTCCTTTCATCTACTTGAGAGGTTAAACCAGAGCCAGCTGGTTTGACCTTTCCCAAAGGCAGTTAAAGATCCTGTCCTCTCCTCTTCCTTCTCCCAGGGTTCTAATAGCTGTCTTGTAGCGCTCAGTTTTCTGAATTTAAAAGCTCCTTTGAGTTGATTTTTAAGAAAGTTGTGCTGTTTTAGAAGTTCAAAGCTCACTGGATTGTGAAGGAGACATACCTCTTGGACCTGTATTTCTGTTACCTTTCAACAGAACCTTGTTCTAGATCTGCCTGTAGACATCACATCTGCACAGTGGAACTGCTTTAGAGCATTGCTTGATTTGTTTGCTTAAATTTTATAGTCTCATTGCCATTGATGAAATTGAAAAAAAATTGAAAATAAAGCTGGAACACACTTTGCTAGGTGATTGAACCAACATTGACCTAACTCCTGGCCCCCAAGTTTCTCCATCACCAGTGTGTCTGTGTAGACATACTTTAGAGTTTTCATAGAAACTTGTATGTTAACAAGCAAGAAGCATTTTTTTTTTTTTTTTTTTTTTTTTTGGCTATTAAGATGCCTGGAAGAAAACAACATTGTGAAATAAATATGAAAAAACTTGTCTGTACTATGTTTTACTGGTTTTCTGATTCCAGAAATTTCCTTTGAAGAATGTAGGTTGTCGTTTTTCCCTTGGGATAGTCTCTAAATTGCTGTGCAGACTTCAAATTGCTCACTTTCTCAATTTTTAAAAAGTTAATTAACTTATTTTAAGCGCTTCTTTAAATTCAGTTTTTGTGTGTCCAGGGTACATGTGTGTGTATGTGTGCACATGGGTCCATCTCTAACTTTCTCAAGTCTCAAGTTTCTTCCCACTGAACTCGCTGGTGGTTGTTAGCTCCAGCAATCCATTGCCTCTCCTCACCTTCCAGCTCTGGGGTCACAGGTGCACATCTATGCCTGGCTTTTTACATGGATGCTCAAGACCCAACCCCAGGCCCTCATGTATGTGTAGTAAGCACTCTTACCAGCTGAGCTGTTTCTGCAGCCTAAGTCATGTGTGTGGTAAGCACTCTTACCGCCGAGCTGTCTCTATAGCTTAAGAGCATTTTGTTTTTGTCAAATTTTGTAACTTTACTTTTGGGCATTTGGAACCAAATACACACTGGGAAAAATACTTAATGTCAGTATAGAGATACATGGAAAGAAGAGTGTCTATTTCTACCCTTCCTCCCTTGTGGCTGCCCTGATGCTGTTTCTTTTCTTTTTAAATTACTTACTTAATTAATGTGTATGGTGTTTTGCTTGCATGCATGTCTGTACACCATGTGCATGCAGTGCCCATGGAGGCCAGAAAAGGGCAGCAGATCCTCTGGAATTAGAGTTAAAGATGGCTTTGAGCCCACGAGTGGGTGCAGGGGACTGAACCTGAGACCTCTGGAAGAGCAGCAAGTACTCTTATACACTGAGCCATCTCTCTCCAGCCTCCAGATTTTCTTTTAAGGTGGCCTTTTCTATTTAAAAAGTATTAGGTAAGTGCCTACTCAGTATGAAACACCACCTTTATTCGTTGGGGTTGCAGAAGTGAGAGAGAGGAGATTTTAAGATTTCCATAATCTATGCTCACAGACAGTGGGATGTAATCAGGATTGTGATAGCCGACCTTCATAAATAACCTAATGTGCTCATTTTCTTCTCTTTATCCTTCCAGGATATTTTAGAGTTTGTCATACATGGTAGGACTATGCTGTTAAGCAGGACAGATCTCTGTTGGCTGCCAGTGAGCTTACTGTGTATACACTGGTTACAGTTTGTATCCTGCAAGGACCATAAGACCTCAGACGAGGACCACTGACTAGAACTAATGGGCTGTTCTCAGATGAGAAAAGCCCCTAGAGTAAGTGAATGAAAAGTCTCAGCTGAGGGAGAACTGAATGAAGAGCCAGGGAGGGCACAATGGAGCCACTGAAAAACAAAGTGTGGTAGGGCTCAAGTTTTTAACTTTGTGCCTTACCTTTACTTGGTGGTACAAACAAGTCTAGGGCCCTGTCTGTGCTAGGTATGCCTTCCACCACTGAGGCTTTTTAACTTACCCAGGTTGTTCAAGCAAAACCTAGGATCCCCTTGTCTCTTGAATTGCTACCTCACCAGGCCTGGAGCCTCATTTTATACTTCTTTGAAGTTTTTGTTGGGGTGTGTTCTTAGGGTCCCCTCCACTACCAGCCCAGTGAAGCAGTGGTGTTGAAATTGGTCTAAAGTGTCTTCAGTCAGATTACATAATATATAATATTATGATATACGTATCATAATATATAATAATATGATATATATCATAATCTTTTCTCTTCTTGGAGTTTTAGGGAGCCACCTACTGTAGCTGGCTCTTCTCTCTTCCCTTCATCCACGACAAGACTTGAGAGACTAGTCATCAGTGCTACTAACCACACCTCTAGGCTGAGCCCAACAGACATCTTGAAGTCACTATGAAGATGGGCAAATATGTATGTGTGTGTGTGTATACATCTATCTATCTATCTATCTATCTATCTATCTATCTATCTATCTATCTATCCTCTTTCACCATTTAATTTTATGTTTCCTCCCTTTTCAGTGTGCTAATAATTTTTAATCTGTTACTATAACAAATGTCTGAGTTACCATGAAGTGAAAAGGCTTATTTCATTTTGGTTCACTGTTTTCAGTCTGTGATCAATTGTCCCCAGCTCCCCCATTGGCTTTTGTCCTCTGGCAAAGTTGTCACATCCTGATAGGAGTGACCTGTTGCTTCAAGGCCAGAGAAAATGTAGAAAGAAGAGACCAGGGTCCTACCATACCACACCCCCATGCCTCCAAACTTTCTGCCAGACTTCAGCCTCTTCATCTTTTCCTCCCTGTCAGGTTTCTCTGGCGCTCAAAACTTTAACACTAGACCTTGGAGTGTTTGAATCTCACCTATAGCAGTAGCCAGTCCTTGCTTGTTTGAACCTGTGTCTTAGGTACCATTGTAGTTACCTAATGGCTTATTTCAATCAGGCATATCTGGAGTACTCAGGATCAGAAGTGCTTTGGATGCTGGAAACATGAGCTACCATGGGTGTGGGACCCAAGTACAAACCCAGAATTCATGAATGTTGCATATATATCATATACACAGCCATAGGTTAATCTTTTTTATAATAAGTATGTTCATAATAATTTTTTGCATGAAACCAAGTTTCATGGTTAGGGAATTTTCTGTCAAACATCAAAGCTTTCAAAGTTTTGATTTTTGAATGTTTTATTTTGTTATGTGTGTGGTTGGCTGTTTCTGTGGGTCTGTTTGTGTGTATGTGTGTGATTTGGGGTGTATGTGTGTGTATGCGTGTGTACTTCTGCATGTGCACACGCTTGTGTGTGGACAAAGGTCAAATGTCGGAAGTCTGTCCTCTCCTCCAACATGGAGTCAGATGGAAGTTACTCTGGCTACTACATGTCAACTTGACTCAGGTAGACTCAATTGGGAAAAGAGATCTTAGTTGAAGATTTGACTTCATCAGATTGACCTATGGGAGTGTCTATGGGACATTTTTCTTGATTAATGATTGATAGGGGAGGGCCAAACCCACTGTGAGTGCTGTTACCTGTGGGCTTGTGATCCTGGGTTCTATAAGAAAGCAAGTTAGCAAGTCATGAGAATCAAGCCAGTGAACAGTGTTCCTCTGTGGTCTCTGCCTGTGTGTTGGCCTTAGGTTCCTGCCCTGACTTCCCTCCATGGTGGGCTGTGGTCAGGGCACATAAGGCAACAAACACTGCTGTCCTCGAGTTGCTTTTGCTCATGGTGTTTATCACAGCAATGGAAAGCAAACTAGAGCAGCAGTGCTCAGCCCACTAAGAGAAACTATTTTCTCTTGATAAACCATGATTATTTTATAGATTATATTTCTCATTTTTTTTTTTTTTTACTTGTTTTAAATCTGCTGTTACATGAGTTTCAGTCAGAAGAGCAGGGACTGATTTGTAACTCTGGCCTTGGACTGGTACTTGATGGAGGTGTATAATAGCCTCAATTGCCCCCAAAGAAAAGATGATTACAAAAACATATCCTACCTTAAGAGTTAATTAATATAAGTGAGTTGGGCAGTGGTGGCACACACCTTTAATCCCAGCACTCAGAAGGCAGAGGCAGGCAGATCTGAGTTTGAGACCAGCCTGGTCTACAGAGTGAATTCTGGAACAGCCAGGGCTACACAAAGAAACTCTGTCTCAAAAAACAGAGAGAGATAGAGATAGAGATAGAGATAGAGATAGAGATAGAGATAGAGATAGAGATAGAGATACAGATACAGATACAGATACAGATACAGATACAGATAGAGAACAGAGAGGGGGGAGAAAAAATGGGAGAAAAAAAAAGGGAGAGAGAGAAGAAGAAACAGAAGAGAGAAAGAGAAGAAAACCAAGAGGGGGGGAATAAATGAGAACTACTTGGACAGAAAAGCCCTCAAGCAAGTTGTCTGTTATACTTAATAAGAGATGCACTTAAAATATTTTTATTATTATATTTACTTTCTGTCACTCAGTCTTTGTCTCTGTCTCTCTGTCTCTGTCTCTCTCTCTCTCTCTCTCTCTTTCTTTCTCTCTCTCTCTCTCTCTCTGTCTCTCTCTCTCTGTGTGTGTGTGTGTGTGTAGATCAGAGGACAGCTTACAGGAGTTCTTTCCACCATGTGGGTCCTGGGATTGAAAGCAGTTTGTCAGGCTTGGTAGTAACTTTACTCATGGGACTGGCTAATTGCCCCTGAGATGCTGACTTTTATACCCAGAAGCCCTTTCCCACTTCAGTTGTTTATAGATCCTCACTGCTAAGCCTTCCTGCTTTTCTGAGCTAGAATTCACAGCATGTCTTTTTCTTTCTCTCTTTGTCTAAGGGTTTCTTCTGCTTCTCTGACCCCTTCACTTAAAAACAGACAAACAAACAAACCCCCAATGCTCCAAAAACCAAAACAACAACAACAAAAAACTCGGCTCTCTTTCTCTCTAACCCAGTTCTCATAAAATTGACTTCCAGTCTCCTTCTATGTCACTGTTAAATTCTCTCATCTATGATACTGAGAAGCTGCATAAAGGACCCTGAGTTCCCCATGGCAATGGAGTTCTGGACATGGCTGCTGATGGGGTTTTCAGGTTTTGTGTCTCTGAAGGGAAAAGGAAATTGGGCAGAGGCATGTGTCTGATAATAATAAAACTAGAGGCATCTTAGGAAAGGAGACAGTAGGACGCAGATCTGAGCAGGGACAGAGAGAGACTTGCTCATCCGAGGGATGTAGCCAGGATCCAGGTGATTCTATTTTACTTCATGGCTTTCTGGCTGCTTTGTGGAGCCCTTGTCATGCATGCAGAGTCTGTTACTTACTGGCATCGCTGGGTCAAATGTCTATCTTCTTCTTTGCCAGCACATTTTTCTTGAATGTTAATTTTGCAGTCTTTGTGTGAGGCAGGGACTTCATTCTTGGTCCTACTCTCCTGCCTCAATAGCACCACCAACTAGAAGCAGCAGAGCCCCTCACCCAACACCCCTAATTCCCTATCATCAGACATCTGGTTATAATTATATAGTGCAACACTGTTTCTCAAGACTTCACTTCAGTTGAACCATTCTTTGAAGCATTCTGATTATTAAAATATTATTTTTGTTTCAGAGTTGAAATCGCAGTTTATAGCAGTTTCAAGGTTTGTCGGTGATAATGATAAATCCATACCTGAGCTGTACTTATAATTTTTATGACTGCTCTGCTGTTTGCGACTTATTTAAGCTTAATAAAAACATGTCCAATTTTGACATGTCCAGTTCTTTCTCTAATTCTGCAAAATAAAGTAAACACACACATAAAGAACAGCAAAAGCTCTTCCTGCTCCATGAGGTAAGGATAAAACATGGAAGAATTCAATAGGGCTGACACATTGTTATAGTTAGCTTTAGCTATCAACTTCACACAACCCAGAGTCACTTGGGCAGAGGAAACCTGAGCTGACGAATCACCTCCTCCATCAGACTGGCCTGTGGGAACAGTCAGTTTTTGATTACTAATTGATATAGGAGGGCCCAGTCCACTGTGGGCGGTGCCATCCCTCAGCAGGAGGGCCTGGGCTGTTTAAGAAAGGTAGCTGAGCAGGAGCCTAGGAGCAAGCCTGGGAGCAAGCCTGGGAACAGCATAGCATCCTAATTTGGTTTTTCCTTTAGTTCCTGCTTCAAGTTTCTCCCTCGGCTTCCCTCAGTGATAGACTGTAACCTGTAAGATGAATAAGCCTGCAAGTACCTCACCAAGTTGCTTTTGGTTGTGTATTTATCACAGCAGCAGAAAGCCAGCTAGGATAGGCAGTAATGCAGTGGGGACAGGCAGGTGGCTGCCACACTCTCTGTATATTCATTATTAATTTTGTTCCAACAGTAGGCATTCAGAAGTTTATTGTTTTACTCTTTGGCTCTTTGGTTCTAATGATTGTTGTCAGACTTAATTCAGACAAACCATTTTACTCGGTATTTTAATATACTTAGAATGCTTTCTCTTCTTGGATGAAGAACTTGGGTCTGCTTGCAGACAAGTGAAAGTTACAAATTGTGTTTAAATGGGTTGTCTGAGATGCTATTGGTTTTATTGGCCATAATTGATAGAGACTTCTCGCTTGTCTTCTATTAAATGAAGATCTGAGTTAGCTCATAAGGAGTACTCGTAACCATAAAGAGCTAAAATGTGAATTCTGAGAATCATTAATCTTTGGGGACTGAGAGTGAAGCACTAAGACCTGTCCCTCTGGTATGGTTAAGTCTTCTTGGCCAGCATCTTAGATGGTAGTGCTAACAGCTTCAGTAACTGTAAGAAGTCAATGATTCGGCCGGAGAAGTCTGTGAGGGGAGGCTTGTGTGGCTGACACAGCTGGGCTTCTGTGTGGGTGCCCTGGTGGTTGGGCTCTTTATACCTTGCATCATACTTTCTGCAGGAATTGGGATCCTGGGTGGTTGAGCTGGTGGCTGGGGAAAGGTGAGAGCCTACAGAGAGATTTAAGAGCATAGCACATAGCACCTCTCAAATTGCTGGCCGTGCTAGCATGCAGTTTCCTTTAGCCTGTTGCAGACTAGAAGACGCAGTGTAGCTAGGAACCCCCAGAGAGGAGACTTAACATCACCAGGTCTTGCCCAGGGCTGACGGTTTGCATCCTGGTGGCTTTAGTGAAGGGAACAAAGCTCAGCTTTATGCTGTAGTTTGCATCATTTGTAAAGATCATACCAGTTTTCTTAAAAAAAAAAAAATGCTTGATTTCACATTGCATATCCTTCAAACTGCCATTCAAATGTGTGTATAAGATGCTTATAGGATCTGTGTTACTGTTTCTCAGCTTCGGGGCAGGGGCACATAACTTTGAGCTGTTCATTAAAGGCAGTTTTAGAGACCAAGGAGGAATGTGTCATTCATTCAGAGTGTGGTACACACCTTGTGTACACAGCAGAGGTTGGGATGTTCATTAGGTTTTTTGGTTTTTGTCAACTTGACAAAAACTAAAGTTACGTGGGAAGAGGGAATGTCAACTGAAAAATCACCTCTTTCAGGCTAGCCTGAAAGTCGTGGGGTATTTTCTTGATTAATGACTGACATGGGAGGCCCAGACTACTATGGGAGAGACCTCCCCTGGGCAGGTGGTCTTGGGTGCTATAGGAAAGGAGGCTGAGCAAGCCATGGGAGCAGTAAGCAGTGTTTCTCTAAGGCATCTGCTTCAGTTCCTGCCTCCAGGTTCCTGCCCTGACTTCTTCCATGATGGACTGTGGTTGAAAGTGTAAGGGGATTAAAATAAATCATTCCCTCCTCAAGTTGCTTTTGGTTGGGATGTTTCATTGCGGCAATAAAAAGCAAATTAGGACAGTTGGTAAGCTGTATCTTGGGAGTTAAACCCGGATTGTTATGAAGGTTGTGTTGGTGCATGGGTTTCTGCGTGGCATGGGGCTGCCTTAGGACAGCTAGGTAGAAGCCAGATGTGGCAATGGAAAGTGTGTCACCTGCAAAGAATAGAATGTTTGGTATCTGGCCCTTTACAGCCAAAACACTTGCACCCTGCCACCCAGTTTCAGAGGATCAACTGTGCTCTACTCACTGGGGGGAGAGGTAATAGGCAACTTGTAAATACAGGCAGTAGGGATGCTCTAAGGAAGAGAAGCAGTGATGCAGAGAGTGCCCAAGCTGCTGGTTTTCCTGCAGTGTCCAGGGAAGGATTCTGTGAGATTTAAACCAAGGGGTGAATGAAAGGGAAGGAGGAAGCCAGCCAGCTAGACACTTTGGGAAAGAGCTAACTAAGATAGATGTGGACTATAACTGTTTCCAAGATGTCCGAGATGTCTGGAGATAACATGTGCCCAGGGATGTGAATTAATTGCAGCTGCTGGGAGGGCGGTCCATGACCCAGTGGGCTGAGATGATACTTTGCATCCTGAAGTGGGAGGGTTGGGTTCTTTTTTGTTTTTATTTATTTATTTATTTATTTATTTATTTATGTTTTTAAAGATTTATTTATTTCATGTATGTGAGTACATTGTCTCTGACTTCAGACACACCAGAAGAGGTATGGGATCCCATTATAGATGGTTGTGAGCCACCATATGGTTGCTGGGAATTGAACTCAGGACTTCTGGAAGATCAGATCTGGTTCTCTTAACTGCTGAGTCACCTCTCCAGCTCGAAGTAGGAGGTTTTGACAAGGTTTTGAGCAGGAAAGGAATTCATGTCATTTGTGATGGATTCCTGCAACTTCTATTCAGGGGACAGATTGTAGGGGGAGCAGTAGAGACAGGTGTGTATGCCAGGCATCACTAGGTTCTGTGGCTGTCTAGATTACTTTCCTTTAGGATCTGATGGTGTGATTGAAAAGGGAAAGGATCCCTGCAATGTGCTGCCGTAGCTGCAAAAGCAAATGGCAGTAGAGGGTGCCAGTCAAGTATACTTCTGTACCCACAATCTGCAGTTCTTGGAAGGACTGGTTTTGCACAAGTATTTCTCCCAAATGTGAAAACAGGCACTCAGTTGGATTTTGAGAGGTTCTTCCAGGACACAGGTAGTTTGATTTTTAGATCAGTGGTTGTGCCAGTGGTGTCTGGACTGTGTGCGGGAGCTAATCTAAGCCCTCGTCTCAGCTCAGTAGGATAGTGCCGTGGACACTGAAGGGAGGAGTGACATTTGCTTTCTTTGCAAAGAACGGAGGCCAAGGTAATTTTGACTTGGGAAAAATAGTATCTCAGTGCTATAAAAAGTCAGTAATTTGTCGAGAGCATATTGTGGAGAACTGCTATTTTCATATGTACCCAGCAGTATGAATTAGTTGCAAAATGCACCTCTGTGTAATTAAACAAATTGCCATGCTCCCTGGAGTTATGGATATGACCCAATTAAACTTGGGATGATGCCTAAAGAAATTACTTTTTTTTTTTTCCGGGTAGGTGACATTAAGCCATTTGGATAATGATTAGTTGGAAAAAAAAATGTGAATTTCACAATAATTTCAGAAGAGATCCTTTACTTTCTTTTTCCCTATATCTATATCATTAGGAACACTTTTAAAAAAAGTTTTTATAGTTTAGGTTTAAAATGAAATAAAGAAACTAAACCCGTAATTGTAGGATTTTTTTTAAAAAATAAAAACATTCTCTACAATGACTGGAACTACATTTAGTAAGAATTTGAATGCCACAGTTAATATATTTCTCTGACACGTCCAGATGTTGCTGTGAATAAACATTCTTTAAAGTTCACAGGGACAGTCACACAAGCTCTCAGCTTGTTGGGACAACAGAAAATCTCAGCAGATGCTGGGGGATTCAAATGAAACAAAATGCTGTTCTTTCAATTAAACAAAAAATAGTAGCCAGATGTATCCAGAAAATTATTTACTAAGTAACCCATGGTCAGAGAAAATGTTCGATAGGAATTACCAAGTTTTAGAAATATTTTGATTAGATTTAATATAAAAATACTATATGTAAGGACTTGGAGTGCAGCTAAAATTATACCTAGAGGAACATTCTTAGCCATAAACATGTATATTAGGAAAGAGGAAAACCTGGAAAATGCTTAGTGCTCTGAGCATTCATTTAGGGCATGGTTAGTGATTGAGTATTCTCGTGTGCGAGCGTATTTGTGTGAGTGAGCATGTGTGCTTTCTTTCATTTTGTCTCATGTTTGACTAAAGTCACATCAAGAAAGAATTCATCTATTCCTATTTGCTCAAGAGACTTAATTTTTTAAAAAAAATTGTGTATATGTGTGTTTGTGTGGGCTATGTGCATATGGATGCAGGTTCCTGTGGAGGCCAGAAGAGGGCACCAAATCCTGGAGCTGGAGTTATGGGGGGTTATGAATGAGCTACCCAGTGTGAGTGCTGGGAGTCGAACACAGGTTCTCTGGAAGTGCACTACACAACTCTTAACTGCTTGAGCTGATCTCTCCAGCCTCCTCAAGAGATTTTATTTTTGTTGGATTGGGGTGGGGGGTGTTGAATTCTATCAAAAGCTTCTTCACCTTCTCTGGAGGTAACCATATAATTCTTCTCATTTGACATATTAGTTTGACAATTATTTTGCTACAATTATTTTCACTACAATAGTGAAACATTGTTACATTCCTGGTATGAGCCCTTGATGTGGTGTTGTTGCTATTTCTCATGTTTTTCTTTTTTACATGTTATTTGGTGTATAGGTATGATTAACTGTTCAACTCACTAGAGGCATACCTTTGAGTCTCTAAGTAGTCATTATCTATTTCAATAGTTTTGTCTTGATTTTTATTTTACCGGATGTTATTAAAACATATTTCCATTTGCCTAATAAATTTTGGCCTACTCTTTAACCTTTTTGCGATGCATTTGCATTATTTGTCCATGTACTAATTGTTCTGCATCTTAAGCATGACTCCTATAGTCAAAATAATTAAGCTCTGCTCTAAGCAATTTGAAAATAACTTTTCATTCAGTAGGCTAGTTAGGATCATTTACATTAACTGCTGTTAACTGTGTTTGTTTTCAGTTCTGTCACTTATAATTATATATATATATATATATATATTATTTCACTTTATTTACATAGTCATTTGTTGTTAGGTTTATTTCATTGATCAAAGTCTTCTGATGTCAGGAAATATTTTATTATTGTAATGATTACCTTTGAAATAACAACCCCAGAAACACCTTAATGCCATGCTCACTTTAACTTGCCCATCTAGAATAGCATCTCTTTGTTCTTACCGATAGGTAAGAACATACATGGTAACAGTGACCTTACTGTGTTCTCCTCTCTTGATAGGTTCCTCTCAACATCTTATATTCTCCATAGTTAGGGCATAGGAGGTTTATTTGCGGCACATATATGTGTGTGTGTCTGTGTGTGTGTAATGGTTGTTTGATGCACATATTTATGTACATTACCTGCATTCAGTACCAGTGGAGGCCATGAAAGAACATCGGGTTCCCTGGTGCTGGAATATGGATAGTTATGGGCTGCCATGTGGGTGCTGGGAACCCAACCTGGGTTGTCTGGAAGAGCAGCCAGTGTCTTTAACCACTGAGCCATCTCTTCAGTTTCATACCTGTTGTTTTTCTATCCAGGACCCCAATAATTTTTCATTCTTCAACTCAGTACACAAAATACTGACTTTTTTTGTTCTTTCAGTTCAGTTGCTTTGGCAACCCCTGAGCAAGAGAGCCTTCCAGCTCTGATGCATCTGTTGAACATAAGGAGCACTTTTTGCTGGCGTACCTAGAATGGTATTAGTTGTGTACCATTTGGGGGACAACTGAGAACACATTATTGAAATATATGATTGTGTCTGTGGTCCAAGTGATGAACCTGGGCTTATTGTAATTTTATTTACTTTATTTAGAAGCGTGGTTTGAATGCCCAGGAGGGATAATGTGTAAGCACTCTGAATTCCTGCTTGTTTAGATGTATGCATCTATGTTTAAACAGCTTTGGTACCTGAAGGAAGCTCGGCTGGCTATCTTTAGTTTCATTTGTTTTCCTTAAGTTTGTTTTGAAAATGATTTTCTACGTCTGTAGTGCTTTGTTAATTCTGACTTCAGCCTTCATTCTCTACCCTTTCATCTTCCTCTCTGTGGGCCCTGAGGACGTTTCCTGTGCTCTGCAAATGTAGCTTACTAGATTTGGATTTTATAGCTTAACAGGGTACATTTTAAAGTTGTTTGCTCTTAGTACTTCTATTTGGCTCTTTAAGCAGTCATTTCATGTCCGTTGTTTTCAGAAACTTGTATTCAAGTATTATTTAAAGATTTTGATGTTTTGAATTTTTTACTTCAAGTTTTATATATGTATATCATGAAAATATGGTATTTCCAGTTACATCTAACATTTGACTCTTTCCCTGTGCCTTAGGTTTATTCTCTCTGACTTGTCATAGATCGTTATCTCATATAAACAGAACTCCCTTATTTCCTTCTCTCTTTCCTAAAAATATCTCCTCAATGATCTTCATTAAATTGTCATTTGACTCTCTTAGATGCCTATGGGCATCGCATTTAATATTTGGCTTATTGTAATTTTATTTACTTAATTTATTGATTTAAAGCATTCTGTTTTTCCTCCCTCCTCCCTCTGTCTTAGTCAGGGTTTCCATTGTGTGACAGAGTACCATGATCAAAAAGCAAGTTGAAAGGAAAAGGGTTTATTTGGCTCACACTTCCACATCACTGTTCATCATTGAAGGAAGTCAGGACAGGAACTGAAGCAGAGCAGGAACCTGAATGCAGGTGCTGATGCAGAGGGCATGGAGGGATGCTGCTTACTGGCTTGCTCAGCCTGCTTTTTTAACCCAGGACCACCAGGGATGGTACCACCTACAATGGCCTTCCTCCAATCACTGTTGGGTCTGACATGAGAATAATCCACTATGAAAACCAAGTTTGAGCCAACAAAAGTTTATTCAAAAAACTGATACATCAGGAAGATGGCTGCGTTCTAGATACAAACTCTGTCAGCCAGGGATGGGGTGGGGGAAGGAGCAGCCTTTTAGAGCAAAATCCAACAAATTAGGACAGGTGGAGGCAAGGGTAGAGGAAACCAATCGGATACATGCAGACCTTGTATGTTTCCAACCAGTCTTGCACCTTAAGTGGGTTATTATCTGTCAGGTACCTCAGATGACTTTCCTGATAACTGGGCCTGGATCGAGATCAGCCAATTAGAACCTCTTTAGCAGCTGGTGAGTTTCAGTTCTAACTGGGTGCTGACCAACAAAGCATAGGGTAAGCTATTGTGGTTTAAGTTCATACAGGGCACCTGGGGCCAGAAGTCATTTCTGGAAATTCAGCTGTTTCTTAGAATTTAGCTTATTACAAAAATGGAGACTATACACAAGATGGGGTCCCTGTAGCCAAGGAGACCTCCAACATCATCAATTAATTGTGGGCAACCTACAGGCATTGATCCTTCTGCCTCAGCCTCTCAAGTGGCCGGCATTGCTGGCCTGCATCACCAGGCATAGCTTATTACAATTAATTTTAAAAATAACTTTTTATTTTGAAACAATAATAGGCTCATAGCAACCTCCAGAAGGGCGTCAAACAGTTCTGTGTGCTCTCAGCTCAATGTCACACTTGTTGAGACTCATACAGTATCAAAATGAGGAGATTAACAGGGCTGCAGAGGACTCAGAGGTTAAGAGCAGCGGCTGCTCCTGCAGAGGACCTTAGTTCCATTCCCAGCGCTGACATGGCAGTTTATAAACGTCTGTAAACTCTATTCCCAGAGGATCTGACACTGTTTCTGGCTTCCCTTGGCACTGTATGCACATGGTACCCATACACATAAAATAATAAAATGATTAGAAGAATCTGTCCTAACTTTAAAAAATAAATACTTTAAACTTTGAAGTGGAAACTTATTTCTTTGGAAACTTATTCTTTGGAAAGTCATTTGTGTCCAATGGTAGTTTTTGGGGGCAGACATGTGAAGGAGTGTTTTCCTGAAGTGGACATAGGTGAAAGGATGCTTTTCTAAAGCAGACATGGGAAGGAACGTTTCGATGAAGCAGACATAGGTGAGAGGATGTTTTACTAAAGCAAGCATGCAAAAGCATATGTGATGAAAGACATGTATATGTTGGTTTGCCTTACATTGTATTGCTGAACTTTGCTTATGGTGACTTTATGGAAAGAAACATACCAAAACCCTTTTGGTGGTGTTTTGGTGGCTTCTTGCCACTTCCGTGGACTTCGGCCGATTGGCTGAGTGATGTTCGCTGATACAGACTTCCTTGGAGTTTTATTAAAACAGACTCATGTGCTAAGGTAAGATACATGGTGAGGTAAGTCCCATGGAGGACATGTGAATGTTTGGAGGGATATAATTGTTTGATGTTTGGCCCCTGCTAGTCCGACTCGTGTTGATTTGGCGGAGGCCTGGCTGTTTCTGTTAAGTTGTGCCGTCATTGTTGATTTGTGTTTGCTCTCCTGACACTACTCAACTAGACTGCTGGTATATTCATGAAGTATTTGCAAATAGGTTGAGCTGCCACTGCTGGTGGGTGGTGGGCTACAAGGAGGTTAAAGCCTTTAAGAACCATCATTAAAAATAGGATGTGAAAAAATTAAAGTTACAGAGAACAGAAAACACTTCCTGTCATATATTAAGACATTATAGAGCACAGCAATGAAAGGCATGCTGTATTACCAGAGCACAGAAAGCTATGGGGAAACAGAAAGGTAGTAGAAAAGAAAGTGAGGCGGGGAGTGGACCTGTTTAGAAAGGTTATTTGGAGCAACTCCTGTCTGTGTTGTCTGGAAATCAGTAGTTCAGCTCACAGGCTAGCAGGAAGTGGTAGCTCTATCCACTCACGAAGACTTCACAGATATACCAGCAGCCCAGTTCAGTAGAGTCGGGTTAGCAACTGTGGTGACGTGTCGTTGCAGAGACAGCCAGACCTCAGCCTTGGCTTGAATCAGCAGGAGGGAGCAGCAGGAACACCAGGAGATGTTCTCAGCTCTGCCTCTCAAGGAAGCAAAGATCAGCGAAGACAAGAGACTCACAAGTGTTACACTGTACCATGTTCTCTCTCTGTCATTCCATGGAGTCCCTCCAAACATCTCGTGTCCTCCAAGTGCCTTACCTCAGCATGTGCATCCAGTCAGCCATAGTTCTCAGAAGAACCTGCAGCATATCACCAGAAGTTTTTTGGAGTCTTTCTCTATGTAGTCATGACAAATGCAGCTCAACTATGAAATGCAAGGCGGACTAATGCATGCATGTTGTTAGCACAGAATTCTTCATTACATGTTCTTTCACGTGCTTGCTTTAAGCAGAACATCCTCTCTCCTGTGTCAGCTTCAGCGAAGTCCCCTTAGCCTTTCACACCTGTGTTTACTTTAAGGAGATGTTCGTTCACATGTTGGCCCCAGAAAAAACACCATCCAACCAATGTTTCAAGGAACCCTTAAGTTTCCACTTCATTTCTCCATTCTTCTTTTATAGATTTTCTTTTGTTTTCTGTAATAATCTTAAAGTTATCCTGTCTGGTTTATAGAAGATAGTCAGAGATACTAAGAGAAACATTCTCTCTGCTGTTTGGCCCTGTTTGGAGTCTGGGTTTTAAACTTAAGTGTGACATTGGCTCTGTAAACAAACAAACAAAAAACTATTTAGATTCATGCTTTCTTATTATATATTTGATGGACCTTGAAGACTTTGCAGTGGGACTTTTTCTTTTGCCTGTATTTTCACCATGGTTATTGTAAAAATTCTCAGAATCCATGAGCACTACAGCAATAGTCCTGCTTGCAAGATCAAAACCAACTTAGGTTCTTTGCTGTTATAAAACTGTGAATAATAAAAGGACATTATACCATCAGTCCAATTAAGGATTGAATGAAAATGTTTGTAGCTGCTGAAAAAGACTTCCCTACCAAGGGAGAGGCTTCAGAAATGGATCTGGCAAGATCATCTCTTTCCAGCTTTTCCTCTAAACCAGTTGGTGTTTTGAGAGGAAGCATATTGTCGAGATTTTTCAGAGTTCTTCAGAATTGAGGTGAAGGAGGCCCTCATATTTGAAGTATGTAACATGATTGGGCATCTGCAGTAGAAGGGAAGGCTTGAATTCTTTTCACACAGTGGTTGGCATCTATGGTTGGGATAAGATCCTGTCTCCTAAGAGCTGCCAACTAAACGGTTGGTTTACTGAAGACTATCAAGGCTGTAGTTGTTTGAAAAAACCAAACTGTAGACCTTGAAGGGCAGATCAAATCAGGGCCTCATGGGATTCTGTGAAAGATTTGAAAACAATGGAGCAAATGAGGAGAGAAAATTGACCCTCATCTGCTGGTGAATGGCTGTGTCTGTTAATTGAAATGACCTTTTTAAAATGAAGGGTTTTTTTTGTTGTTGTTGTTTGGTTTTTTCTTTTTTTGTCCCTTTTGGAAAATTGTTTTGAGGATTTCTTAAAATTGCCACAGGACTTCAAATTGTTTTCTTAAATTTTAACTATAATATAGTATTCCATTCATGATAATATTCCAAAGTAGAGGTTTCAAAGTTGTTGGGCCACACTAGACAATCCATTGGATAATTATAAGTGATGTTCACAAATGGGAGTAAGTGTGATAATCAGATGAACTGATATACATGATCATTATTGAAATTAGCAAGATGAGAGGAGTGAGTTTAAAATGTATATTATTATATTAATATATGTGCACAGTAGTGATACACACACACACACACACACACAAACAAAAACTAGTTCTGAAGGGTAAGTGTGAAAAATTGAAAGAAGGATCAATTTAGTGACCCCTCAAATGTTTATTTGCCCCAAGTAGGAGGGGCTCTTGATGGCATTGTATGTTTTTATTGATCAGAGGATGTGTTACAGAGACATAAAACCAAACTTGCCCATTGTGTTGTACTGTGTGCCTCTGGTTCCCATTTTATATTGCATGAGGCTGGACTGTTTTTTAAATATCTATTTTCCAGGTAATCAGTAGGTGTATATTTAATTTAATTAGTTTTTGAGACAGGATCTTATCTAGCAGTCCTGACTGGAATCCACAGAGATTTGTCTGCCTTTACCTCTTGAGTGTTGGGATTAAAAGTATATACCACCATGTCCAACAGGTATTGACTTTTATTGTTTTTGAGATAGTGTGCCTTGTAGTCTTATAGCCCAGCTGCCCTGAAATAGCCTCCTGCTCCTCTTGCCCTCATGTCTGAAGTGCTGGGCTTATAGGCACAATTACACATAGCCTGTTAGGTAGATGGTTACTTGGTTTCTTCTGGCTTTGTCTGGCTAGATCGGTGTGAGCAATACTAAGATTCTGGTTTGGGAAGGCAGCTTATTTGTTCCATTGGGAACTTTAGTGCTATTCATGGTTAATCTCAGGATTGACAACTACCTGCTTTGAAACAAGGGAGGGCAAACCAAAACCCCTCCCACACAATGACATACTTCCTCCAGCAAGGCCACTCCCTCTAAGCCTCCCCAAAGAGTGCCACCAGCTGGGAACCAGGAATACAGGAGCTTATGGGGGACATGCTTGTTTGAACCACCACATGGTTCCTGACCAGGGTGTTCTCTTGGGAAATGTTTTGATTGATCAATGTCAAATTTCACAACAATTAGAACTCAGAAGAAAGGGACTAATGTGTGCTGCAGAATGCGACTTGTGTGGACAAGCAGTGAGACCCTACTATGGTAGATTTGGCTTGCCATGGCATCACATTTGTGAGATGCCTTGCTCTTTGGGGTGTTGTTGAATGGTAAAAATAAAAAGGATTACCTCAGTGATTCCTTAGACTGGCTTTGCCAGTGTATATTCAGTAGAGTGTGGCTTTGCCCCTGCGTATGTCTGACTAGCCACTGTAGGATCTGCAGACAAAACTGCAGAGATGAGGACTGGCTGTGACTGGCTGTGCTCTCTTAAGGCAATTCTCGAGCTTCTTATAAAATAGAATGAAATGCCAGATACACTTTCCACTTTTATTTTGAAGCAATTCGTTAGTAAGTAGCTACCTGCCACAGCCTTCTTTGGGCATCGCGTGACTGAGCGAAATATCAACAAGTTCCTGCCCCACCCTGCCCTGCTCAGCAGTCAGAGCAGAAGTCCCATGGGAAAATCAGGCAGAAGAGGTGTGCAGGCTAGGTTTGTACGCACTGCAGGAAGGAGAGGAAAGTTCTCCTGAGAAAGCAAGGGGGCCTAGGATGGTGGTTTTAATTGGAGTGAGGTCAGAGCAGGTAATGTTTAAGCAGTGTTGTGAAGGAAGTGGGATGGGGCTTGGGGAAGAACATTCCAGGGGAAGCTGCATTGAAATCTAAGTCCTCAGGAGGTTGCTGCCTGTGGGTGGCAAGCGCTGCAGAAGGCTGAAGTAGAATGAAGACTATGGACAGATTGACTGACAGACAGACAGACACACACACACACACACACACACACACACACACACTCACACACACTCACACCCACCCACACCCACCCACCCACCTACCCCAGAGGGTGGAGAGGGAAGGAGGTGGGTTGGGTGGTTCTTGTCACTTACTGGAAGAGTGTTTTCTTCTGACACAGTTGCTAATACTTTCGTATGGGATGGAGATCAACCTGTTGGGAGCAAAAGAAAGACCAGAAAACCAGGGAGGATGCTCAGGCTGGGATGGAAGCAGCAGAGTGAGACAAACAAACGAGTGTAAGGATGACTGAGTATCCAAGGTGCATGAAAATATCACCGTGAAATGCACTGTTATATATGCCTTATGCTAATAAAGAATTCTAGTAGTAAAGAGAATTGTATAAAATATACATCTTCTCAAAGCTTACAGAGTATATAAATATTGCATAATATTTGTAGATCTCGTATAATTAGTCTTAATTCTTTGGCTTGGTTATATCTGAGTTTATTAACAGAAAAACATGTCAATTGTAATGATTTGAATAAGTTAAGACCCTGACCCACACCAATGGCAGAATATAATGATTTGTGCTTTGTTAAGTGGGAGTCTGAAAGGAGCTCTCCCACCTTTGATCACCCATTTGTTTTCTTCTCATCTTTCATTCGACTCTTGAGTGAGCTCATCTCCTGCTGGCTTTGTCTAGACCTTTGATTACACCCAAGTCTGTTGATCTGCAACATCAGCTCCGACTCCAGTTCTGCATTTTGTAGATAGCAGGACATTCCCCTGCTCTGAAAACTGTCTCCCAAAGTGTGAGTTTTAGTTTTCCATCAAAATGCCTTTCCTACCTCTGAAACTCTTCTGAGATAGACAACTGCAAAATCTTTTGAGCACCCGAGTGTATTATAGGTGACTTTCACTCTATCTTTCCTTTTATCCTTAACTGGCTTGTAGATGCAATTTATTATGGTTTGAATCTGGACAGTCCCCCGTAGTCACGTGCATTTGGACATCTGATCCCCAGCAGGCAGCACTGTTTGGGGAGGTTATGGAAGCTTTGGTTGATGGGCCTGGCCTGGCTGGTGGACATGGGTCTGTAGGGTGGGCTTTTGAGGGTTATAACCTTACCCTGTTTTCCACCCAACCCTGTGCTCCTGGGTCTGAGGCTCTGATCTTAGCAGGAAGCTTGCCACACCCACCTGTAAGGATGGGGTTGTTTCAGTTGCCAGGCCCAGGTTAGCCACTCATCCCCTAAGATGTCCCTGTTAGGCATTTCAGTACAGCAGCTGGTCCTGCCATTGCCCTGCCGCTAAGCTTGTGATGCTGCTTTGGCTCAGGCTGTGACCGTGACTCACCTAGACTGTTGCCTTATTGCCTGTCTTGGTTTTGGGGTATATCACCCACACTGCCAAGCTACCTCCCTTTACCTACCCCCTCACTCTCCTCAAACCCTCCCAGTTGCTTGTAGAGTGACATTTGAACTTTTGGCCCAGAAGAGGCCCTTGCTCTGCCTGCCTACCCTTTCTGTCATCCCTTAGGGATGTTGCTCTCTTCCCTCCTGGGTGGCTGGAGCCTTCTGCACGTCCCTCATCTGTCTTCCTTATACATCCATGTTTCTGCACCTGAACATTGCCGTTCACTATTGACTACATTCATCTTGGATTCTGTTCAATAAAGACCTCCTCCCCAAAGACAACTTCCTTGTCTGTCCTACCACCATGAATCCTTCACTGAGTCCTTTGGTGATAGTGTGCAGAGTGTGTGCCAGATTCCATGATTGACTGTCCCTATCTGTGATTCCACTACCATGGAAACCCCTGTGGAGGAGCTGTCTAGCAGTGTTCATTGAACTGATGAATATCTCAGTGGGAACTCATGGTGCTCAGAGATCTTGACTTGCCTGTGTCTACTTTTCTGCACAGATGTTCAGTGGTTTTCATTTGTACTCTGGGTCTGCTCAGTTTTGGTTGACCAGAAAATGTCTTATTTTACTTTCTTCTAAAAAACAAAAACAACAACAACAACATTTTTATTTTATAATAATTATATTCTCACAGAAAATTGCCACACACACACACACACACACACACACACACAATCACCTCTACTTTTTGCTAAGGTTCTCCATTTGCTAAGGACATCCTTCATAATTAGTACAATATATTAGCTGCTGAGCCATATCTCCAGTCTCAAATATGTTTTCTTTTTTAGCTTTCCCTTTAAGATGAAACAAAACACCCTTCAGGTCTGTTAAGGTATTTATATCCATTATATCTGTGTGTGTGTGTGTGTGTGTGTGTGTGTGTGTGTGTGTGTGTGTACACAATTGCTGGCTACTATGTCGTTATATGGCTTGTCCAACTGCCCATCCAGATAGCCTTTTGGTATTAGCAGTAAAGTTGAAACTGAACCTTCACATAAGGTTTTTGTGTGATTACAAATTTTCGTTTCTCTGGGATGAACAACCCTGCAAAGCCGAGCAGTAAGTGACTATTTGGTTTTGTGTGACCCAACTGAATTATTTCCTAGAGTGACTGTGCTGTTTCCACTAACAGCAGAAGAGTGAGTGGTCCATTGTGGACTCTCAGCAGCATGCATTGCTGTCAGTGTTTTATTGCAGACGTTTCAGTATGTGTATAATGTTAATCTCATTTTGGGTTTTGCATTTTCCTATGGCCAGTTATGGTCGCTGTTAAAGCTGTTCATTTGCATCCACATATATATTCTTTGGGGAATTTATTTTTTACATTTTGTTAGCTTCATAATTGACTTGTTTTCATTTACTTCTTCTTTTTGAGATTTGTTTGTTTTTATTTTAAATGTGCAGGTGTTTTGTTTGCATGTATGTATGTACACCATGTGCATGCAGTACACACAGTGGCCAGAAGAGGGTTCTGGATCCTGTGGAACTGGAGCTGTAACTTGTCAAGTAGATGCTGGGAATTAGCCTCTTAACCTCAGAGCCATCTCTCCAGCTCCTATATTTCACTTAGTTTTGAGAGTTTTTTTTTTTTAATATATATATAAGTTTATTTGAAGTCTAAACACCCCAAACACCTGTCCTTTGCTGCCTCCTGCACAGCTTGGCCCTAAGAACCTGCCTGGGGTAACAGGGAATGAAGAAAGTACAGACACACAGACACACTTCCAGAAAAGCTGGGCTCCCAAGGGCTGTGCTAACTCGGATGGAACAGCACCAACTCCACAATGCAACAACACGGAACCTCAGCGCCACTGGGTGGAGTTAGCCTGCTGCCATAGAAGGTCTTCATAGCTGAATCTCAGGTTGCAGTTGTCTGGGAGAAAGAAGCTGTGGCTGCTGGTTTTACACGCACTGCTAACATCTTATACAGAGACCAGAAGGAGGCTTTGCCAGTTCCCATGAGTCTGAGGTGCTGGTCCTTGTCAGTAATACACATTGACTGGGGACTCACCCCTCCTCACATCCACTCAGGACTTACCCACTTCTCACATCCACTCAGGACTCACCCCTCCTCACATCCACTCAGGACTCACCCACTTCTCAAATCCACTCAAGACTCACCCATCCTCACATCCACTCAGGACTCACTCACTGGTTACAGGTTCACTAAGAACTTCTTTGGGTCCCATAGTGTCATCTCTGTCAGCTTGATCCCCTCTGGGGTATCAGACACCTCTATATCAAACCAGACTGAGGAGAGTGAGACAGAGCCAGGGAGGAATAGGTTCCATGGGTCTCTAGTCTGGCTGGGAATGGCAAGAGTGTTACAGCTCTCAGGAGATAAGTGAAGAGGTTTGGGAGGCCTACACGGGACAGGCAGTGGGGGACCGCCGTCTATCATTGGCAGTGCAAGCAGCAGAGGCCACCCAAGATCCAGTGGTGAGTGCTTCCAGAGAGAGAACGCTTCCCCAAGTGTTACAGCTTGGTAAAGACGACCACTCTCAGCCTCTCAGGTGAAAAAACTTGTGCGTTTTCTTCCATGTGGACAGGGACTATATAAACCTTGAGGAGTCAGGTAGGATGTAGGGGTGGGTGTTTCCCATTGGTTGAGTTTGAGATGTTAGTGATGCTATTTGCTTTGGGAAGGACCCTGGGTGCTACATTATCTGACTGACTGCCCATGGTCCTTTCAGTTGGGTGTCATGGTTACCTGATCAGGTACAGAGACAGGGAGGAAGTGGCCCAGCTCCTACTGATCTTGTCTCTGAGATTCCTGGGATCTGAGCTCACTCAGCCTTGCCAGTTCTTATGCTTGTCTGATGGCACAGCCCATTGGCCTACACTACAGCCCATTCTGTTCTGGCTTTTGTAATGTTTGTTAAGAATTAGTGTAGGGAGCAAAGGAAGTCCCAAGCAACTGAATTCCTTAATGAATGTGTGCTGTTAACATGGGCACAGTCATGTCAAAATTCCCACAGCCCCACCCTCAGAGGGATGGCAAAGCCTCCTTGTTTCACATTGACAGGGTGTACAGAAGATGTCTGCCATGACTTCCCCTTCCTAGATGTTTCCATAGCTTGTTGCCACACAGAGATTGTTCCAATCAAGATTAGCTAAACCTGCCTTCTTATTCTGCTGTATATAAAAACCCCAC
>JANHMN010000023.1:14135218-14163592 GCA_030674055.1 Rhabdomys pumilio
GATGGAATCACCAGGGCTCCAAAGGGATCCTGCAGCACACATAGCCTATCTCTTGGGCTAGCGCCACTTCAGGTCTTCATCTTTCCTCAGGAGCTGTCTCATGGTTCTAGCATCTCTGATATCCCAACATCCCCACTACAACACAGACCGAGCTTTATAGCTTTATGTAGTGGCCTCTCAGGGCCTCCTTACAGCTACTCTGACCCTGCCACTCATCGCCTAGCCTCAGTGTCTCTGTGGAGCCTAGGCACCAGACTTCATGCCTCTGCCTTCCTCTTGCATATTTTATGCCTGCAAAAATAGTAACATCTGATTGGCATTGCCAAGTTCTGCTAATTTTGTGTGAACCTCAACTCCCTTACATCAGTTTCTACAGCTGACCCTGAAAAAACATTTCGCTAGGTGATTGTTTTCAAGGGAACTTCTTGGGTGGCCCTGTCCTTTCAGATGAACTTGCATATTCAGTAGGTGGAACCTTCAGTGGGTAAGGCCTTGCCTTTAGGGCCCCTTTTGTGCAGAAACCCAGTGCAGAGCCTGCGGTTTCTCTTTCATGACATTGCTCTCGTTAGCAATCACAGCTGCCTTCACACCGACTCAGTCTCCTCTTCCTGAACAGACTGCACATCTTCAGTATTTTTCCGCTTCACTTTCACTCTGGCTCGCTGTGGACCTGGATGATGGCAGTGAGCAGTAACCGTGACACAGCCCAAATGCCATCCCATGTTAAAGCAAATTAGTCCATTACCTTTGAATTCAGCATCAACACTGTTTGCCAGAGTGTCCTAGGGGAATTCCCAGACTCTTCCATGTTCCTCTAGCAAACCAGTCCCTAAGGCTCCTGAACCATAGCAAAGATACCAGTTTTCTGTGTTAGTTACTTTCCTGTTGCTGTGGCCACAATCTCTGATGGAAGTGGCTCTGACTGCTTTGTATGGACAGACCAGAGGCTTGGGAGAGTGGGTGGAGCTGTGTGCTAAAGCAGCCTGGCTCATTTGAACAACTTCTGTTGGGTAGGAGTTCATAGACATATTTGTTACGATAGCCATGATTATACGTTTTCCTCAGGGAATTTATACACGGAGTCTTTGTATCAGATTCAGTGTTACAACTAGCCGTAAAACAGTCTGGTTCTAGAACAGTAGAAATTGTCATGGTAATAATGGAAAAATAAATCTCCCCATAATGTTCCTCAGGCGTCTCTGCTTTCATTTAATACTGGTGCAGGTTTCATAAGTATTTTGTGTCATTTATTTATGTAATACTTATTATTTTCCTTGGTCAAAACTTAAGAGTCTACACATCTAGTGGCACTAACTGCTGATCTCATGACCAGGCTGAGACTTAGCTCTCAGTGTTGGGGGCGGGGGGGGGGGGGGGGTGGGGTGGGTTGGACATATTTTAGTTCAGGGCATCTCTACCCTGTTCGGAAGCAGGAGCTTGAAACAGAGATCAGCATCTTAAGTAGGCGATGATGGCTATCAGGGCTGTTGTTACATTTGTCTTCCTGCCCAAACAGCTGTGGCAATGCAGAGTTCCAGCTATCAGCAATTAAAACAACAACAAAACCTAGCTTCTCTCTGGCCTACAATAGAAGGCTCAGCAGCTCCCCATAGAGACTGAAGGGAGGGACGATCAGACAGCGGGGTTGGGGCTCATAGTTCAAGATGAGGATTCTGGCACCCATGGAGCATTGAGGAGTCAAGTTTAATTGCATTTACTTGTTTAGTATGCATTTCGAATGCAGAGTAATAGAAGGCGGTTTGTGTTGCATATCCCATGCGTTCAGAGTTCTTTGCAGTTATTGGGAGGGGTGCTCCTTCTGGGTGAGGTGGTCCTGAGGTCCAGGTCCTCTGAATGGGACTCAGAGCCAGGTCAACTTTGTGGTTGAGCACGCTTCCATGCCCCCTTCATGTAGAGTTCTATCTACCATTAAGCTATATATTCCCCATCCTTGATGGGGAATCCTTTTAAGTCTGTATTTTTCTCTCTCTAGCTTAGGCTCTAATTTGTTGAATATATAAAAGCGATTCGTAAGCATGGAAAAATGGCTCAGTGGCTAAGAGCAGCAAGTGTGCTTCTAGAAGGTCAGAATTTGCATCTCAGCACCCATGTCTAGAGGCACACAGTTGCTTGTAGCTCCCCCTCCAAGGGGTCTGGTGTTCACTTCCACAGGTCCGTACACAGATGGCAGATGTTTACATAGGTGCACACACACTTATACGTAAAGTTTTTTTTTTTTTTTTTTTTTTTAAATAATTTTTAACTTTCTGGTCTCAATGTTTTAGATTAAATAAGATGGTTTATGTGAAATCCTTTGGTCCTCTGGATTCAGATAGGAGTTGTTATTAATAAAAATGACTTGCCATTTGCAGTGCGGAGCCCAATGGATGGTGGCTTTCTTTTAGTTTGTTCATTATATGTTAATGAACTGTATTCTTGCAATTAGAAATGCTTAATGAAGGTCAGGATTAGAAACAGGAGTGCACCAGTAAACCTGTGTCATTGTGCTTTGTTTGTTTTCAGGCCCGTCTCACTGTGCAGTCCTGGCTGCCCTAGAACTCACAGAGATCCCTCTGCTTCTGCCTCCCATTCCAGGCTAGGAGACCATTTTTAAGTAAGATTTATTGCAGAGATTTCGGCAATAGCTACATGATTGGTTTGAAACATTAATGTTTTTGTGTATCTGACAGTATCTGACATGCTTTACATTTTGGCTAATGAAAAGGAAGCACACTTGAAGGATACACTGAGGAAGACTGAGGGGGAAAGAGCGAGCGAGCGAGCGAGCGAGATGGTGTGATGTGTCTCACTCTGCATTCTGTAGCAGGCTATTTTTAGCATCTCTTTGAATCACTGATGAATTCTCATTTGAAGACTCAACCATTAAAGGAGAGAAAAATACAAACCAGTTTAGGCAAGGATGCTTTCTACTTGGCCCAGATCTGTTTCAGGCTTTAATGTGAACAGGGGTAGCCACTGGTTTGCAGTCTTTGAAGGAGCAAGGGCATTAGGAAGGGTGCCAGAAGATCAGCCAAGGACACGCTGCTCCACTTTTTCAAAGGAGACTTTTACAAACTCTGAAGTTGGGGGATTGCTTAGTGAGGAAGCTGTATTGCATCTGTGATGCGGGACAAAGGACTCAATCAGGCATCTGTGGCCTTACTGTGCCTCTCCTGTCCTTGGGTCCACCCTCTGGACCCCATCTGTCTCCTGCCCCATCCTGTCTGCCAATCTCATCCTCATTTCTTGGGCTGCCTCTGAGTATGGCTCAAGAAATCTGCTTACCAAAGCCAGCTGGGGCTGGTCCACATGGTAGCTATTCAGCAGCTTTGCCATGTGCTTCTTGTCTTTGACCGCTCCTCGAGTAGGAAGCCTTATTTTATCCTGAACAAATTATTCTTATTTTTATCTTTCAATGCTCATCTCAGAGAGGCTCATTAACTGTTTGGTGGCCTGGAAACAGCTGCTACCCTCACTCACAGGCTCAGCCTAAGCTCACTTGACTCTTGGAAGTGGTAATCACAGATTCAGTTCAACGTCATTGAGTCCAGGGCATGTCCAGCTCTCTCTTGCCCAAATAGGTCAGAAGTTAGCTCCCCTTCCACCCCACTTAGGCATTTGAGAAAAGTCACTTATTTGTCAAATGATTGGATATTGTGTGTGCACTAAGTGTTAGAGAGACAAACAGTGACGAGACAAGGGAAGGAGGGGAAAGAGTGGAGTTAGTCTGGAAAGTCTGAGAACTTTAGTGCCATGTCTGTCCACCAAGGGAGATTAACATAACAAGGAAACACTGGCCTGGCCTGTGTACTTACGCCTTACAACTGGACAGTCTGCTTTCCTTTGAAAACAGTATATTTGCTATGAGTATCTGATTATCTTCAACCTCTCCATTTTTTCTCCCTCCAGTGATCCAGTTATTTTGGTATGCTAATGAAGAGCTCAGCACAATGAATAGCAGACCTAAGCTGGAACTTTCCAGAAGCCATCTCAAGTCTTAGTTTTTTTATGCATGCTTACATGGTTCTTGTTCTAGGCTAACAGTGATTAGAAGCTGCTATGAACTCCTTTCTGGGTGGCATCTGGGCTTAGGATTCACGTGCAGTGGCCCAGCTCTACAGTCTTCGTTTGGGGGCATGGTTGCAGGGCAGGCTGTGGTAGTGTTTGATACCCAGTTGTGTGCCAATTATTTAGTCATTTAATGATTCTCCCAGTCTCATCCTTGTCTCTTGAGAGACTTAGATCTGAACAAACTGTCTTAGTGAGTGAGCCGAGAAGCCCACTCAAGATTGAAGCTGGCTCAAGTGCCCACTGCACAGTGGCCTTCTATGCAGTGGGTACAGAGAAAGGAGATGTGTGTTACCAGGGTGTCGGAGCAGGGCTCTTGATTAAGTGTCACTGCTGATTGCTCATTGGTAAGAAGGGGACAGGAAATGCTAGTCCCAGCCTGCTAGAGCTGGGGAGATGTGTGCTGATGAGCAGTACCTGAAGGTGCCATGAGCAGTTGGCATCCTGCATGGAAGGTGTTAGACAATGTGCCCAAGAACTGGACATCACTGTTCAAGTGCTTCAGGATTAGGGAACAGGGACCCCATTTGTGCTGACAGTGCCAAGGAAGTGGATACTTACTGAGGGTACAGACTGGTGTTGTAGCCCAGAAGGGTGTGTGCCTTCCCTGTAGACCTTGTGTGGTGGGTGTGGCTTTAGGGTGGGTGTCTCTCCTATGGCTAGAGAGCACTGGACATCTTTAGGCTTGTGCTAGACCTTGATTGCAGAGACTGGCTAGAGCAGGAAGTACTTATTTGATGTTTCAAGGATACAGACTTCTCCTAGGTACCAAGAAGCCTTATTACATACAGCCAGCAGTGTTCAGTGCCTGGGGTTACAAATCAATAACTCTCTCTGCCTCCTAGTGCTCTTGTAGATGTGGAGAGGAGTCAGAGGAGGGGAGCCTTCACTAAGTAGGAGGTGTGTCTCTGGAGATCCTTAACACCTGACACTGCTGACGCCAAGTGTGAGTGACCCTGGAGACACGTCTGCCCTGTTTGTAACGTGCCAGGAGCACACTGCATGTGCAACGTGGTTGCAAGGTGATGGGAAGCCTTTATCTAAGAGCACATTCCTCTTGTGCTCTGCATCCCAAAGGGGGATCTTCAGTGTAGCTTCCTGCAGCTGCTGCCAGGTTTCCCTCAGCAGTCTGTGTACATCCCTCCAACACTCAATTTCCCAGCTTGTGATGCGGTCTTTCTAACATGTAGTGAACGGCTAGAGCCAAGGGGCAGAATTCAACCACATGTAGTTTCAAGATGACTTTTACTTGTGATTCTGTAACCAGGCAACGACTTGTATAAAGACAAAGTAAATGTTCTTATGTGCTGATAAGCCTGGATTCACATGCAGAAATATGGAATGAAGAATGGATCAGTTCCTTTATCACTGTCATCTATGATCCCATACCAGCCCAGCTAACTGGACTTCTGATTGGCTGCTTAGTGTTTCTTCTGATTTGCTCTTCCCCCTCCCCACTTTGAAAATTGGGCCATTGAAGGGTTCAATTTGATGGAGGGGCACCGAGCGTGAATGATAGCATTTGTTAGGACTGATTTATGGAGGCCTACTGCCGTCCAGTCCAGAACAACAACAGCTAGTCTTCCTTTCAGTATTTTTGACCAGGCACCATTAGCTTGGTCAAACTTAGGTTCCAGTCCGGAGGTTCTGCAAAGTCACACTGTGTCAGGCATCGATTTTCCTTTTTTCATATCTTACCAGATTCACAACCACCCCCACATCCAGTTTCCAGGGGACCCTACATCCCTTACTAACCTACAAAGGTACCAGGCACAGTTGTGGTACAGACATATACATGGAGGCAAAACTCACACACATAAAATAACTCTGAAAAGGACTTTTAGAAGTGCTGATCCTAGCTGACGATGTGATATGCGCTATATTTAATAGATGCCACTGGATTTTATTTCGACTTACTCCACTGCCTCTGCTGCTGCCATCTCCTGCATCACCTACTTTATACTTATCCTTATACCCTGCCAGCTCAGTAAGGATGTGTAAGGGCAAGGGTCTTTGCTGCTACTCAACAGTGGCTCCTCCACTGTTTCCTAACAGTTCTGTTATATATTGTATTAAGTCATGGGACCAGATAAACATGTTCTGCTGTAAAAGATACAGGTGTGTAATGCAGTGGGAGATGAATCCCCAAGACCATAGGGAAAACACAAAGGCTGCTACTGGTGTTTTCCACCAGTAATCTTGTAAATCAGCCAGTAAAGGTGCTAATCTTACTCCCTCTTCGACTTCCCCCTCCTTGCCTTCCTCCCCTCCCTCCTCCCCCCCCTCTCTCTCTGTCCTTTTTTTTTTTTTTTAACTCTTTCTTGGGCTGAGCTATATCCTCATCCCCCTAAAATGTGATACTTCATGTTTTGTGAGTGTGCTTTCCTGACACCAATAGTGGCCATGTCTCAGGACTGAGCCAAGTATTGCAAGCAGAGTCGCATTTGTGAGTAGTTGAGACGCTGACGGCCTAATGACATAGGTGGAAGTGGGGTCTTGTAAAGGGTGTCGAACAAGGAATGAGTCGAGCAAGCATCTGCACCTGGAGGGAACACATGTGAGCTTTGCTGACTTCTGTGAAACTAGAATTGAGAGGCTTAAGAGCCATGTCAAGGACGGAAATAGTAAACAGGTTTAATGCAGTCAGATTAGGGGAGTGTAGGCAGATTAACAGGGAGCAGTTTAGACACAGTCTGTTTACACAGGTAGCCTTTTCATATCCCAAGACTCCCTGTTTCATATTGACTTTAAATGTCATAAATAAGTGAGATTAACAGGAAACGCTTTTATTATTATTGACTTTGTAAGATGCCGGTAGAAAAGACTTCCTGAGTCTGGTGCAGAGTCTTCCATGCAGGGTGCTGAGAAGTGCAAACTGGAGGAAATGTGTACTGCTGTTGACACACATGGTCTACAATGCGTGTGAAGTCACCTGAACTCATGTTCATTATCATAAGAAATGCCTAGTTCTCTCCATTTTCTTCCTGATTTTAGAAATAGATTTGAAAGCAATAACAACAAAACTAGGTGGTTATTTATCCTACGGAATGACTCACTATGATTCATGATGTACTAAAAGCGATTTTTATTTGGTAGCAACATTTTAACAATTACTTGGAGACCACCTGAGAGCATTTTGCTGCTTCCATGTTGAGGCCGTTAATCAGAATCCAAATGGCCAAGGGTAAATACATCTCTGTTGGGATTTTAGAAAAGGGTGTGGCTCCAAAAGGACCACCTCCTTAATTATTGATTTATTTGTTCTTGGAGTCAGCTGTGGAGGTTCATTCTTTTGCTATGTATTGTAAATATGTTAAATATGGCACGCAAGGCCTGGTTCCCCCATGGACACGAGAGTTTGAATGTTCACAAATGATGCTGGGTGATCTTGCTCTTTAACTTAAAACTAGTGGTTGAGTAAAGATGCCTATACAGCCTATAGCTGGGCAGAAGAGAGGGAGGCTGGGTTTTGGTGCGGGCTTTGGGTCTGATGAGGGACCGAGAGAGAAGAATGTGGAGAGAGAAGATGCCATGGGGTAGGTGAGTCATGCAAACATGGCCATGAGGACTGGCCAGTTGGAGTTAAGAGCCGCCCAGATTGTACATGGTGAGTTATAATTCATGGTTACTGATAGGAAGTAGACGTAATAGGATAGAGGGTAGATATCTGCCCAGGTCTGGTACATTAAAGGCTTGTTATAAATATAAAAGTTGTATGTCTTTTATCTGGGAATTGAATGATTAAAGGCAGGGTAGTAACCCAACTGAGATTAAATAATTACAACAACAGTCAGTGAATACTTGAGTCTCTATGCTATTCTTCATAGTATTTCTTTCTTAGATTCTTGTAATAGGATCTTCAGTTCACCTATCTGAGCCAGAACCCATAGTACGGTACTGCTAAGCACAGTGGCCAGTCGATTCATAGTATTGCTTATATTAACACTAGTTAAAATTAAATAAAACATTAAGTCTCTTCGTCATACTAGCTGGAGTTTTTGCCACCAGGCTAGCACTTTGGGAAGCTGGAGGCCATCCAACTGAGCATTGTTCTCTGGAGCACTTCACTCATGACGAGGAGCTCAGGTAGACAGGTTGCCTTAGGGTATTCCCCTGACTCCATAGTACAGGAGGCATCTCAGCCTTCTCTTCCGTTTCTGACTATGACTTGCATCTTTCAGCTTTATTGAGTTTAAACATCTTCCTCTTCTGGCTTAGGACTGTATCACCAGTCATCTGAGTGATACGAACACTCAAAGTCAGCGTCTAAGTCCATAACTCATCTATTGTGCCCTGTAAGATGTCAGGCCCCTGCTGTGTGCTGGTTTACACCATTGCTTCCTCTATAAAGTCCTGGTTACCTGGAACTTCACTTGCTTTTTCTGGTGCACTGAGAAATGCATACATGCAGGCAAAACAGTCATACACATAAAAGGAGTAAAAAAGAATTTCTCAGGGGCACAAGTTTACAGTTCCCATGGAAGTCAGAAGAGGGCATCAGATCCTCTGGAACTGGAGTTCCAGATGGTTCCGAACACCCATGTGGGGACCGGGACTCAAACCCAGGTCCTCTGGAAGAGTTACCAGTGTTCTCAGTTACCACTGAGCCATCTTGCTAGCCCCAGGATTTCACCTCTTGGTAGCTGTGCATTGTTTCACATGTAATGGTCTAGACTACTCACACAATCGAGCTAATTCTCAAAGACTTTCTGGTTTCTGACCTGTGTTAGAGACATTAGTAGCTTTTTAGGAAAGAAAACTGATTGTTTGTATCTGAAGAGAGACTGCACAATCTAGTTAGTAACAGTGGTGTTCTGTCTGGTGCTGGCTTGTCCTGTGATCCTGGGCAATCCTTTCTGGTGCTTCAGTTCTTCCCTGCAGTGGAGAGTCTACAGGCTTTGAAGACTAAGTTAGTCCCATGTGCGATGCTGGTAGCTAACAGTAAAGGTAGTGATTCTGTAGACTCTCCCGGACTGCAGAGTTCCTAGGCATAACTGACACAGGCGTGTACTGGACACTTTCCTGGCCCCGGGGTACAGCCAGTTAAATGTATACCTTTCTAGTGAAGCCTATCTGTTGGTGGCTTAGCCATGATTCTGCTGTGATGCAATGCCATGACTACAGCTGGTAAGATAAAGAGTATTGGAGTAGTTTTTGAGCTATTTCATTGGGTTCTTATACCCCCAACACTAGGGAGGAGAGAAAGTATGTTAGATGGGAAAGGGGGCATAGATCCCTTTCAGACAGCAAAATAGGCCACTTCCTGCTGATTAGGGACACTAGGATCCTTTGGGGCAAGTCCAATCTTTGTTGTTAGGATATCTTCAATTTCTTCTTGTCAAACCACAACAGCAGTAACCAGGAACAGCAGGAGGGAAGCAGCAGTCACCATAGACACCCTCTGTCTCCTGTTCATGCTTGCTCCTCCTCCTCATCTTCCTCTTCTTCCTCCTCCTCTTTTCCCCCTCCTCCTCTTTCTTATTCAGAGCACCTCTGTCCCTCTCAGGGCTCTGGCATTTATTCCCTCTCCAGAGTCCCCAGAATTAAACTCCCTGCAGCTGGCAAAAATCACTTCCTTCCTAGAGCACGAGACAATCACAGTTAATGGCTATGGACAAACTGAATCAGCTCCATATCCCACACCTGGGATTAAATAAAAACATGTTCACATAACATTTTTTAAAAAAGAAACCAAAAATCTCACTACAAAGATTTCTTTGGTACTGTTCTATAGGCATAGAGTCCCTTCTGGTGAAGAAGGCATGGTGCAGGTGCAGGTGCAGGTGCAGGTGCAGGTGCAGGTGCAGATGCAGGAAGCCAAGAGATCGTATTTCAACTCTACATGGGAAGCAAGCAGAGAAAGAACATAGGGAGAGGTCATGGACCCTCAAAGCCCCAGCAATATGATATGCTTCCTACAGCAAGGTTCCACTTCCTAAAGGTACTAGATCCTCCCCAAACAGTGCCACTAGCTGGCGACCAAGTGGCATTGCTCATTCAGACTTAAAACCATCAAGTCAGACCAGCTGGACTAGTGCAGGTGAAATGAAACCTGGATAATCTAAACCCAAGGATAGTTTTCTGCATTTGTAAATAAGTTAACATACAGAGATTACTTTAAAAAAGGATACCTTTTTTTAAAAAAAGGTTTATTTTCTTTTCAGTTCTATATATGCATGTGTGTTTGTGTGTGAGTATGTGTCCCCTGTGGAAGTCAGAAGAGGTCATCAGTCCCTGGAGCTAGAGTTAGAGGTGGTTGTGAGCTGCCTCTCCTGGCTGATGGGTACTGAACTCAGGCCTTCTGCAGGAGCAGTAGGCTGGCATTCCTAACCTCTGAGCCAACCCTCTGCATTTCTCTTTTGCTCTTTAAAATCAATAGGAAGCTACAGAGCTGACTTTTAAAGATGCTTTAAAAGAGAATGATGACTGTCTTCACTGCATTGATTCTCAAAGTCACTTGAACTGGTATAGCTCAACTATAGATAGTTGCTTGGAAGACTTGATGCTGCTTTTCTTTGTTTCAGGACTTGCACAGGTATTCCTGTGCCTGGACTGCCTTTCCCAGGTTTAACCTCTGTCACTGGTGACCGGTGAGAAGCAGTTTGGCAAAGTGTGTCTGTCTGTCTTCTAAACTGCTTTGTTCTCCATGTCTTAAACTCACTGATTTTGCAACAATGTCCCCTGTGTGTTTCTCATCCTGATTCTCTCGTGAGCAGTCATTCCTCACCAGTTTCATGTGTTTGGTCTAACAGAATAGCTTATCTTTATCTCCATTTTTCTAGCTATCAAAAATGTCTATAACATGATTAACAGGATTCTAATTAAATACAAATATTGTTGGAAAAAATGAACAGTCCTTGCATGAATGATCAATATTATTGGACTGATTCTGAGAGGTAGCAGCAGCACCTGCAGACGTGTCTTACTGTTGAGTGAACAAATCAAACTATGTAGTTGAAAGTGCTTAGACTACAACTGGCTATTTTCCTATCCTTCAGCTCTTATTAACTATGAATTCTTCAAGTTATTTCGAGAGTTTATTCCTGAATAGGGAATTGGGCTGTATAAGGCCTTAAGTCCTACATTAGATCTTTCCTTAAGCTAATTAAAAAAAATAGTTCTGGGATTAGGGCTCCCTTGGTGAAGTTGAGTTCTAAAATTTGAATTTCAGGCTTAAGTGGAGGCTTGAGAACATTTCAGCTACTGTTATTTAATTATTCTCTTTATTTTTTTCATTTAGTTCTGATCCCGTTTGCTGTCCCTGCTGACACCTGAGCCACGGCGGCGATGCTGCTGAGACCCTTTCAGCCCACAAGTCAACCTACCTGGTAGGAGTGTCGTTTAGCCTCAAGGCTTCTCAAGTGCAGCAACAAAATGATCTAGAAATGTAATTGAAAATAGAATAGCATAAAAGATATTAATGGCTCTGAATATTTACTATCAGTATATTTTAATATGTTGATAATAATTAAAGGTCTTTGAGTTTAGTCAGTGCTTTGGTATATTAAAAGAGAAAAACTGTGATGATATATTTACTTTACTTTTGTGTGAAGCACATAATATGACTCTTTAGTTTATGTCATATTAAACTGTTCTATTCGTTTTCCCTATACAATTTTTTAAAATAAGATTTTATTTTATGTGTATGGATGTTAGCCTGCATGTGTATATGTGTACTCTGAGCATGCAGTCCCTCAGAGGTCAGAAGAGGGTGTCAGATTTCCTGGCAAATGTTTGTGTGGTGCTGCTGGGAATTGAACTCAGATCCTCTTCAAGAGCAGCCAGTGCTCTTAACTGCAGAGCCACCTCTGCTACCAACCCCATAATTGAACTGTATGATTCTCCAGCATGACTTTGTATATGACCGTGTTGTGTCACAGTATCAAACAGTTGGACATGCTGTGAGACTTTTTCTTCCAATTCTTCTGTGCTCACTCCTTGTCAGGTGGTCCTAGCTAGCAGACTATCTATTCTGTATCTAAATGTAATCAAAGGATCTTCTGCTGATTGCAAGACTCCCAGTGATGGAAGGAAACATTCTGGCTGTGCAGCCTCAGTCAGATCCTGAGGCCTCCTGGTAACAGTCATCTCCTGGACTTGATTTTTATTAGTGCAGAAGGGAAACATGTGGTGCTAAGCACCGTACTTCAGAAGCCACGGAGCTGGATCGTGCTTAGAGATCAGCACGATCTGCAATACTAACAGAATAGGCAACACAGTATTTTGAATTTCTGTGATCATTTATCTAGGATGCATCTAGTAATGTTCATTATTTCATCCAGTGATAGAATTAATAATTAATAAAGTCTCACAAAATCAGTAATGTAAGAAACACTTTCAAAAATAGAAATCCAAAAGTCCTTTCAGAACTCACTAAAGATGTCTGTAAATGCCCTACAGCTAATACTGGAACTATTACTAACAGAGTCAGTGTTAGGAACGAGGCCATTGTGGGCTGGAGATGCTATGAGCACAAGGCAGCAGGAATGCAAGTCAGAGTATCCAGGAAAGGAAGACAAAAGAAGTGAAATTAACCCTACAGTCTCTAAAGTAGGGGAAAGAATGAGAAACAAGAATGAGTATATATACATACGTATGTATATATATTCAGCACAGTTTTTAACATACTCTGCAGAAAGAGATGTATAGAATAAAAAAGACAAAATGACTGAGTGTTAATATGGCACAGTGGTTTTTAAAGTCTTTGGAAATTTCTGTTCTTTTCTCCACAGACTGAGACTTGCCCCCTTCTATTGCTAAAGAATACTTTGGAGGCCTCAGGCTGCTGCCATTTCTAGTTGTGGACTCAGTCACAGAAGCATACAGCCTGTGACTTCCCAGTTCTCTAGAGCTCTGAAACAAGCAGGGTCTAACAGCTCTGGGAAGGGGCTGCCCTGTGTCTGTGCTCTGTGTGTGTGTGTATGTGAGTGAGAGATTGGGCCCTTCCCTTCCCTGCTAACATCTGTGACTGATGAATTTTGAATACCTCCTGCTAAGAATGGACCTTAGCAATTCATTTTTTTTAAATTTTTTTCTTTTTTTAAAATTTTTTTCTTTTCAAAACTTTTTTATTGGACATTATATTTACAGTTCAGATTTTATCCCCTTACCCCATTCCCCCCACCACCCAGGAACCTCCTATCCCATCCCCCCTCCTCCTGCTTCTATGAGGATGTGCCCCCAACTACTCCCCTACTCCCACCTCCCCACCCTTGAAATTCCCCCCCACTCGGTGTTCAGCCTTCAAGTGATCAAGGATCTTCTTTCTCACCTATGCTCTACAAGGCCATCCTCCCCTACATATACAGATGGAGTCATGGGTTCCTCCCTATGTGCTCCCAGGCTGGCGGTTTAGACGCTGGGGAGCTCTGGTTGGTTGGTATTGTTGCTCTCCTCATAGGGCCACCAACCTTTTCAGCTCCTTTAGTCTTCTCTCTAACTTCTCCATTGGGAATCCCTTGATCAGCTTTGTACAAGGGGATAAGAATGGATTGATTTGCATTCTTCTACATGCTGACCTCCAGTTGAACCAGCACCATTTGTTGAAAATGCTGTCCTTTTTCCACTGGCTGGTTTTAGCTCCTTTGTCAAAGATCAAGTGACCATAGGTGTGTGGGTTCATTTCTCGATCTTCAATTCTATTCCATTGATCTTTCTGCCTGTCTTTGTACCAATACCATGTAGTTTTTATTACTACTGCTCTGTAGTACAGTTTGAGGTCAGGGATGGTGATTCCCCCAGAAGAATTATTGTTGAGAATAGTTCTTGCTATCCTGGGTTTTTTGTTATTGCAGATGAATTTGCAAATTGCTCTTTCTATCTCTATGAAGAATTGACTTGGAATTTTGATGGGGATTGCATTGAATCTGTAGGTTGCTTTTGGCAAGATGGCCATTTTTACTAAATTAATCCTGCCAATCAAGAAGCATGGGAGATCTTTCCATCTTCTGAGATCTTCTATTTCTTTCTTCAGAGACTTGAAGTTCTTGTCATACAGATCTTTCACTTGCTTGGTTAGAGTCATACCAAGGTAATTTATATTATTTGTGACTATTGTGAAGGGTGTCATTTCCCTAATTTCTTTCTCATCCTGTTTATCCTTGAGTAGAGGAAGGCTACTGATTTGTTTGAGTTGATTTTATGTCCAGCCCCTTTGCTGAAGTTATTTATCAGGTTTAGGAGTTCTCTGGTGGAAGTTTTAGGGTCACTTAAGTATACTATCATATCATCTGCAAATAGTGAAATTTTGACTTCTTCCTTTCCTATTTGTATCCCTTTGACTTCCTTTTGTTGTCTAATTGCTCTGGCTAGGACTTCCAGCACTATATTGAATAGGTAGGGTGAGAGTGGGCAGCCTTGTCTAGTCCCTGATCTTAGTGGGATTGCTTCCAGTTTCTCTCCATTTAGTTTGATGTTCACTACTGGTTTACTATGTTTAGGTATGGGCCTTGAATTCCTGATCTTTCCAAGACTTTTAACTTGAAGGGATATTGAATTTTGTCAAATGCTTTCTCATCATCTAGTGAGATGATCATGTGTTTTTTTTTTTTTTTTTTCTTTGAGTTTGTTTATGTAGTGGATTACATTGATGGATTTCTGAATATTGAACCATCCCTGCATTCCTGGGATAAAGCCTACTTGATCATGATGGATAATTGTTTTGATGTGTTCTTGGATTCGATTTGCGAGAATTTTATTGAGTATTTTTGCATTAATATTCATAAGAGAGATTGGTCTGTAGTTCTCTCTCTTTGTTGGGTCTTTGTGAGGTTTAGGTATGAGCATAATTGTAGCTTCATAGAACGAATTGGGTAGTGTTCCTTCTGTTTCTATTCTATGGAATAGTTTGAAGAGAATTGGTATTAGGTCTTCCTGGAAGGTCTGATAGAATTCTGCACTAAAACCATCTGGTCCTGGACTTTTTTTGGTAGGGAAACTTTTAATGACTGCTTGTATTTCTTTAGGGCTTATGGGACTGTTTAGATGGTTTATCTGCTCCTGATTTAATTTTGATACTTGGTATCTGTCTAGAAAATTGTCCATTTCATTCAGATTTTCCAATTTTGTTCAGTATAGGTTTTTGTAGTAGGATCTGATGATTTTTTTTTTTTTTTAATTTCCTCTGTTTCTGTTGTTATGTCTCCCTTTTCAGTTCTGATTTTATTAATTCGGTTACTGTCTGTGTGCCCTTTGGTTAATGTGGGTAAGGGTTTATCTATCTTGTTGATTTTCTCAAAGAACCAGCTCCTGGTTTTGTTGATATTTTGTATAGTTCTTTCTGTTTCTACTTGGTTGATTTCAGCCCTAAGTTTGATAATTTCCTGCCGTCTACTTCTCTTGGGTATATTTGCTTCTTTTTGTTCTAATGCTTCCAGTGTTCTGTCAAGTTGTTAGTGTATGCTCTCTCCAGTTTCTTTTTGTAGGCACTTAGAGCTATGAGTTTTCCTTTTAGTACTGCTTTCATGGAGTCCCACAAGTTTTGGTATGATGTGTTCTCATTTTCATCAAATTCTAAAAAGTCTTTAATTTCTTTATTTCTTCCTTGACCAAGTCATCATTGAGTAGAGCGTTGTTCAGTTTCCACGTGTATGTGGGCTTTCCATTGTTTTTGTCATTATTAAAGACCAGTCTTAGTCCATTATGGTCTGATAGTGTGCAAGGGATTATTTCAATCTTTTTGTATCTGTTGAGCCTGTTTTGTGACCAATTATATGGCCTATTTTGGAGAAGGTACCATGAGGTGCTGAGAAAAAGGTATATTCTTTTGTTTTAGGATGAAATGTTCTATTGATATCAGTTAAATCCATTTGGTTCATAACTTCTGTTGGCCTCATTGTGTCTCTGTTTAGTTTCTGCTTCCGTGATCTTTCCATTGCTGAGAGTTGGGTGTTGAAATCCCTCACCATTATTGTGTGAGGTGCAATGTATGCTTTGAGCTTTAGTAAAGTTTCTTGTATGTATGTTGGTGCCCTTGCATTTGAGGCATAGATGTTCAGAACTGAGAGTTCATCTTGGTACATTTTTCCTTTTATGAGTGTGGAGTGTCTTTCCTTATCTTTTTTGATTACTTTTGGTTAAAAATCGATTTTATTTGATATTAGAATGGCTACTCCAGCTTGTTTCTTGGGACCATTTGCTTAGAATATTGTTTTCCATCCTTTTATTCTGAGGTCGTGTCTGTCTTTGGCACAGAGGTGCATTTCCTGTATGCAGCAAAATCCTGTTTATGTATCCATTCTGATAGACTATGTCTTTTTATTGGAGAATTGAGTCCATTGATATTAGGAGATATTAAGGAAAAACGATTGTTTCTTCCTGTTATTTTTGTTATTAGAGGTGGAATTATGTTTGTGTAACTATCTTCTTTTGGGGTTGTTGGAAGACTCCTTTCTTGCTTTTTCTAGGTTGTAGTTTCCCTCCTTGTGGTGGAGATTTCCATCAATTATTCTTTGAAGTGCTGTATTTGTGGGACAATATTGTGTAAATTTGGTTTTGTCATGGAATATCTTGGTTTCTCCATCAATAGTGATTGAGAGTTTTGCTGGGTATAGTAGTCTGGGCTGGCATTTGTGTTCTCTTAGGGTCTGTATGATATCAGTCCAGGATCTTCTGACTTTTATAGTCTCTGGTGAGAAGTCTGGTGTAATTCTTATAGGTCTGCCTTTATATGTTACTTTACCTTTTTCCCTTACTGCTTTTAGTATTTCTTCTTCATTTTGTACATTTGATGTTTTGATTATTATGTGGCGGGAGGTATTTCTTTTCTGTTCTAGTCTATTTGGAGTTCTGTAGGCTTCTTGTATATTTATGGACATCTCTTTCTTTAGGTTAGGGAAGTTTTCCTCTATAATTTTATTGAAGATATTTACTGGCCTTTTAAGTTGGGAGTCTTCACCCTCACCTATACCTATTATCCTTAGGTTTGGCCTTCTCATTATGTTCTTGATTTCCTGGATGATTGGGTTAGTAGCTTTATGTATTTTGCATTTTCTTTGACAGTTGTGTCAATGTTTTCCATGGTATCTTCTGCACATGTGATTCTCTCTTCTATCTCTTGTATTCTGTTGGTCTATGACTCCTGATGTTTTCCCTAGGTTTTCTATCTCCAGGGTAGTCTCCCTTTGAGATTTATTTATTGTTTCTACTTTTATTTTTAGATCCTGGATGGTTTTGTTTAATTACTTCACCTGTTTTGTTGTGTTTTTTTGTTTTTTTTTTTTTTGCAATCATTAAGGGATTTTTTTGTGTTTCCTGTTTAGGGCTTCTACCTGTTTATCTCTGTTCTTTTCAAATTCTTTGAGTGTGTTGTTTATGTCCTTCTTAAAGTCCTCTATTATCATCATGAGAAGTGATTGTAATTCTGAATCCCGCTTTTCCAGTGTGACGGGGTGTTCAGGGCTTGCTATGGTGGGAGAACTGGGTTCTGACGATGCCAAGTAACTTTGGTTTCTGTTGCTTAAGTTCATGAGCTTGCCTTTTGCTATCTCGTTAACTCTAGTGCTACCTGCATTCACTGTCTCTGACTAAAGTCCGCATTTCCAGTTATCTTGCTTATGTCAGAACTCCTCAGGGTCCAGATATCTCTGTGATCTTGTGATCCTAAGCTCTAGCTGTTCTGAGTACAATGGCTCCTCTTGGATGTCTCAGGATATGGTGTCTCCACGATAGCAGACCAGCGAGGTGTTCGCTGCTCTGAGTATACTGGCTCCTCTAGGATGTCTCAGGATATGGTGTCTGCTGCTCTTAGTTCAGTTGCTCCTTTAGGATGTCATGGGACAAGGTTTTTTTCACAGGAGCAGACTAGCTGGGTGTCTACTTCAGCCATAAGGACTAGATGAGGGGCGGAAGGGGAGTGGTATTCAGCAGGAGCAGGGTTTGGGTAACTAGTGTGTCCTGAGCGCTCCCTGCTCCCAGATGTAACTCTGGGGTGTAGGGCATTGGGCGACTGTTCTTACCTGCCACTCTGAGGTCAGTGGCCTCTCTAGGATGTCTCAGGATACAGATTCCACACAGGAGCAGACCAGCTGGGTATCTGTTCCAACCATAAGGACCGGGCGAGGGGCAGCAATTAATTTCTAACAAGAGGACTGGAGATGCAAATTCATGCTGAATACCAATAGACATTGTATGCTGTGTGTGCTTGAGTGTGTGTTTGTTTGCATGTGCACATGTGTGCGTGTGTGTGTACTTTTGCATGTGTCCTGTGTGTGCTTGTGTTTGTATATTCGTGTGCCCATTTGTGTGTATGTGTATATACTTGTATAGCATGTATCATTTGATCACATTTTATATCACTGTCAGTCACATATTATGTGCATTGATTTCTGCTTAGTGATTTTCAAATGTTTACTCATTTTGATGAAGGCTTTCAATATGGAGTTGAGGAAATCTGAGTTTTGGACTCTGTGGGGAGCTGACAGAAGCTATCATCCTTGCAGCCATCTTGAGCCATATACCCTGACGAGATTTGATTACATTAGCCTACAACAGCTGAGCATACTCTGATAACATCTTGCTTTAGATACCCAGAATCTTCCCTTGGGTGTGTGAGACTTAAAGGTGTGATCTAGAGCCGAGACTTAAGGGCGTGACTTAGAGATCAGATTTAGAGATAAGACTTAAGGGCAAGACTTAAGGGCGTGACTTAGAGGCGTGGCTTAGAAGTGAGACATATAAAAGGCGAGAGGCAGACAGAAGAGTACAGTACAACCAGACAACAGATTACTTGACATTAGTACAACTTGGTGTTAGTTATTAGGCAATTGGAAGATCATTAGACATTAGGCACTTAGCTCTTGGAAGAAGTAACTTGGAACTTGGAGGCACTAGGGACTAGGAACTAGGGACTAGGAACACAAGACTTGGGACTTGGACTAGGAAGAGAGACTGAAGAATAAATGCGATTGAATCACACTCTGTCTGATCTCCATTCTTCGTGTCTGTCCTCACTCTCTCTCTTGCTGAACCCCGACCTGCAGACTGGAGCAGCTTGGGGCAGTGTGGGCTTTAACAATTTAGCCCCCAAGGCTTTTGGCAGTGTGGGTCAAACATTGATAGAGCGGTCCGAGACATTTTTGGCCCCCAAGCGTGGACCAGCTCAGGCCACAACAGGACCCAACTCTTTAGAATAGTCATGTGACCTGTCCAGTGTCTCTGCATGATTTTCTAGAATTATTCCTAAGTCATCTGATTTAAGACAATTTTCTAGCCTCAGAAAGATGTTTAGATGGTTTGAAAAGCATATGGTAGTGTGCCTTTCCATCTCAATGCTCTGTATGATGGTGTGGGATAATACAGAAGTTCATATGTAATCCTGAAAGCAGAATAGACAAGTTTAAATGTCATCAGTCAGCTGCTGTTCCTTTGCTTGAATTGGGTTGAAGTCATGAAAACGCAGTCTGTCTTCTTTAGTGTTCCAGTCTTGAACTTCACATGTCAGTGGCTCTTGGCTCTCAGCCTTAGCAGTCTGAGCTCCTAGCAACTGTCAGCAGCTAGTGTTGACAGCTGTTCTTGGCCACCCTCTCAACAATGCTCTGTCTGCTTGGCAGTTTCAAAGCCAGTAGCTCCTGGTGTTACCAGCTCTCAGTGAAAGGAACTCAGCCTACCCTTTCCCTTATGTAGGCCTGAACAGATGATAAAACCATCAGAACATGGTTTTCCTGGAGTTTACACAAGCTGTTGTGCTTGGAACAGAGGTCTGAAACTGGCCCCATGAGGATGAATGGATGCTACTTATGTAGACTTAAAGGGTGGGCTCATGCACAACAGTCTGTGGCTCACTGTCCTGTGTTACCATGTCAGCCTGTGCAAGTGTATTGTGCTTACCTGTCCTTACTGTCATAGATAGGTGTATGCTGGACACAGACCATAGTTAGGAAATCTGAAGTGCCTGTAGTGTGGATACAGACACATGGAATGCTGAATCTCTGTGTCCAGGGACACTTACAGAGGTGCTGCAGGAAGGGCTCAAAGGGAAGTGTCAGGAATGGTGCTGGGCAGCTTTACCTCAACCTGACATAAGCTGGAATCATGTTGGAAGAGGGAACCTCAGTTGAGAGAATGCCCCCATCAGACTGCCCTGTGGCAAGCCTGTGGGGCTTTTGTTTTGATTGATGGTTGATGCAGAAGGACCCAGCTCACTGTGTCTGATACTGGCCCTGGGCAGGTCATCCTGTGTTGTATAAAAAAGTCAGCTGAGCAAGTCAAAAGGAGTAAGCTGGTAAGCAGGAATCAAGAGCACCCTAGTGATTGCCATAACAACTTCAGAAGTGATGATGACTCCTTCACTGTTGTTAGAATGATATCCTAGATCCATCTTCAAGGCAGCCACACGCACGTCCCCAGTGGAATCCTCAGCTCCTATAGAAGTAGTGGCATGTGTTATTGTGGCAACTGTGATGCACAAGTCCAGAACTCAGAGCCAGGACTCCCAGCAGCCATGCCTGATCTAGGCAGATTTATTGACCATCTGGACCTTTTTAGGATGGTGGTAGTGACTACATTAAGGAGCCTATCATTTATGGCTGCAGGTGGAGGGGTGGGAGGTGCAGCTTGGCTGTCAGTTTGTTGGCTTCCTAAGGAAAAGACCATATTCTATTGGTGTCTGCTGTTTTGATTTTGAGAGATGGGACTATCTTCTGCCCCCTGGTTTGGATTCCATTTGTGTTTCTCGGATAGGACCTCTTTCCTTCTCCTGTTACGTCTCTTTAGCCGTGCCTGCTGATCAGCACAGCCCTTGGCATGTATTTAGCGGGTAGTTTCTTCATTTAATCTGAGAGCCTTTAACCTATTGTTCTTTAAGTGGAGGGTGTTTGTCATCTTTAGCTCAACAGTATTATTCAGATATTTGAAATGTGGGTCTTTTTTATTTCAATGACTTGAAACCTGAGGGGCAAATCTACACTGGGATGTCTGTCCTATACTGATTATAAAAGTTTAGAAATAATTTCTCTAAATGTTATCATTCAAAAACATATATACCTCTTTACATGTACACATAGTCATGCATATCTTATTGTAGTTGAGATACACACACATGCACATACATTTGCACGTGCACGCACACACACACACACACACCAAGAGTGTGTGTTGGGGCTTGAAAAGAGGATAGATTATACATAGTAGAAGGAGAGAATCCTGTTCCTGTGAGAAATTGCATGGCCCACACAGCATTTCACTGAGTCTCCTTAGCAATTCAGTGTGCATTCTAGATACCAGGTGGTATTTGTATTACAAGGAGCCATACTGGATCCTGACTTACAGAGACCTAGTATTATTCCCCTGGCCTGAGCAAGCTTAGGTTGTGGCATGAATATCTGCCACATATATACAGTGGTCAGCCAAAAGCTGATCATCTGTGTGGAATGTACAAAAGACAGGAGTGAGACAGGAGTCTCAGGCTTGTGCGTACTGCCTGGCGCAAGGCAGTGTGAGGAGGTGAGGGTCCAGACAGCTCATCCATCAGTGATTTAAAGTCTCTGATAGAAATAGAACAGCAAAAATGTAAACCAGTGTATCTCTTTTATATGCTGGAGTTGACCATTCATGGCAAATGAGAGTTAAATTGAGAGAGACTCTCAAGGAGAGAGGGGAGGAGAGAAAATGGAAGCATACAGATTCCAGGATGCCTCTAATTCTCAAGCAGACAGACCACAGCTCAGATGCAGTGGTAACCATTTAGCACAGTGCTGTGCTTTGGTCCCTGTGATCTTCATTGTCCCTCTGCCTCCTTAGTTTGCATTTCTTTGAAGTGTAACAGAGAAGATATGCTCAGGCAGCCTGGCTGCAGAGGACCAAGTGACTAATCAGAATTCAGGAAGCCAAGCTCTTGCCTTGACTGTGGGAAGGCAGAGATGGTAGGGATGCTGTCTCCTGGGAGGCACTTGCCTCCACCCAGGGTACCGGAATACCCTGGCAAGTAGATCCAGTTCTAGCCCTGGGAAATGAAAAGCTTGCCCTTAAGGTGAAAAGATGCTCCACTGAGGATCATGTCACTGTGTGTGGCCACAAGATCAATACTGCTGGGACCGCTTGTCTGCCGGGGTAAATTACAAGTTCATGTAATCAGAAGGCCAACATCCTGGATAACTTAGTTCAGTGTATATAATGCAGTCTGCACCACCCAATTTAGCTCTGCCACATGCCACACTCTTAATTGCCAGGCATGCAGCAATCAGACTAAAGGTCACCAGCACATGAGGAATAGACAGACTCCTTAGCCCTGCCAGGTTTTACAAATGGATGGAGCCTTTAGGTCTCTTATGTAAAGCATCACATTGTCTATAAATAGGGATGGATGTCTTACTTCTTCCAGTCCTGTATTTAACCCTTCATTTTCTTCTCTTGCTTGACAGCTATAGCAAAGGCTTTAAGTGGTTTTGGATGAGAGTGGAGAGAGTGGACACCCTGTCTTCTTCCTGATTGTAATGGGAAGGCTTTGATGTTGTCTCCTTTTGGTCCAATTCTGGCCATGGGTTTTCAGGTGTGGCCTTAATTTCTTGAGCTATGGTCCCTGTATTCTTTGTTTCTTTTTGGGTTTTTACCAGGAAGAAACTCTCACCACAAAAACACAAGTCTCACCTCACAAGGGATCAGAGGTAGTTTATTCTAGAGGGAAACATGAGTGAGCATGGCTGGGGAACACAGATTCAGGTTATCTTAAATAGCATGATCCAACATGGCAATCGTAACAGAACAAAGAAAGTCATAAATCAAAACACTTCAAATACAGCATGGGAACAGGTAGGATAGCAGGTTACAACAGAGCTGAGACACCCCAGCTGTGACTTCAGATGCCTGTTGGCTGCATTCTTAGTCTTTGATTGATGAAAACTAGGGTTTTGTTAAGTTAATATATTCCAAAAGGTTTCATCTGTTAGTTCCAGACAGATGTGTTAGGTCAGACACAAAAATGGTCAAGGAATGGCTATTTTGGGGGTTGAAAGTATATTGTACATACAAGATAAACTGTAGTTAAGGTTTGGTCCTATAATATTCCAACCTCTCTACTATCAGAGAGGTTCCGGTTAGTCAGTCAGCATTGCAGAGGGTTCAGTGGGCAGTATGGTTCCTTACAGAGATGTCGGCCCACAGTCCCATCCCCCCTCCCCCCACTGCCTCCTGTTAGCCAAGCATCACATTTGGACACAAGGGGACTGCATATAATTCATTAAGTATTATTAAAGTCCTGCATCACTAGGAAAGGATCATTCCTAGGAACTGATGTAGATCGGGCTGGATGTTAGGCAGGACAGCAATCTTTAGGAGACTGTAATGGGTGGTAAAGCCATTGGGAAAAAACCTGCAATTTTTGGATCATATTAAAATTTACTAGCCATTGTGATCCAAATTTGATGGTTTTTATTGTCTATACTTGTCATAACATGTGACGGGTCACAGGAGGAACATAAAATCGAAATGATCAAGACCACCAGAGGGGCTAGCAAACCCCATGAGGAAAGCAGATCATTTAAACTACCAAAATTTACAGTTTTGATAGTTCCTGATTCACGGCCTGTTTTTCCCCATACTGACAGTTACTTGTAGCCTGCAAACTTATTTTATTGTTTGGAGTATTTGAAAAAATCTGTCTTTCAATCTTAGATGGTCTTTGGCAAGCTTGATCCTACAGTTACACACAATGTGGACCAGTCAGCATTAATTTCCAGGAAAAATAACTTTATTAAAAGGTAATACTGCCAAGATTAATTGGCAATTAATTGCCAAGGTTATTCTTAGATTAACCATCTAGGAATAGACGAAACAAAATACTAAATATAAACAATTTTTAAAGTCTAATTTTAAGAGAATTTAAGGAACATAAGAGAAACGTGTAGGTATTTGGGGTACTCTGGCTAATGTCATTAAGATGAGCATCATCCAGCATTTTCAAGTCCATGTATGTGTTCTCGGGTTAAGTTGACCTGCATTTGAGAAAGCAGGCTGAAAGCTTGTCTACTGAGTTCTTGTAGTGGGAGTAAGCTGGAAGCACCAGGATTGAAGTCTTCTCTTGTCACAGCATGAAGTCTTTGATGGGATTTCCCACCCCTCCCTACTCCTCCAGTTGATGAAATCATCTGGTTTTCTTTATCCTTCTGGAAAGACACTAATGGAGTCTGAATTTTTAGCTATCATATTTAAAAATCTCACACTTTCTCTTCCATAAAGAAGATCAGATGGGACGCTGTGCAGGAATCCACAGGGCCTGAAGTGCTGCTTCAGGCTGACACCTTCACCAACTTTGTATTCTGTGTCTCTTGCATCATGAAACAATACCGTGTGTGTGTGTGTGTGTGTGTGTGAGAGAGAGAGAGAGAGAGAGAGAGAGAGAGAGAGAGAGAGAAAGACAGAGAGAGAGAGAGAAAGAAAGAAAGAAAGAAAGAAAGAAAGAAAGAAAGAAAGAAAGAGTTGTATGCCTTTATCATGACCTCCTTAAGATACCCAGGCATCTGGTTAACTGTACCTACTTTAAACTCTGACTACTTTTCTATACATGGAAAATGGACAAGCTGGGTACTGCCCTTAGTGGCTGCTGTTGAGCTTTCCTTTCTCCCTTCACAGTTCCTGTTGGAGCTGAGATCGGTTTCTTGGTGACCACTAACACCAGGCTGGGACCTCCTGTCCTTCAGCTCCTGCAGAGATTGTGGGGTCTGGGGTTTCTGGCCTCACTGCTCGTGAGATTCCTTTGGACTCTCAGGGTCTGCTCTGGCTTGATCACATCTTCCGCCATCCCTAGCTCACGAACTGCTCCTGACTCCAGTTGATAACTCAGCTGACAGAACTCCCCTTATTCTGACTGAGCAGCGTGATGCCCATTGATGTCTTTCTTACTAGACTCAGCCCTTCTGAGAATGGATTTTGCCACTGTTTATCCTTAGTCAGAGGAAGAATATACACCACCTGCTGGAAGTATTTAGATTCAACAGCATCTTATGCATCTACCACATATGTCCCCTCTGAGTCTTCAGGATGCCAGCTTTCTTGACTGGGGCCCAGAGCAGCATACTGCTTCTATCTTGACTGTCAGGCTTTCCCAACTCCACAGGTGGGTCTTGTCCCACAGTTTCCTGTTGTGCCAGTGCTTCAGGCACAGGTCCTGAGAGGATCACTTGGTACCCACCAGCAGGGCTTGTGGGTCTCATCCTTGCCCACGTCCTGTTCATTTATAGCTTTCAGTCCCGTGCTGACTTTACATGGACCATTAGAATAGCTTAGCCATCACTGACTGTATGGTTGTTTTGTGGATGGTTCTCTCCTCTGATGTTTTCAGATGTCTGTACTGTTCCTTGCCACATCCCTCACCAGGACATTTTCTAGGTCACCCAGTGGAATCTTCAGTATCTGAATCATGTCACATGACAGGGACTTCATGTCACATGTGAGCCACAATGTCATTTCCTCACCTGCAAAGTGGGATTTTGGCAAGTTCTAAATCCCCACCTGCCCACCATTTGCTCTTTGACCTTCCTTGTGGTCTCTTGTGTTAGTTTTGGTCCTAGATGTAGAGGCAAAGATGCCTCCTCTGTGAAGGGAGGTGGGTTTGGAGCAGAGGAAGCCAGAACCAGCAAAGCACAGGCTAGCCTTACAGGGATGAAGGGTACTACTGAGCTTCCTTGCTGGTCGGCCATTCTCATGGCATCGCAATATAGCAGAGGTGCCAGGGAGACCTTTGCTTTTCCCTGCCTCTGCCATTTGCTCGGGTGTTGTGTTGTAGTTTGTCACTGCAGAGTTTGTCCTTCTGTCTCCTCCAGTGAGAGCTGTCTGTCTCTACCATTAAAGACTGCAGTCACTTCAAGCTGGACATCGGGGTCTCATGATTCCTAGATTGGGATCCTGGCCTCATTTCTAGAGGATGTGATGTAACTACTGGCTTTACCACCTGTGTCTCAGTTCCTGAAGTAAGGACTCTGAGATGTAATTAATTATGAATAAATGCTTAGGCCACCATGTGGTTGGTTACCTCTCTCAGGATTATATGTCTGTCTCCATCACCATCTGGGCAAACTTTCTCCTGCCTGAATCTTTCCCAGAACCCTTTCTCCCTGCTGGAACTCCTGGCTCTTATTCCTGCCTCAGCTAATAGGCCAACAGCTTTTTTTTTTTTTTTTTTTTTTTTAATTGATGGGTGATGCTTCTACACAGAACACAGGAGACTATCCCTATAGTTCACGGTTCTGGGAACTAGATTGTCTCTTGCTAAGTTGAGATCATTTCTCAGAAAAGTGGGACAAACAAACCCTACCTCTAACAGATTCCTTTCAAAGCCCCTGGTAACCCATAAACATTTTTCTGGTAACCTTTTCTTCACACTTACCAGACAGACAGACGTGAAAGTATGGTTTGATACATCCTGTTTGTTAGTTTGTTTTCTCTATAAAGAAACGCTAAGTGCTTCCATGGGCAACAGTTGGATTAATCAATTATGTTTATTGTAAAGCATTCTCAGGAGTAAGGACCAACCCAAATTTTTTTTTCCTTTTTTCATTCTTGTGCTTCAGTTAATTCAAAACTAAATTAATGCCAGATAAAATAGAGTCAACCTGGGAAAAGTGTACAAGTACTTCCCACTGGCCCAGAAAGCCACAGAAACCATTGCTTACAGGGGAACTGAAAAGCCATCTTGCTAACACTGCAGGTAGGGAAGTCCGCCTATCTGTGTTGTCATGGAGAGAGGCACAATGGTAAGAAACAAAGGTAAGAAACTAGTCAAGGCTGGCATTCTAGAGCAGCAGCAGGCAGAGGAGGCGCACATTGCTATGTATGCAGGTGGCTGGATGACCAGCAGAATCAGGTTGTACTGAGGCCATTCATGCCATAACAGTGAGCAGACTTGGCTCTCCTCAGAGCAAAGACAGCCATAGGCCTCCTTGTAATAGCCTCAGACATTCTTGCAGGTTGCAGGAATGAAGCTTAAGTGGGGGAAAGAGGAAGCATGAAGTTGCTGTGTGTTCTCCTTCCCAAGACTTTCCTCTTGCTGTAGAGTACAGCATGGCGAGGTATGGGGATACCAGCGATGAGACAGTTAGTGTTGTAAAGACAGTTTCCAACAGAACAGGGTCGGCCATAACATATGGGAAGTACCTGGTCCATTAGGAGGTGAGAGTGAAGGGCACCCTGAACAAGACCTTCATCATAGTTTCTACAGAAGTAGGGAAGGCTCAGAATTGACTAGTTTGAGTAATTCTGTGGTCTCTGGGGGCATGGGGCTGCCCTTACCTTTCTTGATTGGTGGCCCAGAATGGATTAAGGGAGGTGGCCAATGTCCAGGGCAGGGTCCCAGCAGATGAGGCAGTGGGTTTGAGGTTCTGGTTTGGCAGGGATACACATAAGAGCACATGCCTGGCTCAGTTAGTTGTTCCTAGTGATTGGAAGCTCTCAGATCTCAGAGGGGCGGGCCCTCCACAGCCAGGGCAAAGCTGACATTCTGCTAGGGCTATAAGGCATTAAGCTTTTCTTATTTGTGCCCTAAAAACATCTTGTTAGTCTTAAGTCAGCTTTTATGGTAATCTCCCAAGCATGCTGTGACCTCCCCTATCGGTTTGCCAGCAGCCCTCTAGCATTGAGAAAGAACTGCTTTGCATGCAGAACTAAATGCCTTTGGCAGGGTAGGATGGGAAGCCACAGTACACAGATTGGACAGGTGTGCATGAGGGAACGTTGGGTTTTGTGGGAATCAGCCTGAACTGGCTGCTGACTGACTAGAGCACCAGGCATGTGTGTTTAAAACCCTATCCCACCCCGGGAAGTGGCAAATAGCTCTGGAGAAGAAGGAACACAGTTTTCTAACTCATTTTAGATAAGCTGTAAACTTGAGGCACCAGTGATATGTATGTGATGAGAATTCTGTGTATTTGAAAAATTGTAGGTTCAGATAGACGTGGGTGACGATTTTCTGTCCAGGGTTCTGTACTGACCATGTTTCTGGGCAGGTCCAAAGTTAGAAGTTGACATTGAATTCTGAATGAATGTGGAAGAGAATATAATTTACAGCTCTTAGCTGTCACACTTTGTGGGGGATAAGGTACTTGGAAGGCAGTGAATGCTTAGCTAGTCTCACATGGGGCCTTGGGAAGAGCAGTTAAGACTCCTGTCCAGTGTCTGCTGCATTGTCTCTGCTTTCAGAAGCCTCTGTTCCTTCTGCCTTTGTTGCTGTGACTCGAACATGCATATATTGAGCTTTGGTCACTTTCATATCTGTCTATTTCCCACCTCCCGCTCCTGCTGACATCCTTCTTCTTCCCAACATGGCTCCTGGGATGTGTGTGTGTGTGTGTGTGTGTGTGTGTGTGTGTGTGTGTGTGTGTG
>JANHMN010000023.1:14163602-14200817 GCA_030674055.1 Rhabdomys pumilio
CAGGTAACCACAGGTGCAGGGAGCTCAAGAGTGCAGTGGCTATACCATGACCAGGACATGTTTTGCATCCATCACTCTTTCTTAACCTCTGACTCTTAGACTCTTGCCCCATCTTCGGGAATGTTCTCTGAGCCTTTTGGGGGTGATATTGATATCTTGTGTAGGACCAAGCATACCACAGTCACTTGCTCTTAGCACTTTGATGAGTTGTAAGTCTCTGTGTTCGCCACTGTTCATTGCAAAAAGGAACCTTCTCTGATGGGGGCTGAGAGCAGGACCGATCTGTGAGTATAAATGAATATTTAGAAAGCAGTTTGATACCATGTCCATTTAGCAGACTGGCAGTTGTAAGTTTTCTCCTATGCCTCTGATATCACCAACTACAGGCTCTTGACCAGGTTTACAGTACAAGTAGTGTACAGTATACTTAGTCCCCTCCCAAATAAAGGGCCTCACATCTGAATAGAGAGCAGTTGATCCTCCAATAAAGTCACGCCATTCTTGCATCAGCAAGCATTGTTATAGCCAGTTGAGTCCATAGCTCAGTAGAACCATTGGTGGCCAGCAGCTTGCCTAGTACTCTCTGGTGCTGTGAGAGCTAACCAGCAGGTCGGAGACTTCAGCTGCCGGTTCTGTAGTAGTGTCCCAACTTCTGTGAGCTGTGACACAGGCTGGGATGGGCTTTGGCGATGCTTCTATCTGGGTCACTTCTGCTCCTCTTGGAAACATCAGTAAGCTCATTGGTTCACTGAGCTGGACTTTGGTGGTTGGTATTCTTGGTCTGTCATTAGTTCCTTTGTCTGCTAAAACTCAGCAGGAGGAAGGCCTCTCCAGACAGGGATCATCTTCCCCAATGCTGCATTCTCAGAAGCTTGGATGCTGGTGGGTACCAGACAGGATATCAGTAAGTTACTTGTTTTGGTGTCAGTGGACCCTCAGTCATGAAGAGAGGAGGAAGAGAAGCCAGGGTTGGTTTATATTTACACCTTCCCAGCTTCTGTTCTTGTAGCTTGCCATTCAGTTACTGTATTGGTTGATAGTAGGTTTTGCTTCAGGTAACAGAAAACTATGTAGCCTTAAACATTGATTATTAACTTCCCTAATGCCATAGAAATTTCAGATTGGTGTGCCAGGAATTTGACGGCTAACAAGAGTCATGTAGGTACTGCCATCTCTTCATGAAAGCTGAGCAATGGGAGAAGCTTGCAAGGTTGAAAATTCACCTCAGTCATTGTATTTTCTAGTGTTCCATAAGGAGTAAAGTATGATATTCACAAACTTCCTCAGTGAGTGTGGGATTCTAGTTGCACTTATAATGCCTGTGTTGGGTCTGGAAACATGGCTCAGGAGCTGAGCACTGGCTGCTCTTCCAGAGGACTAGGTTCAATCCTTAGATACCCATAGGATGGCTCACAACTGCCTATAACTCCAGGTCTATTGCCCCCCTCTGGTCTCTGAGGGCACTGCACACACAAGGTACATCTACTGACATACAGGCAAACACTCATGCACATGAAATAAAACACTTGAAAAAAATCATTTTAAAGGGAAAGAATCCCATCTCTTCTTGGGGGAGCAGTTCTTTAGTTTAAAATGTATATTTTGAGGGGGTGAACATGTAAAAATGAATCCTATTGAGAGCCTCTTTCTTGCTATGACTGCCCTGTATTTTAATCTGAGGCCCTGAAAGCTGGTTGGACGTTGTATGCCTGGCAGTTTATTGATGAATGTTACAGTAAGGTGAACTGGCTGACATTTTAGTAGGGAGGCGCTCTCCTTCCCAGGGTCAGTGTTTATAGATTTTCCTCCATACATTCCCAGGGATGAGTGTTCCCATTTCTCATAGGGAGTTTCCAGAACAGTAGTGTTCCAGTCAGTGAAGATGGCTGCTCTAATGCTTCTCTGCATTTCTCTTTGCTGTGGCCAGTGTCATGCTGAGTGAGGTGGAAGAGGAAATCCCAGGAGGGAAGAAGGAGATTTTAAAAGGACAGTTTCCTTATTTTCTTGTATTCCATTCTCATTTCCCTCCTTCCTGGTACCTTCGATTCTTGAGCATGTGCTTTCTAGTTTTTCATGTTTGTAGTCTAGGACAGCCTTTTCTGTCTATCATCTGGCGGTATTGCATCTATAGACTCGTGGCCACTTCTGACTCTTACCGTTAGTTTTGTATTTGCTGGCTTTTCTTCAGTGTGTTGCACAGTGACGGGTTAGTCATTTCAAGAGGAAGGCTGATTTGGCTCAGGGTTCAGTGTTTCCATCCCATAGTTGGTCAGCCTGTTGTGTTAGGCCTCTGGTAAAGTAACATGTTGCAGATAAAAGTGGGAAGAGCTGCTCACGTCATTACCAAGAACCAAAAGTGGGAAGTGACAAAGGCCTGCCAACCTCCAGTGGCACTCACTTCTTCAGTGACCTGAGTCCCGGCCAACTCTTAAAGTTTCTATTCTCCCCTCAGAGCATTGCTCAGAGACCAGGACTATATTATGGGTCTCTGAAGGTCATTAGAAACCCAACAGTTGGTGTGTGTGTGTATGTATGTAGGTTTTTCAAAGAAGTATTCTTTATAATTAACTCAAACTTAAAATGGCTCAAAGGCATTCACCAGAAGAATGGGTCAGTCAATTGTTGCACAGTCATTTCTGGTGTATAACAAGAAATGTTCTATAACAAAGAAATAAGTAATATGTAGCATATTTTTATGAATATACACAAATATTTCTATATGCTCCATAGAAATATTAAAATCCATAAAAATGCTTTTTTATCTTAAAAATCTTAAAAATGCTCTAGTATCTTTTTTAACTTTAAAAAGGTGTTTTAAATTAAAATAGAATTATATAATTTCTCCTTTTCCTTCCTCCAACCCTTCCCATGCCTCCAATTATATTATATATAATCAAATAAAAGGAGGCTATTAACGAGAATATATGTGTGTGTGTGTGTGTGTGTGTGTGTGTACGTGTGTGTATAGAATATATACATATACATACTACTGAGTCCACTTTTATTGGTGGTGTGTATATGATGTTGGGCCTCTACTTCACCAGAGGCCCAAGGCTGACCATTCTGTACTGGACAACAAATAAGAAGTAGATAGTTACCTGTAGTTCTAGAGTGGAGCCTGTAAAATTTCCCACCCCCTCTCTGTTGCCATGGCCATTGACGTTGCCATTGTTCCAGCTTTGTTAATGCAGCCATTTGCAGAAGAGCCTGTTTCACAGCAGACTTCCTGGTGTGTTGGGTCTTGCAGTCTTTCTGGCCCTTCTTCCTCAATGTTCCCTGAGCCATGGACTCAGGATGTCTGTGTGTCCATTAGAGCTGAGCTCCCCACAATCTGTTGAACTCTATACTCTGTCCAATTATGGTTTTCTGTGATGGTCTCCGTTTGCTGGAAGGAGAAGCTTCTTTCATGAGGAGTGGAAGCTACACTTAGCTGTGATATAAAGATGAGATTTAGAAAGTAGTAGGGAATTACACTGGTCTAGCCATGGTGGTTGTAGACTCTTTTCTAAGGTCCATGACCTCATCAGTTCCTGGAAGATGCTAGGTTTCTAGTACCAGTCATGATTTCCTTTCTGTATATTATAAAACAATGAAAACCAACTTTGATAATACTACAAACCTTATATTGAAAGAAAGCTCACAGGATTTGGTATGACTTCAGTTATACCAAACTCAGTCAAAAACTAAACCATATGATTAGAGGCTTCATGCATAGGTGATAAAGTCTACAGAATGTACAGGGGACACCTGCCAGACACATGGTCACAGGGAATGAGAAAGGAGTTGTTACCAGAAAGAGAGATTTAGAGACATTCTCAAATGTTAGTAGTCCCTGCTTCCCCACCCAGTGATAATTACTTAAGCACTTTGAGATATCTTTAAACATTTGTGAGAGATATATAATGCATTTTGTGTATATTTTGCTATAACTAATAACTATGGGGTATTTGTTTGTTTTTGAGACAGAGTCTCACTGTGTAGCCTTGGCTGATCAGAACTCATTATGCAGACAAGGCTGGCCTCAAACTCATAGAGATTCACCTGCTTCTGCCTCTTGAGTGTTGGGATTAAAGGTGTGTACCATCATGCCCTGCTTTAATTAATTTATTTATTTTTGGCCCTTTTCTTTTTCTGTCTGTTGTCGTTCTCACACATGCCTAGAGCTTGAGAGTATTCTTCTCTTAAAGGAGAATCCTACATATATCTGAAATCTCTGAAGTTTTAAGGCATTTGAACATGCATCACCTTCTAACCAACCCTTTTGCACAGGAATGAAAGGCTAATTGAAATTCCTGACCAAGTTTTCATTCCCAAGAAAATTAAAACTCTAGATTTGTTTAAACAAGACTATGTCTCTCTCTCTCTCTCTCTCTCTCTCTCTCTCTCTCTCTATATATATATATATATATATATATATATATATATATATATACACACACACACACACACACACACACACACACACACACACATATATATATATGACCATGATATCTTTTCAATTTTCAGATTGTCAGCCATGCCTTTAGTGAAGAGGAACATCGAGCCCCGGCACCTGTGCCAGGGTGCCCTGCCAGAAGGAATCACCAGTGAGCTTGAATGTGTGACCAACAGCACGCTTGCTGCCATCATCCGCCAGCTAAGCAGTCTGAGTAAGTCCCCTCTGTTTCCCCTGGCTACTGGTGGTATTTTATAGACTAAACAGTACCCAGTGTACTTTGACTCACTGTCAACTGTGAAGAAAAGCATCTTCCTCCTTCTGCCATGGCCATTGACTATGTTTACCCTGGGCTGCTGGTACCTGACTCAGCATTTAAAGTTGTCATCATGAAAATACGAGCCTGCACATTGCTAGAGAGGACCAGATGTGCAGACTTCACAACATGTCCGTTTTTGATGCATTTTAAGGTTAAGTTGATAGTGGATTGAATTTTTTCTTAGCAAAACTGCCTCATTAAATTTGATAGGACCAAGAGTCTTTTCTTTTTTTAACCTGTTAGGTTGAAAAGTAGTTAGCGTCTACAGTATAGTGTATACAGATGATGTTCAACAGATATTGGCCCAATTCCAAATAGAAAATAACAGGTAAGCTGATTATTACATATATATTATATATGTTATACATATATGTAGTTGACTGACAGCAGCTACAGCCATAAGAAAAGATCCCATTATTTTGTCAATAAAGGTCAATTAAATACCCAAGGGATGTTCTTTTAAGGATTCAGAGAAGCACAAAAAAGGCTTTTTTTAAGATGCTGTTTGAAATTGTATTTTTCCTTACTTTGACTTTATCCTGACCCTGTTTTCTCACTTTGCCTCCATTCCTCTCAGTGGTGATGGATTTTCACACTTAACGCTGTATGAACTAGTCTAGTAATAACTGGGAAGTCTCTATGAGATTCTATATTCAGCTAGTCTTAAACACAGAAGGTAGATGTGTATATGGGTGTGTGTATGTGTGTTAGTATGTAAGTGAGTGTATGAGTGTGTGTGCAGGTGTGTGTGTATTATATCAGTGTGTGTGTATATATGAGAGAGTATGTATGAATGTGTGTTACTGTGTTTATAAGTGTGAGTGTGTTTATGAGTGAGTGTGTTTTTGAGTGAGTGTGAGAGCAAGAGAGAGAGAGAGAGAGAGAGAGAGAGAGAGAGAAAAGACTCAAGTGCTTTTGTGTATTTATTTTTGAGAAGAACCACTTCAGATAACTATTTCTTTAAAAGGATTGTATTTGATACTGATATCTTTTAAGGAGGTTTGTAAATTTTGGCTAAGAAAACTCTGACTTGGAAATGAATTACCATGCATTTTGGAATGGATTTCCCTTGAAAGCTAAACTAATTACTGTTAATTTTGGGTTAGTGGTTGTTCATATAATATATAAATTTATATAATTACAGAAAAAAATCTCTTTCAAGGTATTGATAGATGCACACATTTCTCTTTGCTTCTATTTTTTTGCAAGTTCTCTTTCTTGCTAGTAGCTAAAATGTCTGTTGACATTTTAAAATATAAGTAATATAAACTGAATTATATTTAAAATATAAGTAATATAAAATAAAATATAACTAATGCAAACTGACTTAAACTTAATAATTTAATAACCAAGCTACCCGGTGAACTGTGCTATTCAGCAGGATGTTGTATTAATCAGGTTTATTCTACCTGTTTGGACATAGTCCCATGTAACTGGTTTCCCCAAGTGTTTTGCTACAGAAGCTCCTGCAATAGGTATACTCCCACGAGCCTCTCCACGGTAGCCGTCCGTGCCCCTGTGCTTTAAACCTGTACTATGTTAATTACACATAAGGGAACATTCATAAAGCACCCGACCTTTGGAGAAAGATATTTCCTGGGCTGAGGAATTCACAGTTCATAGAATTTCTGCAAATGTGGCAGAGGGCAGTAGAAGAATTGGTGTGGAAGTGTATTTTACTGGAATGGCTCAGCAGCTATCACTGCCTTTGAAGGTAGAGCACTGACAGACCTTAGAACCTAAAGAGAGAGAAATAGACTCTCCTGAGATCTCCCAAAGAAACATAGACTTGCTAATATCTTGACTTTAATCCAGTACAGACCAAGTTCATTCTAGATGTCAGATTCCAGGTGTAAGATGATAATTGGAGTTTAAAGCCACCATTGGGTATTGAGAACCTCTCTGCCCCACGCTTGGGGGCCAAAATGTTGGGAACTGCCTTATCAATGTTGGAACCCACACTGCCAAAAGCCTTGGGGGCTAAATTGTTAGAGCCCGAACTGCCACAAGCTGCTCCGGTCCATGCATCGGGATTCAGCAAGAGAGAGAATGAAGACAGATTCGAAGAATGGAGACCAAACAGAGTGTGATTCAATCTTGTTTATTCTTCAGTCTCTCTTCTTCTCTCCAAGTCCCTAGTTCCCAGTCCTAGTTCTAAGTCCCTAGTTCCTAGTACCAAGTCTCAGGTCCTAATCTCAGTTTCAGCTGTAATAAGTCTCAAGTCCTTGTCCCAGTTCTAGTTGCTAGTCTCTTTCCCAGTTCCAAGTTACCAGTCTGAAGTTCTAGTTACAAGTGTCTAGTTTTGTCTACCTCTCGACTTTTATATGTCTCACTTCTAAGTCATGCCTTTAAGTCACGCCTTTAAGTCTTATCTCTAAGTTAGTCATGCCATTAAGTCTCACACCTTTAAGTCTCACACACCCAAGGGAAAATCTTGGGTATCTAAAACAAGATGTTATCAGAGTGTGTTCAGCTGTTGTAGGCTGTTGTAAACAAGTCTCTTGTCAGGGTATATGGCTCAAGATGGCTGCAAGAATGATAGCCACCTTCTGTTGGCTCCCCACAATTGGGGTCATTGTACATACATACAATAGAGAGCCTATCTGTCACTCTGGGGTGGAGATTGTTGTGTTGCACATGATCATACAGAAAGTTGATGTCTCTAAGCACTACTGATCCTTTGTGGCCTCATGCTTGGACCACTGATGGGAACCTGCCTAAAGGACACTTGGTGCCTAACTAGATTCTCCCCATGGCTCCTGACACTACCTTTCTTTCAGACTATCACACAAGATTCCAGGAAGCATCCCATAGGTGGAGGATGGAATATGGACCAGAGATGCTAGCCCCCAAATGCAGACCTGTGTGTTTTGCATTTAAAAGACAATCTAGGCCAGTCAATTCATTTTAGAAAGTTGACCTAAGGAACGTTATGGGACCTGCTAATAAAATGTCATCCTGGGATAAGGAACTGCAATGACCACATGGGAAACCCAAATTGTAGAGGAGGCAGATCTGAGAAGAAAGCAGCTGTCAATGGAGTCTATATTTCCTAATAGTTCCAGAACTCGCCAAACAACACCACCAGTAGGGGACCAAGTGACCCAATACCTGAGCCTGTGTGGAACATTTCTCAATCAAACTACCACACTCGCAATACATTTCAACACTGTCTTCCACTTGCGCAGTTCGTTCCATTTGGTTTTATTCAATGTACCTGCCATAACTCTTTAGTCTTTGGGGTGTCTTTCCATGCAGAGTTTACTTGTGACTGAGTTCTATGTGTGTGTGATAAGGGTGGGAGCTTCCTGTTCACCTCAAGTATTCAGTGGCTTTCTCACTGTGAGGTACTAGGCTTACACCAAGCAGCATGATTTCAGTGATGGCTTCCGTGTGTGTGTGTGTGTGTGTGTGTGTGTGTGTGTGTGTGTGTGTGTTTCTCGCCAAGGCATTTATGGCAAATCTCTGCCTTGCTCTGTCCATCCTCATACTGTGATGGCCCTCTGTCTTTCTAACCAAGGAGTGGCCTGCTGAGAGAAAGTGGATTGTGCTAGCACCAGAATCAGAATTTACAGGTGTAATTTTAAAATGAGGTGGAAGAGATGAGCATGTGGAGTACTTGCCTTCATCGCAATAGGATCAGTCTCCATTGTACCACACCAGGGCGGACACAGTAGTGCAGCACTGGATCTCAGCACCCAGGAAGTAGAGGCAGGATGATTAGTTCAGAGTCATCCGTGTGTACATTGTTAGTTCTAGGCCAGTTTGACTACGTGAGACCCTGTCTTTCATGGATTCTTCTTTCCCAGTTCATAATCATCAGATGGCATTACTGGTTGTTTGTGTTGTTTGGTGTCTAGGCCCAAGTCCTTGTGCATGGCCACGTATCCCACCATTTATGATAAACCCAAAGCAGAATCTTTTAAAAACTTTTTTAGGATCCCTAACCTTTATTCAGTCAATCCAGATGAGAATTATTTAACCTTCTCTACTTTCTGTCCAAACCTCATACTCACCCCCACCATCAAATCCAATCCTCTTCCTCCCACCCACCCTCAGAGACTCAGGTGTGGGTCCAGATGGGTGCTACACTGCACAGGGACTTCTTGCAGGAGTGAGAGATGCTGGCTGCCTGACAGGCCGCTGTGCTCAGGAGAAGGGTTTCAGTGGAAGCCTCAGGATTTGCCTTGACCCCCATTTGTCATCCCTCTCTTGAGCACAGCAGCTTGCCTGGAGATCCACCTGTTTTCTTGTGGTTCTAGAGTAGACAGAGACACTGGAGATCCCTGAGGAACCAGTCATTGAGACTGGCACTCACCTCATTCTGATTCTCCTACATTTATTGGAAGCTCAGGGTGGTGAGCACTGAAGCGCTGTTTAAAGCCTGAAGATTCTGGTCCTGTATACAGAATAGCAAGTGCAGCTCTGCATATGGAATGGCAAGTGCAGCTCTGCATATGGAATGGCATGTGTGGCTCTGCATATGGAATGGCAAGTGCAGCTCTGCATTCTGCTTGCCTTTGGGTTGTATGGCACACTCTTTTTACAGCCTAATTGAACACAGGTTTTGAGGTAAGGGAGTTTTGCAGTATTGTGTTTCAGTGGGGTTTTTAGGAAACCTTTTCAACAGGACAATATTGGGTGCTGCTGCTAAGGTTAGTGACAATTATAGCCACAAAAGAGGAAACTTGTAACTTGAAGAGTGTTAGTGTGAAAAACAAAGGCCCAGGAGCCTTCAGAGTTTATCCAGTAACATTTTCAAAGTATTTTCTATGCAGTTTCAGATTATCTTTGAATATGAATTTCCAGTAGGGGAGATCAGAGTAGTGGGTGAGGGAGAAAAGCCCCTGCTGGTGCAGCTGTGCCTAACACTGCAGAACTTGGTGTCCAGCTGAGGAGCATTGAGGGGTTTCCTTCAGATAGTGACAGTCACTCTGCACACCAGTTACCATGAATGAGAATATTGTTCCACCATTTTTCTTGATTAATAATCCCAAGCTCTTGCAGCACTCGGCTGGCTGCTCAGTTAAAACTGCAGTGTCCTGCAATCAAATCCTTGCTGATATTAGAGTGAAATAATAGTTCTTATACGTTATAACTTTGTTAAGGTTGGAAACTTCTAAGAAAGATGCTTTCTAAAGAATAAAAAGATGAACCACCAAGGAGAAAAAACATGTTTTATGAACATATTTGTTAAATGACTCATCAAAGAAGTTTTAAAATTCAGTATTAATCAAGGAGGAACTAATTTTGAAGAGAACAAATACTGGGGCTGAGAGATGGCTTAGCCAGAAGAGCATTGGCTGCTCTTGCGGAGAACCTGAGTTCAGTTCCCAAAACCCACACGGCAGCTCACAACCATCTGTCAGTTCCAGGGGAGTCTGACGCCTTCTTCTGGCCTCTGTAGGTTCTGCATACACATGGTACACATAGATTTATGCAGCAAAACACTCATTCACATAGAATAAAAGTAAATAAATCTTTTTAAAAAGATGAATAAATCACAGTACACTTTGACCAAGGAAGAATGAGATAAAAAGAAGCATATAAGAAGATTCTCAGCACCATTAGAGTATGATTTTAATATAATTTTTCTTTTAAAGAAAGAGGAGCATCAGGAGTCTGTGCTAATGGTGCCAGGAGTCCTTTAAACACACTGAGACTGTTATGACTTTCTTCTGTTCTTGTGATAATAAATGTTCCACTTATTGCCTTTAGGATGTTCTCTCTCTCTCTCTCTCTCTCTCTTTTCCCTCCCTCTCTCTCTCTCTCCCTCTCTCTCTCATCTCTCTCTGTCACACACACATTATACTTGATTATATGTATAATGTGTAGCACAAAGCTACACAAAGTACACAATATATAACACTGCATCCATTCAATGAGCTTACTGAAGATACTGCTTTGTATCCGTCTTTAAGAGAATGACATCTCAGTATATAAATAGCTGTGAAGCCCATTCTCACTACATGATAAACAGCTCTGTGGGTTCATCTAAGGAACGTTTAATAGCTGATGGTTCTTATATCCACAGACTTATTTAAACATTTCTTCACTGTTGGAATACATGAGACTCCTTTCTAGGGGGGTGTTAGTACATAACATATCTTTGGGTGCTTTTGAAAAAACATTCTGCCATCTTAATAGCTATCAACTTACTCGTAATGAGAGAGTCTCTGCAGATAACTTAGAACTCTGAGTTCATTCATGTAAACTCTCCCTACTTTCCCTAATCATTACAGTCCTTTTAGAAGATTTGAGCAAAATACATAAAACAATGAGGCGAAAATACACGTTTAAGGTTAAAGACACAAACTTACGGAAAATCATGGGTAGAAAACGTATCCTCCAATTGCAATGTGTAAGAAAGCTGGTTTGGTTAATATCAGATGAGAGACTAGGAAAGAAGTGAAGGGTTTTTTATTTAGATAAAAGAGCCAAGAACACAGACCAGTCTTAAAACTGTTCATGTAGGAAAACTCCTCACAGTACAGATATAAACAAGGACTTTCTGAACAGGACTCCAGCAGGGCAGGGAATTTCATCAAAAACTAACAAACAGTATCATATCATATAATTAAAAAGCTTCTCCACAGTAAAGGAACCCATCAGCAGATCAAACACCCTGAAGAATGAGAGAGACCCCGGCAGCTACACGTCAGACGAGGGTTGGCATTTTGATTGCATAGAGGAATGTAAACATTGTGCACCAGAAAACAAAACTCCAGCCATTGAACGATCACTACTCGAAACAAGAAGCACAGGTGACTGGTAACATCCTGAAAAGTGCTCTGCATCAATAGCCAATGGGAGGGAGTGTGCAAATTAGGACAACTGTGCATTTCTATCTGACCCAGTGGGCATGGCAATCACCTAGAAAAACAAGCGATAATAAAGATAGTGTGGGGAGAGACAATGTTTAATTTGCTGCTAGTAGGAAGAAAATTGGTGTGGCCATTATGGAAACCAACATGGAAGTTTCTTGAAACTACACAATCCAGGTATTCTAACCCTGGGTGTATTCTCTACAGACTTCAAACTCTGCCACAAAGATGCTTTGATGTCTGTGTTTGTTGCTGCTCTGTTTACATCCCCCAGAATTGGAGTTAGAAGTGTTTGTGAGCTTCCTAACATGGGTGCAGGGACTCAATCCTGGGTCTTCCCTGTAAGAGTGTTTACATCACACGGGCAAGGAAGCAGGATCAGGCTGGATGTCCATGAGTGATATGGATACCGAGACTGAGCAGCTACCAAGGAGTTTTATTCAGCTGTGAAGAGGATTCACATGTATAAATGTATATATATTTATAAAAATTAAAATCTTGGATCTGCATGTGAGGGAGAACATACCATCTTTGTCTTCCTGAGTCTAGGTGCCAAACTGAATATAATCATCTCCATGTACACTCACTTTCCTGCAAGGCTTAACTGCTCTTTATTTTATTTATTTATTATTAACTGTAATAAATTCCCAAGCTGTAGAGTGTACATTTTTGAAGCCTAAGATGACTGAGCAGACAGAAGTGCTCCATGTCAAACCTGAGGATCTGAGTTTGATAACTGGAAACCCACGGTGGAAGGAGAGGACTGACTCCTGCAAGTTGCCCTCTGACCTCACTCTGTGCAGGATGGCATGCATCCACATGCAGGCGTGTACACATATACAATCATGCATGCATGTGTACACACACACTTTTCAAATTTTTTAAAATTTATTTTTATGTATATGAATAATTTTGCCTGCATTTGTTTCTGTGGGCTACATATATGCAAACACCCATGGAAGCCAGAAAAGGGCCTGGAACTGGATCCCCCAGGAACTGGAGTTACAGATGGTTGTGAGGCACCATGTGAGTGCTGGGAATTGAACCCAAGTCCTCTGGAAAAGCAGCCAGTGCCCTAACCACTGGGCAATTTTTGCAGCCTACATAATTTTTTTTTCTTTTTAAAAGACTATTCCCAGGGAGCATCTGCTATTATATAAAACGTATGTCCAAAGAGATTAATATAGAGAGCATGATGATAATAAGATGCTAATTATCTTTAAGATAATTTTCAAATATTGGGAATTCAAACAACATATTTTAGAGTATTGCTGGTCAAAGAAAAATTTAAAATGGGAATTAGAAACACTTTCAGAGTGATAATAAACACAAAATACCAGTGTGTTTGTGGGATTTACACATGGAGATTCATGGTAAATCGCTCATCCACGCTGCTGTAATTTCCTCATTAATTAGTCTTCGTGGTTTCAGACTGGCCTCATCGTAGCTTCTCTTCCCACCTCATATGTACACTCATGACTGTGATGTTCATTTCACTTAGAAAAGAAACTGTGTTCCTCTTCTGAATAAGTCAACCCAGTGTTAATGTCTGCACCCTCTTACTCTCTGCCCCTCTTCACCGTGGTGGGGCTGGACACATGTGGAATCCATTTCTGCCACCACATCCTGCGACTCCTGTTCTACTCTCATCATGCTCCCATCAGATGAGAGCTAGTGAGGATGCTCCCGAGTCTCTTCACAGCAAGGTTCCTTCAAGATCCCCTTAGGCTTCACAGCCTCCGCTCCCCTGGTTGTCTCCTGTCCATCCACACTAATGAAACTGCATCAGCATTGATTGCAGTAACATCCAAGCAGCTCACTGCATATTATATGATCTGTTATTGGTGTTTGGTTCATCAATAGCTTCCTGTCTGGAGAAACTTCATACAACAACTCACTTTGAGGGACAAATGCTCTCAGGACTGGCCATTAGGTTTTTTTTTTTTTTTCCTCTTCCATACATTTGCCAAGCTGATTTGATGATCTTTATGCGGTGACTTAAAAGTTTATACCTACAGTTCTGACCTCTCCCCTAGATTTCATATTCCTTTGTACAACTGCTCACGTGATACCTCAAAAGTGTATTAGGCTCAATATGCCCTGAAACAGTGTATAATTTCTTCCTGTTTCTCCCGTCTCTCGTACCCAGATGTCCACTCCATAGCAAATGAGTTTAGTCGTCTTTAGAATAGACACTCAATTTGCTCACCCTCTCACTTCCCAACGGGGAAAATATCCTCATCCTAATCACCATTGCTCTCCCTCAGGGCAGGAGCCTCCTGTTGTCTCTCCTTGCTGTCATCCCATTGCACCCGAAAGTGGACGTGTTTTTGTGAGCTCCATCACTCGTGGCCCAGTGACCCTGGCCTCCTGGGTGTTGCTTACACACACCAAGAACATTGCTGTCTTCTGATGACAGTTCTTCCCCTGATAGAACCCTCTTTGCTTCTGTCGATAAGTTTATCTGAGGCCATGAGGTGCAAAGATATACCTGCAGGCACAAAGCCCATACACATAAAATAATGATAAAATATTCTCAGCTGTCATATATGGGTAAAAACACTTCGTTATCTTTATTCTTCAGCACTTCAGGGGCATTTCCTCCATTGGATGTGACTGGAAATGGGTTCACATGGCCCTGATGATCCAGAAGCAGAAGCTTTGTTGGTAACAACATGGTCATTAACTCCCATCAGAATTATTTTAGTTTAACTGTTAATAGACTTGCTATATTGATGAGTAGAACTCAGCATTTCACATGGTTTTGGAAAACTGCAGACGAAAATGGTAACACATTACACATGTTCACCAGAAAATACAGCTCCTTCTATTTCCTTCCCTTTAGCCACGTACTCACTTTCTGCAGCTGGAAAAATATTAATCATAGAAGTCTTCAATTTCCCTATCCCTTTATAAGTCGAGAGCTTCTGGGTGGAAAGATAGCATCAGCTGCATGCTCTCCATCTCTGTTTAAGAATTCATGGGAGAGGTCACACATTATCATTTTTTGCTTGTATAGCTTCTATCGTACAGTGACCATCTCTCTCAACAGGAGTCACCATGCTTAAAAGAATGCTGTGACTTCTGCAGGAGTCTGAGGTGTACATGTCTAAGGATGACTTTTAGCAAAAGGGGAAAAGGAGTTCTTGAAGTTTCCTTGGTGTGCATGCATGTATGTGTGTATGATCAATGTTCTTTCATATTTCTATTTTCTGTTAAAGATTTTGAGGTGCCCCAAAGGAGTAGAAACATGGGATCCACTTAGCTAATGTTCTCGATAAGTCTGTGAGCAGCAGCATCTGTTGTGTGCTTACTCATTAAAGGGAACACTGGTCCAGTCTGTATCTGTTTTTCTTCAGTAGCCATTGAGAACCAGCTCTGTGCATGCAGTGAAGAGATTAAAGGTTTAGTTCCCATGCTTAGAAAGCCAGTGAGATAAAAACCAGATTAGCTTTGTGTGAATCAGGAGTAAGATAAGCTTAAGATATTTCATGGGAGTAGAGTGTAGGTTTCTTGCTAGAAAATTCACCCTGTGCCCTGAAGGGACTGGTTGTAGGTTAACCAGCTCATGATTTGGTTCATGTGTTTTAATTCCTTAAAACCCTCTAAACTCCCTGTGACTTTCCTAAGAGCGGTTCACTCATGGCAACTGCTGACATTGGTCAGTATAGTGGCTGTGGTGGCTATGGCTGCACAGCATCCTCCGGGCAGCCTGGGTATGTTTGTGGGGAAATTTGAAGTGAGTCAGGAGCTGGGGAGTCTGTGGGAGCAGCTTGACTTCACAGTGAGAAAGCACAGCCATCTCCTTAACTACAGTCATCTACCCTAAGACGCAGCTTCTGCCAACCTGGCTCCCCAGGCTTCCCACATTGTTAGTTTTAACTGTGATGAAATATTCATAGCATAAAATTGACCCTTGTTACTGTGTTTAGGTGTGTAGCTCAGTGTGTTGACGGTGCTCACAGTTGCCCATGACGTGTCCAGAGCCTTTCATCTCACAGAACTGAATCTCCCAGTTAACCCACCCCACCTTCCTCCTTCCCTGAGTTCATGGTAACTGTTCTATGTTCTGTCTGAATTTGTCTGTTCTCTAATGCCTGTGAGTGAAGTCATACGCTATTGTTTTTTTGTCACCATCTTATTTCATTGGCGTAGTGTTTTTAAGGTGTGTCCATGTTGTAGGATGTACCAGAACTCACTGCTTTTTGAAGGCTAAAATTCAATTTCATTATCCTTTTATCCATCGATGGACAAGTGAGTTGGTTTTTACCTATAAGCTATATTGAATAATGTTTCTGTGAGCATGTGTGTGCAAATACGTATTTCTGTTTTCTAAAAAGTATTTTATGTCCGTGACTGTTTTGTGTGTACATGTCCATGTACATATTTCCCACAGAGGCCAAAAAAGAGTATCTGATTCCTTGGAAGTGGAGTTACAGATGGTGTGAACTCCCATGTGCATGCTGGGAACTGAACCTGGGTTTTCTGCAAGAGTAGAAAGTGCTCATAATCATTGAACTATCCAGTCCATTAAAACTGTATTTGATGGGAAAACAGCTGCTTCTCTGGGCTAAGCTCAGAGGTGAAGTGATTGCATCCTGTGGTAACTCTGTGTTGCACACTGTGAGTGTTGTCACACTGTTGTCTGTGGCCAAGGAGGTTCTATGAGCACCAGAAACTGAGACTAACAGGTGAAATTTCTGTCTCATCTGTTTCTGCCACTTTCCAGGTACTGTGTCTGGACAGATCAGCATTTGCTATTTTCAGCTAGAGAATGAAACCAGTAACCCCTGGCTGTGTGCTGGCTTCGGTCATCCATTTGTAGAACGCATGGTAGGGAGGTGGATCCTCAGCTGTACACAGGCATAGTTCCTATTCTCATGGACTAGGCCATAAGTATAAAAGCCAGCCTTAAGTTGGTAAGCGTCAGGAGTTTGCTAAAGTGGGGTTGTCTGTCTTAACTAAGACTTTTTCTATTTTTCTACTTTTCTATTGTGACGAAATATGATGACCAAGGTCAATGTATGGAAGAAAGGGTTTATTTTAGCTGACTGTTCCAGGAGGAGAGTCCATATGTTAGAGGAGGCATAGTGGCAGTAGCCTGGAGCAGGAAACTGAGAGATCATGTCTTCATCCACGTGAAAAAGGCAGAGAGAGAATGGCCTGAGAGTGGGGTGAGACTTAAGACTAAAGCTGATTCCCAGTGACATACTTCTCCATTAACACACACACACACACACACACACACACACACACACACACCCCACAAACAGTGCCTCCAATGGGAACCAAGTCTTTGTGCATCCATGAGCCTGTGAAGAGCATTTCTTTTTCAAACCACCAGAGCATTTTTGTGTTAGTCAACTTATCTTCTGGGAGTGTTCACAATTCTCTTTTGTCGGTTGGGCAAAGACTCACTAGAAACTGAAAACCAGTAGGAGTGCTAGGTGTCTCTTGTCAGAGACATTAAGTCCTTAGATACATGAGGAGTTGTCAGTCACTGAACATGTGTAGACTAAGTAAAGAATAATGTAGAGATTTGCAGATCTGAGGTGAGGAAATCTATCTTTCTAGAAATGTTTAATAGATTTTTTTAAGGAAAAAGGAGACCCAGACATGGTGACAAATGCTTATACTCCTAGCCCCAGGGAGACTGAGCCAAGGGGATATGGCCAGTCTGGGCTATGTGGTGAGATCATGTCTACTCTGTGTCTAGCACCCATAAAAAAGTAGAGGTGAGCCCTGTTGGAAACTTTGAGCTGAAATCTTAGATGCTGATTTTAGATAGTGTGAGACTCAGTACTGTGTAACTGCATTTCTGAATGTGCGGGAAGTCTAGTGTCATCAGAAGGCATCAAGCACAATGTCACTTGTGCAGTGTCACTCACTCAATGATGGCCTACATTAAAAGGCCAAAATAATCTCTGGAGTTTCATTGAGCAATAAGAGGAAAGCTTTAATATTTTAGTTTTGTGTAAAATATGTAAAATGAGAACTTATTTTTTTCTTTTAAAGAAATTCATTTAGTGGTAACAACTTGAGTGACAGCTCAGGCATCAAGGAGGACTCTGCAGTCTCAAATAGTTTACTGTTCTAAAGGCCTTGGACCTTGACACTTGCTGTGACATTCATTTGGACCAGCCCTGCACGGTGGCAGTGACAGTGACGGTCATGCATCACCAATCCCTCAGCAGATATCTTTCCCCCTTCTTCTCTAGGCAAACATGCAGAAGACATATTTGGTGAGTTATTTAATGAGGCTAACAACTTCTACATCAGAGCAAATTCCCTTCAAGACAGGATCGATCGGCTTGCTGTCAAAGTCACCCAGCTGGACTCCACAGTGGAGGAGGGTAGGTAATTGCATGAAAGCAGTGAGCTGCATGCAATGCGGGCTCGACAGTGGTAATTAACTCCAGCACAGTCTCTGCTTTTCCCCTTCAGCAGCACACTGCCATTTATCTCGTCTCTTCTTGAAAGAACGGAAAGGGAGCACCCCATAGCACTCGCTTAATTAGTGATTAAAAAAAAAAAAAAGACTCATAGTCTTTACCATATGCCATGCTCTTGTTTTAAAAAGTTACAGATATTACAATAAATAAGCCGAGGGCAGTTTCATTTTAATCCAGTTCTTAAGTTTCATTTACGGATTAAAAAAATAAACTTTGAATAGCTACTTGGTCTTTTTGGTTAAGTGATTCTTGGTATCTTTTAAAGAAGATTTATTTTATTTTTTTAGTTCCATGTCTCTCTGGGTGTCTATGTGTGGGTGTGTTGATACAGGTATTGGTGGAGCCCAGAAAAGCATATCAAATACTCTGGAGTCACAGGCAGTTTTGAGCCGCCCGGTGTGGGCACTAGGAACTAAACTCAGGTACCCCGAAAAATTCAGTGCTCTTATCTGCTGTGCCAACTCTCAGGGCCCAGTTTATTTATCTTATTATTCACTTTGTAAATGTATATCACAGCTGAGTTTTAGATCATCTTTCTTATGTAGTTTTGTTAGGGCTTAGAATTGGTTGCTTATGATAAGATCTATCCTGGACAAGATGAGTAGGTTAAGTTAAATGTGGTTTCAGGGACTATGTCAAGTCTTTAAACCTCTTTTCCAGGCAAGATTCTATTGTATTGTTTGCATTGGTACATATATTAGCATTGTAGAGACTCTTTCCTCAAAGCTAAGGAGTCTGGGTTCCTTCTCTGGATTGTCACACAGCATATGCGAGGTTTGATGGTCCAGTGAGCAGGGCAAACTGGAGGACCAGCTTGGGCACCTAGAGGAGTTATCAAGGTCGGATGAGTTACATACAATGTAAAAGTTGTGAAAACTGAAGAAGGCTCACCCTCCTCTGCTCAGCTGGGTGCTCACTTAGCTCAACTTCGTTTCCTGGATCAAGGTGTTTATTTTGTGGGTCAGAGGTCGAAGAGTTTCGAGGCTCTCTGCCCCGGCCTGTGGGGCAGTGAACTGGGACTGGGGGGACCATCTGAAAGAGAGAACTGGGGGACAAGGGACACGAAAAACGGACAGCAAGTTAAGCTGTCAAATTTTAATTGTTCTCATACAGGTTATATACACATAGAAGCAGGACATGAGGTAAGGGGGTGATATAGGGTCTCTTTGTCTCTGGGGAGCTCAGGTGTTCTCAAGAATAGTATGTTGGCTGGGTGAAAAGTTCAGCAGAAGGAATAGAGCAGAGCAGGTTGCTAGGTGCCTGTCCATAAGACCTATAGTTACTTGTTCCTAACTAGGCTAGTACTTTCCCACAGAGGCTACCTGTCCACAAGATGTATAGCTGTTCTCAACTGGATTAGTACAGAGGCCAAGACTTTGTGCCAATAAGCATGTATGGCTGACAAAGCAGTTAATGTTTAGGCAAGATCGCTCCTGAGAGGTGTCTCTTTCTGCATCGTTGTGATGGGTGCTTAGTAGGCTGCTCATATTTTCATTCTTTTTAGTTCAGGCATCTTACTGCACCTGGCACTAATGGTTTATCCTAAGATATCCAGATCTGTGTGCTTGCCTGCTACTCAGGGGCTGTATAGATCTGTGTGCTTGCCTGCCATCTTTGGGCTGTGTTCTGTGTGGTGTCAGAGAGATGCTGTTTAAACAGCAGCAAAATGGCACCCTGGTCCAGTGAAATAATTCTCTTGTTACAAATGAAGACAAAGATGTGATTTGACTTCATGTTATAGAGAAAATGTATCTTTTAGAGGGAGGAAGGGCATTCTGTTTAAGCAGAATTTTAAAAAAACAACAAACCATTATTGCAGGGGGTAGAGAGATGACTCATGGTTAAGAGCACTGGCTGCTCTTGCAAAAGACCCACATTCAGTTCCCAGTACCCACATCCAGTGGCTCACAATTGCTCGAGTCCCAGGGGATCCAATGCCCTCTTATGGCCTCTGCCAGCATTGTGCATGTATACACACTCATGCACACACCCAAAAATAAATCTGTTTTAAAAAGCCAATATTGAGTCATTCTGGGAGATATTTATAATTCTGAGTCAAAAGATGCTTCTTTCTAAACAGAGAATATCTTGTATGTAACCCAGGGGATTTGTCTCTCAATAGTCTCACTACAGGATATCAACATGAAGAAAGCATTCAAAAGCTCTACCATCCAAGACCAGCAGGTGGTTTCCAAGAACAGCATTCCCAATCCTGTTGCTGACATTTATAACCAGAGTGACAAACCTCCGCCGCTGAGCATTCTGACACCATACAGGTACACCTCCATGCCTCTCTTCCCGCTTCCCCACGGCCTTTTCAGCAGAGATCGAGGAGTGCTTCAAGAGGCTAAAATGTGCTGGTGTGCTGGTGGTACCACCTTGGAGGGCTCCCTTGGGTTGAAAAAGAACACTCTGAAAACAGTAACTGCCATATCCTACCCAGTGAAGTGTTGGCTGTAGAATTGCTGGTGTTTATAACAGGAGATGTGTGAGTTTTGATTTTCGCACTCAGATGTGGCTGTCTTCAGTGGAAGTGATACTTCACAGCAGCATACCAGGTGTGGGTGTGCCATTCCTTATGTTCAAGTTAGCTGGAAAGCCATGGCACGGTTCATTTATAACATGGTAAAATCCTCACCCTAGCCCTCAGCAGCACACAAACGTCACTGTTCTGTTGTTGCTATGGTGGTTGGATATGTCAGGGACAGATTCCCAGAGAAAAGACAAGAAGCTAACAGGGAGGGCAGCATTCATAGGCAGAGGCCACCTGCATGCACTCTTATGAAGCTTCAGGCATCTTTCCCAAGACTATGGTGTCTTCTTTCATTACTACCATCACCATATTTGGGTCTCTCTCTTGTTCTTACTGTCTCCTTGTCCTCCATGGTGGGCCTTGTCCCTCTGCCCATCTTTCCTCCCCTCTGTGGATCTCACTTCACCAACATCTGCTGGGCACTATGATGATAGGCAAACTGGCTCACTTCCCAGAGGCAGTGCTGCAGCCAAGTGTGCAACGGTCTTGGAGACCTGCATGTCCTTTGTATGTGGCTGCCATCCTGACGTCCTCTTCAGGAGGGTCCAGCCTCTTCATTTGATTTGTGCTATTTTCCCAGGATGCACAGAAGAGATTTAGCGCCAACCTCCATGAGAGGAGAGTTGGAACTGTCACATTCTCTTTCTGCTAGACAAAGAGATTCTCTCAGACAAATAAATGGGCATGCACACATAATCATAATCATATGGAAACTGATGGGAGCCAGGCGACATAACGTGCCTCAGCCCCTATGGGACAAGTAGGCTTTCCTAGAATTTAGAGTGTACACATTTAAAACTGTAATGTGCGTGAATAGAAACCTCTCTCCTGACCACCCTCTTTTTCCACTAATTTAGTTTTTTGTTCCTTTATTTGGGCCATAAACTTTCTCCTGTCGATGTATATTTAACTGGCCTTGCCTCTCCTGCATGCACATATAACTTAGTGGAATACTGCTATAAAGAACAGCTCTCTTCACTTAACTTTAACACAGTGTTTACATTACATCATGACTGAAAAATTTTTTTCCATTTATTTTCTGAGAGCAGTGGAAAGCATTTTTAAAAGGTTCCATTTTTATTTCTGACTATATGTCTTTCTGTGTGTAGTGCACATGAATATAATGCACCCATAGGCTAGAGTTACAGGCAGCTGTGGGCCAGCTGATGTGAGTGCTAGGAACTCTGAAGGGTAAGTAGGAGTTCTTAGCTGCTGAGCCATCTCTTTAGCCCTTCAAGCATCACCACTGATTTCTGTTAACAGCACTGAGTTCATAGTGGCTGTGTTATTACTTATTAAATGTTAAGGGAGTAATTTATATAATGATATGCAATATTATTTAGACTATAGTAATCATAGCAGTACTTGAAACTGACATGGCCATGGGAGATAAAGTTTCTTGAGAAAAATGCATTGCGTTTCTGTCATGTCTACACCTATGACCATTTTGCTTTCTGAAACCAAATAGTGTTGTGTAAACTTGAATTGACAAAGGGGACAGAGTATTTACTAGTTTTGACCATGACTGCAGTGAAGTCCCCAGTAGAGTTGGTGCACTCTGAGTGTCCTGGGCCTCTACTTGTAGCTTCCTGTTAGAATAAACCAAGTAGTTCCTTAAATGCAAAAGCTATGGAAGTTGGATATTTGTGAGTGAGGGGAATTTCACATAGGATTTACACCTATTGAGTTCTGTTTTTAAGACTGAAGAGTCATTTGCTTTTGTGCATGTTTCCATGTTTTTCCAAATAAGGAAGTTCACGGTATAATACATAAGGTGGCTAACATGCCCCATATGAGTGTTAGGATCCAAAGGATTAAAGTTAATGTCACCTCCTGATGAAGGCTGCTGATGGTCATTCTTCCCTGGCTTTGAATGCTTTGGTCCACAGAGATGACAAGAAGGATGGGCTGAAGTTCTACACAGATCCCTCTTACTTCTTTGACCTCTGGAAAGAAAAGATGCTGCAGGACACAGAAGACAAGAGGAAAGAGAAACGACGTCAGAAGGTGTGTGATGATGTCAGCGGGAGACACTCATCAGTGTGCACACGGGCCCTTTGCTCACATATTTGGGCGTTATGTCTAGTGCTCAGGTTTTCTCAGGGTGTCCTCCTTTCGCCTGACAAGCTTGACACTTTAACCAGCAATGATGTTTTAGGTAGATCCGGCAAGCTTTGTTCTCCAGCACTTGTATGCCTATGACACAGGAAGTGGTGAACGCTGAAGTTCACTTTCTGACTGAGTTTGATGACTCCCTTTGCTCCCCCAGAGCTTCATACAGTCAGTGCTCCTGTCAGACATCAGTGTGCTTTTTTTTTTGTTTACATTCATCTGTTAGGTACAGTGTCACTGTGACTGAAAACTTACTGAGGTGCTCTTGGGAGATTGGGAAGCGAGTGATCTATACTTTCAGAGATCTTTGCTAGGGGTGAGCCCCCCACTTAGAGGAGGGTGGAGGTAGAGGTGAACAAGAAGAATGTCAGTCAGGATTTTTAGAAATAGCTGCCATATATATCATCTTGGAAAGATAAACTGAGTTTTTTGGGTTAAGCGACTTCTACTTTGAAAATTGCCCCTTTAGGGCTGAGAATTTAGATGTATCCCATTGAGAGGAGTAACTCTCCAAAGGAAATACCTACTGATCTTTTTATACATATACTGTGTTCAAAAATCAACCACCCAGACCATGCTTTTAATCCTAACATGGGGAGGCAGAAGCAGGAAGGTTTCTATGAGTCCAAGACCAGCCTGGTCTACATAATAGATTCTGGGCCAACCAAGGCTACATAGTGAGACCCTATCTCAAAAGAGAAAGCAGCAACCACAAGCCAGATTAACAAAAACAAACCACAATAGTAAAATACCAACAAAACAACCACCCAGCATGGCTTGATAGGTACTAGACTATACTGGAAGAAGTACTTAGCACTAAGTGGGGTGGTCTTGAGGTTGGGAGCATTTAGATGTATTGAGGTGAAGATGAATAAGAACTCGAGATTTGAAAATATGACCAAAGGATGGGCCAGGGGTAGCTCAGCTCAGAGCACCTGATTGTATGAGCAGGTCTTGGCTTCACTTCTCAGCACAGACAAAAGAAGAAAGAGAAGGGATAGAGAGGAGGAGGGCGCCCAGATTCAGGGAGAGGCTTTTTAAGAGGTGTGTTAGATGACAATCTCTGCAAGCACTCACACCGGGGAAGGATTTAGCTGGGGACCTGGGAAGAACTGCTGAGTTTTACAAAGAATTCAAGCAAAGAAGTCATAGAAGAAAAAATACATTGACAGCCCCTGTCATTGTAAAGGACAAACACAGAACTTTCAGGAGGGCTCTCCATGGACACTTCCTGTCATTCTGAAAGGCCTTCCTTTCTCATATTTATCTCAGGAGAGGGTTTTCCTTCTCACAAATTGATTGATTGTGTGTAGACATTTTGCCTGTATGTATGTTGTGTACTACTTGAATGTCTAGTGCCTGCCTGCAGAGGCCAGAAGAGGGCATCAGATCCCCTGGAACTGGAGTTACAGATGGTTGTGAGCCACCGTGTAGATGCTGGGAACTGAACCCAGGTCCTCTGGAAGAGCAGCCAGTGCTCTAACCACTGAGCCATCTCTCCAGTTCTGGCCTATAACCTGTTGAAAGAAAATTATTTTTGCTGTTGTTGCTGGTATGTAATTATTGTACTCACACTAGCTTCATAAGGATATTGGTGTGTGTGTGTGTGTGTGTGTGTGTGTGTGTGTGTGTGTGTGTGTAAAAGAATCTGTTTAATAAAAAGGGAAAAATAAATAAAATCTAGAATCCTTAAATGAGGGAATACATATGATATTTATCTTTTGGAAATGTAGTTCACTTAATATCAGGATACCCAGTTGATCCATTTCCCTCATCTCTGTAGCTGAATTCAGTTTGTTGTGTATGAATCCAACGCTTTTTTATCCTGTCCTCTATTGACAGTCACCAGTTAGCTGTCATGAGCAACACGACAGTAAAGCTTGGGGAGGAGTCATCTCTGTGACAAGATGACCTAGAGTCCTTTGGGCAAATCCCAGCAACATGAGAGCTGACCTGGTTTTGGTCTCAGAGGACCTCTATATTGCTTCCCTAGATGTGGGATTAATTTCTATGTGTGCCCAGCAGTGAATACGGTTCCCTTTTCTCTGTATCCTCATAGGCAGTGGTTTTCTTAATGAGCACTGTTCTAAGTTGAGATGGACTGAGTATAGATTCCATCCTAGGAAGGTACTTGCAAGGCTCCTTCCTTCATAGTCTATGAATTCGCATGTCCTGAGGGCACATGCACTGGAGCATTTTCCCACGTCATGTGGTGTCTTAGGCACCAATGAGCATACGTTGTGCCATCCATGCACCCCACCCCCATCCCCAGATGAAACCAACTTGATCACGGGTGAATGATCTTTTTGATACGTTCTTGAGTTCCACCTGTAAGCCTCGTGCTGAGAAAGTTTGTGTCTCTGCTAAGACTATTGGCCTATGATTCTCTTTTCTGTTACTGTTTTTTCTCTCTCCTGTTTTGGATCTGGGGAATGCTGGCTTTGTGTGGAACATTTGGTGCTATTTCTTCCTTGCTAGCCTACAAACTAGTGTGAGAAACATCTGTGTTAGCTCTGTAACTGTCTCCAGCAGGAGCTTTCGAGAGACTTTTGCCTTTATCATTATTATTGTTATTATTATTATTATTGCTATTATTATTATTATTATTGCTTCAGCTTTGCTTTTTTATAGAGCTTTAAGTAGCTTGTATCCTCTTTGCTTAATTTCAGTGGTCATAGATACCTAGAAATGCATCTATTTCTTTCAAATTACCAACTTACTATAAAGCTGATCTTAACTGCTCCCAGTGAGCTTCTGGCCTGTGTTGTTTGCTGCGGCTGCACTTCCCCTCTCATCTCTCGTTCTGTTCATGTGCACCTTCTTTTGGAAGCTTTGGATTGTTCTGACTGTCAATCTTATTTATCACTTCAAATAACCGATCCTTTCATTGATTTTTTTTTTTTAAATTTCATTTCTTTCTCCCATGATATCTCTTACTTCTCTTCCCCTGTGGATTTGGGGTTTTCTTATTCTTATTTGTCCAAGGTTCTAAGGGTCATGGTTACCTTTTTGGTTGAAATCTGTCATTTTTAAGATGTGCTCACTGCTTTCATTACACCATGGATCCTTTCAGTTTGTGTTTTTCACCATGGATGTGTTCCTCCTTCTGCTATAACTGACAGTTTTGCTGGATGTACTAATATACATCAGCAGAATGAGGATATATATGAAGTAGGGGTTGGTAGGGACAGGCGACAGGTGTGATGGATAGCCTTCAAGAGTTGGAGGGCTTTTCTTGGAAGAGGTACCGAGGGTAGGACGTCATGTTGCATAGTCTGGGGATTCTATTGCAAGCCCGGGTCACTGAGATAAGATTTATTACCTTTAATATTTCAAGATACTGTGTATGTCTCCATCCAATATGCATTTTACTGCATAGAACTGAAGGCTGAACTGTTGTGAGCACACAGCACACCTATCCCCTGATTATGTCAATGTGTGCCTCCTGAACAGGAAGAGTGATAGTTGTTACGTGCCTTTAACAGTGTGGCTCTTAAATTAGGATGGAGCTTGGCTCCACTTTGAAACTTCTCTCCTCTTGTCTTTTGAGTTTTAAAAGTACACAAATAGTATATCCTGGCTGTAATGCAACTAAATGGCTATGACTGCTACAAGGGCACACCCTCTCTGTGAAGACCTAGCATCACTTAGCAGTCTTGTGAACATTTCCAATCTTTAGGCCATGTATTAAGGCATGCATATACATGTGCTGAAGCATTTTGTATATGCAAAATCATACCAGACATGATTTTCACACACAGAAATTATTAAGAATGTGGGTTTTTTCTTAATAGCATACAGTATTCTGAAATACAAATGCTCCATAAACTACCTGCCCTTTGCCATGTTAGGAATGGAGGTTGATTGTAAATTGCACTTTTGAAGTCCCAGAGTTGGTTTCCTACGACATTAGAGGTGGTTCTTTAGTTTACATTTCTAGAAGGTGAATTGCTGTTAATGAGGAGAAAGCAAGGCAAGATTTATATAGTCCAGTCATTCGGCCCTTGCCCCTTTAAAGGCTGAAGACTCAGTTTATACCGCCAGAGGGTCTTGGCAGATATTATTGACTTGCTGAGTGCCATCTCATCTGCACCTCATCTTTTCTCATCTTCTGCAGCCATTCCTAGGTTCTGTGTGCATTTTGTGTCCTTATTCTTAAAGTGCTCCAGAGCCTCTGAGCACCTCTGAAAACAACCCAGTGCAGCCAGCACTTTCTCACTGCCTTAAATGCAGGCGAGGTGACATTTGATATTTACATGCACATATTTAGATATATGAAACACATACAGTTATCATGCTTAATATAAAGCTGGGTATAAGCTATATCACACTTTAAAATATAGATATATTTGTATTTTACCACATTCTATAGAGAGTTGTTTATGCTAGCTGTCCGACTTCCCCCTTCAGGAAACAAACAACATGAGGATAGAAACTGTGTGTGTGTGTGTGTGTGTGTGTGTGTGTGTGTGTGTGTGTGAGCACTAGCGTGCATGCATGCGTGTGTTGTGTGTATGTTGGCCCTTTTCATCATCAGTGTCTGTGTCTCAGTGCTGGGCATGTGTCCCTGGGACATGCTTGTGCTTGAGGTGTGGTATGTGGCTTTGATCACTCAGCCAGCATTTACTGAGTGTATGCTTCTTGTAAAGGTAAAAGAGTAGCTGAGGCCCATAAGGGAGAGGGAGGGAAAGGCACACAACCTTTGTCATGGAAGATCATAAGTGCTTGTGCAGGAAAAGGGACAAATGTGTAGATGCCCAGAGAGGTCCTCCCCTTGGGAGAGGGGCTTGCGTCTGACCACCGTGAGGATGGAATATGCCTTGGCTGACAGACAGGTCTGGTGTAAGAATGGCTTTGTGTCTAAGCAGGTAAGTTTATCCGTGTGTGCACAGACATGAACACATGCACATGTACACACATACAGGGGCTTCAAAGTTTGTCAATGAGGGAAATGATTTTTATGAATGGTGTTACCAGATACTTCACATGAGCAGTGCAGATCTAGGCATAGACATGTTAAATAGACTATAACCCTAGCAAGTGAGAGTCCTGTCCAGAAGGTGAAGGTAAGCAGCTATGGAGGGAGCCTGTTGTTTCTTTAGAGACCCACTTTATTTCTGATGGACCTGGTAAGCCCGAGGCATGTGCTGTTAGAATTTCCTACAGTTGGGTGTAATAAGATGTGAACAGCTCTTGAGTGTGCGCCAGGCTTGTTTTCTGTGCATTGTAACTGCCTCTAACCTGCTGTTTTCCTTTCCCTTCTGTCTTGGCATGCTTGCTCTCTTTTCTTGGACATCAGGAGCAAAAGCGTGTAGATGGCACCACCCGAGAGGTGAAAAAGGTTAGAAAAGCCAGAAACAGGCGCCAGGAGTGGAATATGATGGCGTATGACAAAGAGCTTAGGCCTGACAACAGGTTGTCTCAGAGTGTGCACCATGGAGCATCCTCCGAGGGATCTCTGTCCCCAGATACTAGGTGTGTGCGTGTCATGGACCCCTTTCCCTATGTTTGAGTCCCTATATTTTGGGTTTCTGTGTGCCCTACTGCATCCTTAACATTGACACCTGTATTTTGCTTTTAAAATAATGCTTTAAGGCATGCAATTTGAATGTGGGTTACTTTATACACCTTTAAAGCTTTCTTGGGTTTTCTGTTGGGTTAATCTGGAAGGTGGAGCGTTACTGTGGATTCTGAACTTGGGTGACTGTCAATGACTCTGGTTTTGCTTAGTCATCACTGCTTTAATGTAAAATGTTGAATTTCCTTTGTTCTTTGTCAGTAGTGACCCAGGAAGACCTTCATTTGAAGAAGGCACAGACAAAAGAGGGCTTGCTCTCTTTCCAAACTACTACTCTTACATGTTCTCATTTTAGGACTTCTGCTGAGTTTTCTTGAAAAAGTTGAGAGCAGTTAAGTAAAAATGTTTCTTGCAGGTACCAACAGAAAGGTCATGAGGACACATTTCTCACACAGAGAGACTCACTTGATGACCGACTGGCCTGCTTTAACTTTTGGTTTAATTTCTTGCTTCTGTTTTATTGAATCATGTTCCATTTGTGTAGACTTCTGGGCTTTTGCATTTGCAAGTTAGAATTCAGACTGGGCCCATAGCTCAGTTGGAAGAGTGGTTTCCTGGCATGTGTGAAGCCCTGGGTTGAACCCTGGTTCATAAACCAGGCGTGCTGGCACAAGCCTGCAACCTAACACCCAGAGGTGGAGTCAGGATGATCAGAAATTCAGGGTCATCCTGGACTACATTATCTGAGGCCATCCTGGAATACATGAGGCTTTTAAAGATAACAGCAAACAAATGGACAAACTGACCAAAATGTAAAGAATTTATCCAAGAAAATGTCAAAAATAACATGAAATCGGGTGTGTACCCTATATTTGATTTCTTTACTTTTTGTTTTTTCTTCTTTTCACCTTTATTACCAAGAAGTTTAGAGCATTCTCTACCCACCCAAAAGAATAGGTGGGTGTCTACTAGGAGACAAGTTTAGGGGTTATAGGACTTCTGATACTGCTTTCTGCCCAGGCCTATGAGGTCTGAAAGGTGTGCCTCAGGTAATCTTTTTATACACCTGTAGCCTGAAGTATTCAGAGAACTCTGGGAGCTCATAGCCTCATACTTGAACTTTAGTATCAGGTTATTGATACTACAGTTCTGCTGCCATGGTGAAGGGTATGGGAACCCCAGAATCCCCATGGTGCCGATTTTTTGTTTTCACAAGTAACTTGGTTGGGGTTTTAAACTGTCACGCAACGCACACACTTTATTTTCACACCATATAAGCTCTGATGCTCTGATTTAAACATGTGTAGATGGGAAAGGGGTGGTTGGTTTTTTTTTGTTTTTTTTTTTTAAATGTTGAATGCTTCTTCATACTATCTGAGATTGTCCCATGCTGGGCATGTTGCTGATAGCCATTGGAATTATTCGATCCTCTGCTTGTGTGCTCACATTGTCTAGGTAGAGTTTCATTCTCGGATGTGGGTCCTTTCTCAGCATGTACTTGTGTCTTGTGCCCTTTGCTGTAACTCACCATTGCAGATCTGACTTAAGTAAACATCATAGTTCATCACTGGATGTAGACTGAACTCCTTCAGTTAATTTGGAAAATTGGCATGTTTTATTAAAATTGCAGCCTTTTCTCTTTTGTAAAGAAGATGTGGGTTTTTCTTCTAGTTATTTGAAGGTGTGTGGGTGTGGCACTCTGTGTGAGTGCAGTGCCTGTGGAGGCCGGAATGGAGTGTCAGACTCCCTGGACTTGGAGTTACAGATGGGTTTTTAACTGTGGGTGTGAGAATCAAACCAGTGTCCTCTGCAAGAGCAGCCAGTACACTTAGCTGCTGACCTTTCTCTCCAGTCTTAACTTTTTCTTATTATGAATTAAAAATACTTATATCAGGATATTACAGAAAGAAATTAAAACTAAATACCCATCCTGACATCCTCTCCAGAAACCAGTTTGCTTTTTTACTGTATCTGTCTTCAGTCCCTGTCTGTGCCTGTGTGGGATTTTTATCTTTACAAAATTGGAATCATGTGAAGCATTTTCCTTTTACTTATTTTTATTGTTGTTAGGTTTTTTGGTTTTTTTATGACCCAGGGTCTCACTCCATAGCACTGGGTTTCCTGGAACTCTCTATGTAGACCTTAAACACACAAAGATCCATGGATCTTAGCTGGGATTAAAGGCATGCATCACCGTACATCTTTGACATCTTAAAAATACTTTATTGGTAAACATTATTTGTTAAAGCATGATTTTTGAGGTGTATTCTCCTCACCACACGTGAGCATTAAAGATACTAAGGGAAGTTTAGCCTTAAGCTGCATATAAGGCAGTGCCATAAAAGTGTCCAGGTAAACAGACCTCCTAAGTTCTGCCCTCTCCTGACACATTGCTAGGCATGGTTTGTTTCTATGAGTTTCGGATGAACAGTTAATGGAATGTTCACTGTAATCAGAAATCAGTACATCTCCACATCCAGCTGGCTTTATTTTCTTCAATTCTGGGCCCTGCTTTAGTGCTGTGGCTCTGCCCGCCTGCTTCTCGAAAAATCCCTGGGAATTGATGGGATTGTCGAGCTAAGCAAACAGCTTCCTTCCTGCCTCCATTACCTTAACCCACTAGTTCTCTGCTGCAACAGATGGGGACTATCACAGAACCACAGGGTCACACTGTTCAGCACCACATCAGTGGCATGCCTGTGGCAACTTCTATGTGCCCATTCAGCCTCCTCTGAGTCCCCCCCACCTCCCTGCAACTGCCTGCTGGCACCCCTCTGTTCCCTGGTCCTTCACCTGATCAGCCCCTGCTGATTCTCCTCTTGTCACCCTTCATCAGATTCCTGTCCCCATCAATCCTGTGTCTATCTCTGTGTGGTCACCTGCTTTGTCTTGGCTTCTTTTCTCAAAGCCCTGTTCCAAAGATGGCATTCTCATCTGTACCGTGGAATGTGCTGCGTCCTACCCAGTGTCCTACTGGAGACACTCCACGCAGTGCTGGGTGACTGTCTCCTGCAGAAAGTGACACGTCAGTGACGTAGTCACCTAGGTAGGGTGTCTATATCATCAATGACCCCATAGACTTAGATCTGTTTCTGTTTTTGAAATATACTGAACCCAAATACAGGTCAGACATTTTCTGTCACTAAAGTATGGCAACTCTAGCCATGATCTAGACCACAGCTCACAAACAGGGGAGACAAATAAGTTACTGTTATGCTGCAGTTAGGGGACAGAGGGGAGGAGCAGGCCCTCTGGTTGGGGAAAGTAGCCCATAGAAGTACCAAAGGCAGGCATGAGTTCATGTCTTCATTTCTACCCTTTCCATGTCCCCAGTGTGTGCTTACCTGTTTCCCTTCAGAGAGAGAAACTCAAGCTGAACCCTAGCAGGAACCAGCAAGTGTATGTGAGAAAAGTCAGAACAAGAAGAGAAGAGTGGGAGAGGAGGAAAATGGGCATTGAATTCATGAGTGACGCAAAGAGGCTGGATCAGGCAGGGAGCGCCAAGGAAGATGCGAGGCCCAGAGGGTGCGTCATTCTGCTTTCTTGGATCTCCTGCCCCAGACTAGGCCCTGCTTCAGCATCGCGGGAAGATGTCACTGATGACTGTCCTGTAAAATGGATGCCTCTTACTAACGCGCCTTGCCACTGCTACATAACGCCAGCTGTTCCCCTCCTCCCAGGCTCTGCAGGATGCAGGCCATCACCTCCTTTCCAAACTGCTCACTAACACAAGGTCTCCATTCCCTGTAGAGCTCTGTTGTGCCGCTGTGCTTACAGCCCAGGAAGCCAGTCCATGCTGATTTTCCTTCTTCAGATTCAACACATTTTTGCCATTTAAAAAATTGCAGTTCACTGTGCATTCTGAATCCCTCTTTGTCTTCTTGCTGTCAACATGTATCCAGTTCACCTGCTGTTTCATACTGCCAAATCATATGCTGTGGTATTTTATTGAGTCAGAAATTCTCACTCAATCTGAGATATTGTTTCTAAACGAATGGGGTTTGTCACATATCATTGTCTTCGTAAAGAAATCCGTGAAGTGCTGTGGCGATATGTCTCTGCTGGTTTCCACTTACTGGTCTGACTTACCAAAGCTTCTGATCTGAATTCATGTAACACTGGGGCTTGCTACTAAAATAATTGTGTCGTTGCTTGGAAGCTCTCAGGGGGCTGGACTTAGCTATATGTAAGAGAAATAAATGTCTCTCCTCATGTACTGACAATGTTGTTATTTGTCGATATGCAGTTACATCTTGGGGGACATTTTTAAAACTTCAATTCCTCTCACCCCTTTTCTCCGAACTCAGGTCTCACACATCCGATGTTACCGATTATTCTTATCCTGCTACTCCCAACCACGCTTTGCAAGCACAGCCAGCGACACCTTCCTACACGGCTGGTGATGCACCACTGCATGGAACCACAAACCAAGGCGCTGAGCACGAGTACCGACCCTCGTCTGCCTCGGCAAGGCACATGGCCCTGAACAGACCTCAGCAGCCACCGCCCCCGCCTCCTCCCCAGGCTCCAGAGGGGTCCCAGGCCTCTACATCAGTGGCTCCAGCCGACTATGGGTAAACTGCTGTTCCTTTCATGTTCTCTTTTGTTGGTGAATTGGTGTCTTGGGAGACTGTTATCACATAGAGTCGAGTCAAGAATGACTGGGCAGTGTCATTGTTGACAGAGGGTGTCAAATGAAGTAGGTGCAGGATCCAGCCACTGACAGTTTCCTTTTGTAGTCACATCTCAGGTGGACAGTGCGCCTGTGTCTGTTCCCTGCTCACATATGGACTCTAAGCCAAGGCACCCATAAAGGGTAAAATGCTTATTTGAGAATTTGGCTACACCTGTGAGTTTCTCACAGATTGCTGGTCATGGACCAGAAAACAAAATTCACTCCTCTCCATTCACTCTGTAATCCCTTCTTGACCTCCTGGCTCCTGGAACATTCTGCCCTGTGCCTCTTGCTTTCTGATCTGTGAATTGAATGCCTCCATTGTGTCTAGACCCTTCCAGATCACATGTTAATTCATTTGAGACCCTCCCTTTTATTTTGGAAGATTGTCTTTAGCTCTCTTAGATTTAGTCTTTAAAACTCTCCCTAGTATCTACACCCAGGAAAGTTGAATATAGCAACATGTCTTCTCCATCCAAGGGAAATCCTTGCTTTCTGGTTGTGCCCACAGCCTGAAAGCGGAGAACATGTGGCCTGGGTATCACCTGTCCTTTGGCCTTGGCTAAACTTGGATTCCTAGGTTATGTTTTGAGGCTTCTGCATCAGGCACACAGAGGGTCTGTGGCTTGGAAAACTGTTAACCTGTTTCTTGGACTGTTTGGCACACTGCTGGGCACCTTAACCCTGGAGATCCTATTTGAACAGGGCCAGAGAAGGGAACATCACCCCAGCCTCTGTCTCCTTGGCCTCAGTACCCTCGTGAGACAAGGTTCTGAGTGGCACAGTTATAAGAGGCCTGCAGTGGAATGGACACTAACCTTCTGCTGCCATCTATGGACCTTAGCCATCCACAGAAGTCATCATGCGTTTCAAAAAATGGTCATTTTAGGTACATTTCAGTGGGTTTTTAATTGTCATGATGAAAAATGTACAACTGGGAGAAACTGACTCTTAGAGTGGACACTTGCACCCTGCAGTGACTCTGGTCCAGCTGGCAGCACCATGCTCTGTGTCTGAGCTATGTCTCTATATGCTCTATTGGAACTAAGGAGACATGACCGACCCTTCCTGGTTATGTGGGTGACTGTGTTTTATTTATTCCTTAGGATGCTTCCAGCACAGATAATTGAATACTACAATCCCTCAGGACCACCGCCACCTCCCCCTCCACCCATGATTCCTTCAGCACAAACTGCCTTCGTCAGCCCTCTCCAGATCCCTGCGCAGCCCCCATTCCCTGCCTCAGCCGGCTCCACATACCCCACTCCACCTCACCAGCCCTCCACTGGGCTCCTGGCCACAGCACCACCACCCCCAGGTCCCCCACCTCCTCCACCTGGTCCTCCTGGCCCCTCCTCCCTGTCATCCTCCCCAATGCATGGTCCCCCTGTGGCTGATGCAAAGCGCTCAGAGCCTGCACAGCCACCCATAAGTGATGCAAGAAGTGACCTCCTGGCTGCCATCCGGATGGGTAAGTGTGCACGCAGGTTCACAATCTGCGTTCTAGAAGAGACTGATTTGTGGCTCAGCCAGCTACACTGTCTTCAAAAGATAATGGTACATTCTATCATTTGTTACTTTCTTATTAAGTTGGAATTCTTCTTTGGGTAGCATAGAAACACTTTATAATAAAAAGTTGAACCTTCAGGAAAGCTTTACTTGACAAGAAGCCAGAAGCTAGACATCAAATGATAGATTAATTAATAGGACCCTTCTCCACTTTGGACCTCAAGAATGAAATGGAAGTGAGTGAGTGCCCAGCAATGGTTTTGTTTTCAACAAAGCTAAGATTACATTGGATTTGTCACAGACACAGCTTGGTGTGCCAAGCCTGTGGCTTCTGGAATTTATTCAGTAGCTCACAGATTGTGCCAGACAAAACTCTTGCCCTTACCATAGCTGAGCCCTAACACAGGAGAGGTGACATGAGCATCTTGTAGACCTGTTGACTGCCCCATAGCCTTCCAAGGTAGACCTGTGTGTTGTACCATCCACCCTTAACCTGTCAAAGCACATGTGGCCCCAGGCAGCAGCAACAGGCTGCAAAATATCCCAAGAGCTCCTCACACCCTAGGGAACTCTAAAGCCTCTTGATCACAGCTTGTCTGTCTTAGATGGAAGTAACAAGGGAGGTTGCTAGTCTACAACCCTGAAAACTGCACTTTGGTAACATCCTTGACAGAGATAGGTTACAGCTGTCTCTGCCTCTGCCTGAGCTCATTGAATCAAGCGTGCGCGCGCGCGCACACACACACACACTTGCTGTGTATGCATATGCACAGGTTACATAGACACACACACCTACCTGCTGCTAAAGACCCTGCAATCCTCAAGTATCTTGAACATCATTAAAAGACTTCAGTTTGTCAAGAGATGCAGTCTGAAAGCCAGACTACCTTAAGGGGGGTCAGCTCTCCAGTCTTAGGATGAGAGTCTTAGACATGGTTTTATACACTCTAGACCAATCCACTGAGTGCATAACCAGAGACGACCATGCTCCAGAAGACCATGTCTGTTCTATACAGGAGCAAAGCTTATAAATGTGGAACTCAAAGAACTCTCCAGATTAGAATTTAACAGAAATGGGGACAAATAAGGCACGAGGTATTTGGAACCAGAAAAATATGTCCCCACTAGATTGGATTATTGGCACCATTTGAATAAGATTTATAGAGAAAATAGAAACAATGTTTATCTACGGTAACTTCTGGTTCTGGTTTTGATGTTTTCTTCAGGAAAGAACATGTTAAGTAGTTGCATATTTTAGTAGTATAGGCCCGTTATGTCTTGAGTAACTCCTGAACCATCCAGAGAAAAGTGTGTGCATGTTTTTGTGAGAGTATGTGCTTGTGTGTGTGTCATGTGTGTGTACATGTATGTGTGAGTCTGTGTGCTTGCATGCATGAGTGTGTGCATGAATGTGTGTGTACGTGCGTGCATGCGTGAGTGTGTGTGCGCGTAAGTGTGTGTGCACACGTGTGCGTGTGTGTGTATGTGTGTGTGTGTGTGTGTCCCCGCGTGTGTGCATGTGTGTGACAGATTGAAAAAGCTTGTTCCAACATTGTAAGGGCAAGTAATATGGGAATATCTTTCTCCTGGTTTTGTACCTAGCCCATAAATCTGAAATTCTGTCAAAGGGCAATGTTAAGTGCTTCATGTTAAACCACCATTGTCTTACCAAGTAGTTGCACAGACTGCAGTATAAACAGGGTGACCTGTTTGGTTTCCTTTCCTGGAAGCTGGCCAAGAGACTGATTCTTCTTCCTGCCTCTGTTTTCAGGAATCCAACTGAAAAAGGTGCAGGAGCAACGTGAGCAGGAAGCCAAGCGGGAGCCTGTAGGGAACGACGTGGCCACGATCTTGTCTAGACGCATTGCTGTGGAGTACAGCGACTCAGACGATGACTCTGAATTTGATGAGAACGATTGGTCCGACTGAGTTGCAAGGGTCAGGTGGCCGGTGGACAGCCAGGGCACCATATGCAAGTGTGTTAGGAGCTCCAGTGATCTCTGCACCCTCACAGTGGTATTACCCTGTAGCTTTAGTACCTTTTGTATTAACAGTGTGATATTGCTTCTGCACATCCTTCTGGATTTGTTGAGTATTTACTGTGTAATACTTAAGTGCCACTAAACACAGCACACCGTGCTGCACACCAGGAAATTCACAGTAACTAGTGCATCATCCTGAAATAGCATCTTGCTTTCCTCTCGGCTGTGAGAGTCTCCTCTCCTGTCCATCTTGATTTGGCGGGCTTGCCATGTGTCTGTGCAGCTGCCCCATGTCAGCTCTTTTGCAAGATCAATAGCTGTGTGTCTCAGTGATGTCTTCCAACCAGTGGGTGATACGCTTTCCTGTTTCTTTTCTTTGCAAATTAAATTCCAGGTGGACATGGTTGTAGAGGGGGAAAGTTTAACAGATTGGAATGAGATGTATCTCTGTTTGAACACTTGGCCTCCCAGGAAGTGTGTATGCTCATTTGCTTTCCTTATCTTGGCACTTACAACAGAGAGCAGAGAGCACCCATTTTTTATGAGGGGAACCCTGTGGGTACTCAGGTGGAAAGTGCCCACTGACTTTTACAGATGGAACTCACTTTAGTGGCTAGCCCTGATAGTGTGGGCACCAGTTAGCCAGGCCGTGTATAAGCTGCAAAACTTGCATGGTAGAGCTGCTGCATCTGGTTCCCTCCTACTCCACCCAGTGGGAAAGGGACTACACATTTTATTTCCTGGGATCCCTGCTCCTCTGTTCACCATGGAGTGAGCATAGTTCAGCACCTCACTCCCCTTGCTCTGAATCATGGAAGCTTGGGTTTAGCTGAGAGATGCCGCCAGCTGTTCA
>JANHMN010000023.1:14213875-14288980 GCA_030674055.1 Rhabdomys pumilio
TTTTTTCCCTGATAACTTTAATGATAACTTTATCATTGAGCAGAGAGTTTTTCTGTTTCTACCTGTATGTGGGCTTTTAATTGTTTTTGTTGTTATTGAAGACAAGCCTTAGGCCATGGTGATCTGATAGGATGCATGGGATTATTTCCATCTTCTAGTACTGACTGAGGCTTGTTTTGTGACCAGTTTTATATGGCCGATTCTGGTGAAAGTACCATGAGATGCTGAGAAGAAGGTGTATTCTTTTGTTTTAGGGTGAAATGTTCTGCAGATATCTTTTAAATCCATTTGGTTCATAACCTCTATTAGTTTCAGTGTGTCTCTGCTTATTTTATGTTTCAATGACCTGTCCATCAGTGAGAGTGGGGTGTTGAAATCTCCCACTATTATTGTGTGAGGTTTGAAGTGTGGTTTGAGCTTTAGTAAGGTTTCTTATGCAAATTTGGGTACTCTTGTATTTGGGTCACAGATGTTTAGAATTGATACTTCATCGCTTTTAATTTCTTTTGGTTGAGAGTGTATTTATTTATTTATTTATTTATTTATTTATTTAATATGATAATGGCTACTTTGTCATCTTTCTTGGAAAACTGTTTTCCAGCCCTTTACTCTGAGGTAATGTCTGTGTTTGTTGTTGAGGTGTGTTTCTTGTTTGGAACTGAATGAGGGATCCTGTTTACATATCCTGTCTGATGGCCTCTGTCTCTTTATTGGGGAAATGACTCTATTGATGTTGAGATGACTATTGACCAGTGTGTGTGTGTGTGTGTGTGTGTGTGTGTTTCTCTTCTGTTAGGTTTGTTGTGAGAGGATTAATTTCTTGTGTTCTCTTGGGTGTAGTTACCCCCTTGTGTTGGAATTTTCCTTCTAGTGTCCTGTGAATGACTAGATTAATAGAAAGATTCTGTATAAATTTGGTTTTGTCATGGACTATATTGGTTTCCCCATCAATGTCTATTGAGAGTTTTGCTGGGTATAGTAGTCTGTGCTGTTACCTGTGGTCCCTTAGGGTCTTGTGACATCTATCCAATATGTTTTGGCCTTTAGAGTCTCTGTTGAGAATTTAATTTTGATAGGACTGTCTTTGTATCTTACCTAACCTTTTCTCGTTATAGATTTTTTTTTTTCGAGACAGGGTTTCTCTGTGTAGCACTGGCTGTCCTGGAACTCACTCTGTAGACCAGGCTGGCCTCGAACTCAGAAATCCACCTGCCTCTGCCTCCCAAGTGCTGGGATTAAAGGCGTGCACCACCATCGCCCGGCCCCGTTATAGTTTTTAATAGTCATTATTTGTTCTGTGCATTTATGTTTTGATTATTATGTGATGGGAGGATTTTATTTTGTGGTTTAATCTACTTGGGGTTCTTTAGGCTTCTTGTATGTTTATAACTTTGATGGTTTATATATGCTTGTGTCAGGATTGGGCACTATTAGGAGGTGAGGCCTTTTAGTAGGTGTGTCACTGTGGACATGGGCTTTAATACCCTGTTCCTAGCTGTCTGGAAGTCACTCTTCTCTTAGAAGCCTACAGATAAAGATGTAGACCTCTCAGTTTCTCCTGTGCCATGACTGCCTGGATGCTGCATGCTCCCACCTTGTTCTTACTGGACTGAATCTCTGAAGCAGTAAGCCAGTTTCAATAAAATGCTGTCTTCATAAGAGCTGCCTTTGTGTCTGTTCACAACAATAAAACCCTAACTAGGACAGTAAATATCTCTCTTTTTAGGTTAGGGTAATTTTCTTCTATGATTTTTGTTGAATATGTTTTCTGGCCTTTTGAATGGGAAATCCTTAGCATCTTCTATTCCTATCATTATTAGCTTTGGTCTTTTCATTGTGTCCCAAAATTCCTGGATAGTTTGGGTTAGGAACTTTTTATATTTTGCATGTTCTGTGACCACCAATGTATCAACATCTTCTATGATATCTTCTATGCCTGAGATTCTCTCTCCCATCTCTTGTGTTCTGTTGGTGATGCTTGCTTGCATTAATTCTTTCTCCTAGCTTCTCCATCTCCAGAGTTACCTCCATTTGTGATTTCTTTATTGTTTCTATTTCCCTTTTAGGTCTTGGTATATTTTGTTCAATTACTTGACCAGTTGTATTGTGTTTTCCTGTATTTCTTTAATGGATTAATTTACATCATCTTTAAGAACTTATACCTGGTTTTTGCCAGTGTTTTCTTATATATCTTTAAGGGTATTATTTATATCTTTCTTAAAGGCCTCTATCATCTTAACAAGTTAAAACTATAGGTTTGAATCTTGTTTGTTAAGTGTGTTAGGGTAACTAGACCATGCTGTGGAAGGAGAACTGGGTTCTGATAGTATCCAATTATATTGGCTTCTCTTGCTTATGTTCTTGTGCTTGCATTTTCCCATCTAGTTATCTCTAGTGCTAACTGGCCATGGTGTCTTGGATTAGAGCAGGCCTCATCAGGTCCAGGTAGAGGTCTGTGTTAGAGCAGGCCACCTTGCAGACCCGTAAGTCTCTCTCTGGTTTGAGCAGGCCTCCTGTAGCCCTGGTTAGAACAGCCCTCTTGTGTACCTGGTTATGGTATGCCTTCTAGGACACAGGTGTGCTGTTGGGTAGGTGTGGGTGGGGGGAAGGCTCACCAAATGCTATGGGTGCAGGTGGAGGTGAAGACCAGAAAGTTGATGTTAAACATGTTTTACAACTTTGATGATAACCAATTCCATGACTTGGAAAAAATCTACTTTTCTTGGTGTTGTAGCCTCTTGGTTTAAGTAGATTTATGAACAAAGGTATCACAAGAGTTGAGAATGAATAATGGAAAGGAATTTGAGCATGGCTGATGCCAACCCTCACTAATGAAAAACTAAAGGAGGTATGAAAATCAAGGTATTTTAATTGAAGATGTAAAAAAATTGTTTCTGTGTACAGATAGCAGTAATATATTCCTCAAAGCTTTCTTGGAGCATTACATTATTAAGAATGGTCTTTGTTCACTTTACATCTCATACACTCCACTTTAAATGTGACTATTTATTTTTACTTGTCAATGTCTAGTTATTTTGGAATTTAGACCTTCACATACACGACAGACTAAGTTGTGTTTTCTGCTTAAATGTTCCTCATTATCCAAAAGTATGGAGATGTGCTCATGAAAAATATGAGTCAGTGAATAGAGAATGGGAAGTCTGTTACAATGAAAAATTGAGTAGTGCATAAATTTTTGGGGGCACCGTGCCCCATCTGGAGATCTCCTCCTGCCTACCAGGTAACTCATATTCCCAGTGTTAAATGGTTCCAAAGCCAGAACAAAGGATGGGTGTGATATTACTCTCCTGTGAACTCTATGAAAATGGGCATCTCCTAGACTATCTTGGTAGAAAGATAACTTAACTATTGTGGAAATGAGAAAATTTTGGTTAACCATGTCATCTTGTATATTATAGGAGACAAATTATATAGCATTGAAAGAAGATATTCTTAATGCAACTGTAGTGGTGGAGATTGGGAACTGTAGGAGGAGGTATTGCTGGAATACACTAAGGTAGTTGGTTTGACTATGTGTTACAGATTGCAGCAGTAAAAATATCTAAAACTTTAATTTTTGCTGAGATACATACAAATATCAAAAAATTTCTCCTACCTTTACATCAAACCCCAAAGCAAAAAGATTCTGGAAATGAGGTGGATATTAAGTCATATTTTCTGTCTCTCTCTTTAGACACACCAAAAGGGGGCATTGGATCTTATTACAAATGATTGTCAGCCACCATATGGTTGCTGGGAACTAAACTCAGGATCTCTGGAAGAGCAGGCAGTGCTTTTAACCACTGAGACACCTATCCAGCTCTAAGTTCTATTTTCTTACAATGATACTAGAATGGTGAGCTCAGGATGTTGTGAGCATACTGAGTACAAATCGTCACATAGTTCTAGTATATAACAAACAAGATGAATATATATTTATATCTTAATCAGAAACATTCTAAGTTCTTACATTGCACAGAGATGATTTCCCTCAGTGCAACACTCTTTCTGAGAGTTTTGGAACTATGCATGCTTTAGAAGCTCAAGGCAGAGTTGTACTGGGCACATATTATCTACCATGTCGTTTTATTCAGAATCTTTGGGGACCACTGAATGGATGTAATCACTAGTGCCATATTAGGAATGAAGAAGGCTTCCCTCAACAACGTCCAGGTTCCCTTTGTAAAAAATACAAGGAAGCTTTTAACACTGGCCTTTTCAATCCATTATTTTTCTCTATAGGTTTGGAGGGTATTTATTAATATTATTTTTATTTATTAATTTTATTTGTTTACATTTCAAATATTATCCTCCTTCTCTGTCTCCCCTCCAAAAACTTCCCAATCCCATTTCCTCCCCTTTGACTCTAAGAGCATGCTTCTATACCCACCCACCCACTCCTGCCTCAGTTTTCTACAATAACCCTTCTCTGAGGCATATAGCCTCCACAAGACCAAGCCCTTCCTTTTAACTGATGCAAGATGAAGCAGTCCTATGTTACATATGTAGCAGGAGCCATGGACCAGCCCATGTATAGTCTTTGGTTAGTGAGTTAGTCTCTGGGAGCTCTGAGGGGTCTGGTTGACTGATGCTGTTGTTCTTCCCATGAGGTTACAATATCCTTCAGCTCCTTCAGTCCTTCCTCTAACCCTTCCTCTGTGGTCCCTGGGCTCAGTCCAATGGTTGGCTGTATCTGCATCTGTCTTATTAAGGTGCTGACAGAGCCTTTCAGAGGACATCCATACCTAGCTTCTGTCTATAAGCACATCTTGACATCAGCAATAGCTTTCAGGTTTGGTGTCTGAGATGAAATGAATTGCAAGGTGGGATGGTCTCTGGATGGCCCTTTCTTTAACCTCTGCTCCATTTATCCCCATACATTTTTAAGAATGAGACAATTCTGGGTTAAAAAGTTTTAGATGGGTTTTTTTATTAGCAGAGAAGGTAAAAATGTATGTATCCTATATCCATACACACTTTATTTCTCCCTGTTCTATTAAATGTTCTTGTCCAATATCCCTCTTTGAACTTGCACAGTATATGTGGTTTTAAAAGGTTTTGGTGCATGTTTGTTGGTGAGTTGCTAAATATGATATGATCAGTTGTATGATTTCTGTCCTAAAGCCTATTTATGCCAAGGTTTTCAATAATTCTTACATATATATTGAAACATTCCTCTATCATTGGAATGAAATTGAAATGAATGTTGTCTAATTCTTGGCACTTTGTTAATTTGCTACTGTTTGATATTTTCTTAACAGCTATTTCCTTAACAGCTATTTTAGCATCCTTTATTTTTCCCTCTGGCCTCTTAAATGCATTTATTTTTTTTCTTCAGTCTGAAATATTCCTTCTACTATGTCCTGTAACAAGGTTAAAATAATTTAGCCTGACTTACCATGAATAGTTTTCCTTCTTTAATTATTATCAATAATTTTTTGGTTATTTTAATCATGTTCTGCAGCTCTTGGTTTTCAGAACATAAAATATATCTTTCTTAGACCTCTGGGCTTTTATGGTTTCCATTGAAAATTCAGCTATTATGTTGACAGAAATGTCCTGATATATTGTCCTGATATATGACCTGGACCTTCCACCTTACATCTTTCACTATGGTTTCTTTTTCTTTGTGTTGTCTGTTTTAACTTTAATATGAAATGGGAAGTTTCTTTTCTGTTATTGTTCTATGAGATGTTCTCCTTGTATTTTTTTATTTGCAAGGGCATCTTTTCCTAAGGTTTGGGAAGTTTGCTTTTGTTTTTATTGAGAACATCTTATTATTTTGACATGAATAAAATGATTCTTTCTGCTGTATGCTGAAACTCAAAGACTTTGTTCCTGAACTCCCCAAAACCATTACAAGTCATGTCCACATTCTTTATCAAATTGATAACTAACCATGCCTAAATCATTCTATTCTTTTGTCTTTTCTTCCTGCCTTCATTGTTTGTTTTCTACATGATCCAATCTGTGAGGATTTCCACTGAACTTTAAATATACCTTAATGAAACTTTCATTTCCATCATCATTCACTCCTGATTCTCTTCTATATCTATCATTTAAATCAAACTCACATTTATTTGTTTTTATTTTTTAAAATATCAAACTATATTTTAATAATCTGAATCATTTTCCTTACTTCTTTCAGCATTTGGTATTTTTTTGGGATTAATTTGGAAAATATTTTTGTAGAAATTATTTAATACTGACCTGGGGGTTTCTATCCTTTCTTTGATTAGTTAGTTCCCAGATAAAAACAACACACAACCTTTATATTTACAATAAGCCTTAAACAGTACAAGAGTTGGGCTGTTGCCTACCCTCTATGCAGTTAGAATCTACTTTTCTATGAACAACATTGAGTTATTATTTACTACTTACTATGTTTCATCTTGGCTGCTCTTTACTCCAATTGGACAGCCTTCAGCATAGCCCTCCTAACTTATAGTGGCTTCTCCTCTCTCTGCCTGCAACTTCTTCCCTCAGGGTTCTCCTCCAACCCCAACCCCATGAAACCTAAACCACATTGATGTCTCTTCTCTCCAGCTATTGACTGTTGGCATCCTTAATTACCAATTAGAAATAAGTTGCAAATGGTATCACTTAGCATTTATGTCTATATCTCTGGGGCAACCAATCTTGAGAAGCCAATATTAGCATTAGAATACAAGCAGCATCAGGCCAATCACTGCAAGATGTGCTTGTGTTATATGAATTCTTTGAACATATTTACAAGGTTATTTTGATTTCTTAACTTGAGTTATGTTTGTTCCTCTTATTTGGGGTTATAATAAGCTTAATAATTATTGAAGGAGAATTGATTTGTTTTTTTAATGGTTTCTCGTTTTAGTAATGGGATTTGTTCATTTGTGTTTACATCAATGGTAATTTTTTTTTTTGCTTTAATTCAGTTAAGTTTCCCCCCTTCTTTGGAAATATTTTCAGTGTACAAAAAGTCAAGGTTTAGTGCGGTAGTTTTCATTGTCAGGCATGTATGCAGAGCTCTGAGCTCTCCCCTCAGCCATCTTTGGGGATTTGATAAGTATTTTCAACACCAATTACTATCCATCTGTAAGACCTCTATCATAATATAGTAGTTGTTGACTATGAAACAGTCATTAGACATTCTTTGTGTACCAATTGTATTAGAGAGTAAGGCATACTCAGTCCTCTCTATATTAATATGTAAGGTATTTTTGGTTGGTATATGTAAGAAAAAAGGAGAAGGGGAATCAGACGCAAAAAACGGAGTGACTACAAAATGATGGACTGGGTATTAGGACTGTCTTGCACCTCACTGGTACAAATAGGCATAATTATGCGCTTATTGTATTATGAGAGAAAAGATTTTTTTTTTTAACAGGAAGGGTGATATGTAGGAGGAGCTAAGGGGGAAAAGTACTGAGAGGAAGAGAAGGAATAAGGAGAGAAGAAGAAGAAGAGGAGAAGCTAGGTGATGACAGAAAGGAAGAGTGAGAAAGAGGGGGGGGAGGGAATGGAGACAGATGTTCACGTGTCTCCACTAGTCAAAGATAGATTATATATCCAGGTTGGGTATTGGGTTACACTTCTGATTGAGCATTACCAAACTTATAAAGCCTTTGATTAACAGTTAAAAAAATTGTATAAAAGCAAAAAGGAAAGGGGGGGCATGGGATAGGGGTTTTTTAGGGAGGGGGAGTGGGGGGAGGGGATGGCATCTGAAATGTAAGTAAAATATCCAATAAAAAGAAAAAAATGGAGTGATTAATGATTATTACAATGTTTCTTGTAGAAAATAGATGAGAAGAATTAAATAGAGAGGACATAGTAGAGAGAACAAAAAGGTAGGGGAAGAGGTGAAACTTTTGGTTAAAGTAGACTAAAATCAGAAAGGTAAAGTTGTACAGTCATATTGTATAAAATGGTCTCTCAGAAAGCCTTGTCAGAGAGATACTGTAAACCAGGCCTGTCTATGTTCCAAGAAAGAAGAGAGGTCATGAAGAAAGGTTTATAAAACAAAGTAATAAAAAACCATGTAAAAAAATAAGAAAGCCAAGAATCTCTAGTTGATATTGGGTATGACATAAAAAGGAATATGGGGAAATGAGACTGTGGTGGAGATATTAGATTAAAAAAAAAAAAAAAACACCTGGCCAGAATATTGTGATTTCTCACCACTGGAGGACTCTATACATTATTTTATGCGAAATGTCCTGCTCTAGACTATACTTCACATAGAGTTTCATCAAATTCTTCTCTGGGTTAGTTCAGTTACTGTAGTGGAGCCAGACATGACAGTGGACAGTGATGGGAATATTATTATTAATTTTTAAGTTTATTTTATTTTTTAAGTTTATTTTGAGTTTATTTAAAAAACTTATACTTATTCACTTTACATTTTTCTCACTGGCCTCATTTTAGTCAACCCTCCTATATTCCCTCCCCTCATTCTGTCTTCCCTTTCTCATGTGAATAGGTGTTCACCCCCCAAATCCAGCACATCAAGACTTTGAGTCTAGGCGTATCCTCTTAAAATTGTGTCTAGAAAAAAAAAAGCCCAGATGAGAGAACATAGCCCATGTGCCAGCAACAGCTTTTGGGACATTCCTCACTCCCATTGTTCCAGATTCATATGAAGACCAAGCTTCATGTCTGTTACATATGTGTGGGGAGGCCTAGGTCCAGACCATGGTTGTTGGTTCAGACTCTGAGAGCCCCAAGGATCCAAGTTACTTGACTCTTTTGGTCTTATTGTGGAGTTCCTATCTTATTTGAAGCCTGCAATCCTGCCTTCTATTCTTTCACAAGAGACCCCAAGCTCCATCCACTGTTTGGCTATGGGTTTCTTTATCTGTTTGAGTCAGCTGCTAGGTGGATCCTCTCATAGGATTACATGCTCTTGTTTGAAAGCATAACAAAGTATCATTAATAGTGTTAGGAATTGATGCTTTCTCATGGGATGGGTTTTTTTGTGGGGTGGTAGAGCATGTTTTGTGTATATGCCTAGGAGTAGTGTAGCTGGTATTGAGATAGAACTATTCTCTGTTTTCTGTGAAAGGAGCAAATAGATTTTCTAAGTAGTTGTACAAGTTTGCACTTTCACCACGAATGGAAGTATGTCCACCTTGCTCTACATTCTTGTTAGCATGTGCTATCTCTTGAGTTTTTTGATCTTAGCCATTCTGATGGGTGCAAGATGGAATCTCAGAGTTGATTTGATTTGCTATTCCCTGGTGACTAAAAACTTTGAACGTTTATTTAAGTTTTTCTCGGCCATTTGAGATTGCACTGTTTTGAATTGTCTGTTTAACTCTGTACCCCATTTTTAAATTCGGTTATTTGGCTTATTGGTGTGTAGTCTTTTGAATAGAGTTTATAAGTTTTGGATATTAAGCCAAATTCAAGCCTATTCCCTACTTTCTCTTTTATCAGATTCAGTGTGCTGGACTTATGTTGAGGTCCTCCACTTTGAGTGGAGTTTTTTCAGGTATTAAATATGGATCTATTTACATTATTTTATATGCAGTGTTTCAGTTTGATCAGTACCACAGATGACAAAGCTCTCTTTCCTCATTATGCATTCTTTGCTTTTAGTCAGGAATCAGCTGACCATAGAAGGCTGGATTGAAGTCTAATTCGTTAGTTTGAGTCCATTAAGTTAATGTGTCCTTTTATGTTAACACCATGCTGGTTTCATGCCCATGGTCCAAGTAGTACAGTTTGAGTCTAAAATGGTGATACCTCCAATAGTTTTTATTATTCATGATTATTTGAACTATTTTGTTTGTGTGTATCTGTGTATACATATCTTTTATATATGTGTGTTCTTTCATATAAAGTTAAACTTTTTTTTTATTTTGTGAAAAATTGCATTTGATATGTTTTGATGACTATTACATAAAGCCTTGTAGATAATGTTTTTGGAAGGGTAATTTTGTAATAATAATCCTACCAATCCAAAACCTTGAAAGAACTTCTTATCTTCTGGTGTAATCATCAATATATATTTTTAATGTCTTAAGTTTGTTTGTTTTTCAGGAATATAAATCATTCACTGTGTAGAGTTATCAAAAGATACTTACTAAAAAGAAAAAGTTCTATCTTTGTAGTAATTTCAGAAGGAGTATTAAAATATATATTCAACTTCCATTTACAATGCAAAGGAGTCTGAAAGGATTTAGAAGGGCATTTCTTGAATCACACTAGACATTGAAACAGCTTTAAAATGTTAGAATCCTAGCTAATCCCTATCATCTTCCATCATTTTAATGCTTTAGTATCTGTGCATGTCACTTTTTCATGAATAATACTTTTAAAAAATAAAATCTCATCAGATCTCTTATTTTGACTTCTATAAATCAGTCTGTTCTTGGTTATTATAATTGGAGAAAAATAGCTATGGATTTGCAGAGATGGTTCATTGGGTAATTGCATCTTACATCCAGTCTGACAAAATGAAGGTGAACTGAGAAACTCATGCAGTGGAAGGAGATAACTGACTCCTGAAATCTATCCCATGACTTCCATAAGTAAGCAGTGACATGAGATGGAGCACACATATGCACATAGAATAAAAATTTTACATATAATCCCAATTTAAAAGGAAAGAAAGGGATTTCAAATATTAGAACAAACAAACAAAAAACTTTGAGAAAGACTGCGCATAATTTTTTTTGAGTTCATGAGGCTGTTTAATCCAAAGGCCACCAGGTTCAGTCACATAAATCACCTCAGTTTACATGATGTCATTTTGACCATTATTTGAACAATGAATCCACTATCCATAAAGCAAACAGATATTCATAACTTTTTAGGCATTTGGAAAGGGCTGTCTGCAGAGACTTTACCAGTATGGTACCACCATCTGCAATGATTTTCATTGATCTCTGACCAACTCATTTTACAAGATCATTATTTCAAGAACACAGTGGTCTATATTTATTAATCACATGCATATTTATAGACTGGTGGACCATTTTCAAGTGTGTGAATTAGGACTTCACTGTTTTTACATCTATGATGAATTGATAGTGAGATAACGGTAAGGCAAGTGTACAGAAAAATTTCTAGTGAGAACAGACTGGGAACCCAAAGAGGTATTTTGATGTAAAATGTCTGTAAAGGCTAAACAAACTCAGTGAAAGCAGAACTATGGAGATATTGAATTACATGGGTTAATGGTTGAATGAAAATTTCCCCATTAGGCACCAATGCTTGACTATTCATTCTCCATTTGGTTGAACTCTTTCAGAAAAAAAGGAGGTGCAACTTTGTTGAAGGAGTATGGCACTGATTGAAGGCTTTTAGGTTTCAAAAGACAGAGTCATTCCCAGTGTCCTCCCTATCTCCTTCTTCTAGATCCAGATATGAGTTCTCACCTGTCCCTGTCTCCATGATTTTGTTCCCTAGCACAAAGTTTAACCCTATGCAAGTGTAAGCCCAATTAAATGTATTCTTTTAGATGTTTTCTTGGTTACATTGTTTTGACACAGTTATAAAAAAGTAACTAAGAAGGAAATTGCTACCAGGGAGTGGGCTCTTCCTGTGAAACGTTTGCCTATGTTGCTATTAAATGTTTCTAAAAAAGATTTTGGGATTTTGGAGTAGAAGAGAGGTTGAAAGCTATAACCAGGATATAATGCATGATCCTACTAGTAGCTAGGAAGACATTGCAGAGAGCCATGGGGAGGTTGGAGGCCCAACCACAATATTTCCCTAACCATTATGAACATTAACACTCTGAAATCAATCCCAATTAATCACTTCTTTTATAAATTGCCTTAAACATTGTGTTTAGTCCCAGCAATAGGAATGTAACTAATACACATGGGTTGGAGGATGCTCAACAATGCAAATTGTATCCTTCCATGGAAACAACGTGCTTCTGCACAGGGATGAAAGTGAACATTTATGGCAGTGAAAATGGTACAACTAACACATAATTATTGCTTTTTGTGTATGTTGCTATTGTATACCAGACATAGAAACATTCTTTATAACTAAATTGTTTGTTGTTTTCCTTCCTTTCTTTTCCCCTTCACCCCTTTCTTAGCAGGTAAGAAATATTAATGCCATAAAGGAATCTAACCTGTATTACATAAATAACATAAAATGGGTAAAAATCTTTTCACCCTCCTCTATTTCCGTTTTTCTTTTTCTTCTTCATCTTCTTCCCTCTCAGTGCTCTCTTTTCCATTCCCTCCTTTGTTCTCCAGATTATTTTTACCCATTTTATGTTATTTATGTGATGTATATATTGGATGTGTGTCTGAAATACAGGTTAGTATCTCTATATGTAAATGTATATGTGGGTAGTATATACATTGCATATATGCATGTGAGGTCCTATACTTATGACTGTCTTTAAATTTCTTTTCATGCTTATTTTTTGGATTTTTAGAATGGGTTGACAATGAGATACAGGGTTGTGCCTATAAATACATGCCCAGTCCTGGTGACAAGTACCCAAGACTCCCTGTGTATTTTACAGAGGTTCTAGAGATCCAACCTAAAGTCTTATGCTTACACATTTGAGAAATCTTTATAACTATGCTTCAATCTCTTGACAGAACCTTAAGAAGAATGGGCTTTTTTAGATAAATAAATGCATTCTCCTGTAATTTCATAAGGGACTGCAACAGTTGAAAGTCTATATAAAAACACAATAAATACCTCACAAATCCCAATGAAAGTCAAGTAAAAAACAATTTAAGAGCAGTAATGTTGCCCACTGTGTACTCTGGGGCACCCTTAGCTTTCCTGAGACACCATGTAGACCTCTATTATCTTACTACCTGCCACCTTCATCACACTTGCTGATCCAGAAGCATACAGGTTAGATTCCTTTATGGTATTAATATCTCTTACCTGCTTGACTCTTCTGCAGTGCCCCCAGCTGCCCTGAGAAGCCTGCTATCCTTGATAAACTGTCATTCTCCCACTACCTCTAGCCCACCTTCATCACACCAGGTGATCTAGAGCCATATAGCATAGAGATAAACATCAGGGTTATGGAGATTAGGCCTCCTCCCAATAGCTACTACAACAGGAACTTTCAGGAACTAAAGCCATCCAGATGGGTAAAAGTTTTCAAAAGAACACAATCAACAAAATTCAGGGCAATATGACACCTTCATGGCATTGCTACCACACTACAGCAAGCCATGGATATCCTAAAACAGCCAAAATACAAGAAAATGACCTTAGATCCAAACTTAAAAAGATTATAAAGTCATATAAAGAGAAAAGAAACAAATCTTTTAAAGATATACAGAGAAATACAATTAGATGAATGAAGGAAATAAATAAACCTGTGAAAGACTTGAAAGTAGAAATAGAACCAATAAAGAAAACACAAACTGAGGGAATCCTAGAGATGAAAAACCTAGGGAGGGAACAGGAACAACAGATTCATGATTAGCACAATGCAAGAGTTGGATGAAACAATCTCAGGCATAGAAGGTACAATAGAATAAATTGATACATCAGTCAAAGGAAATGTTAAATCTAAAAAATTATTGACAGTAAACATCCATGAAATTTAAGGTACCACGAAAAGACCTAACCTAAGAATAATAGGAATAGAAGATGATGAAGAGTTCCAGCTTCATGGTCCTGAAAATATTTTCAACAAAATCATAAAAAAAAAACTTTGTCAACCTACAGAAAGAGATGTCTATAAACACACAAGAAGTGTATAGAGCACCACTTAGACTAGAACAGAAAAGGGAGTCCTTCTAGTATATATTAATCAAACCACAGAATCTAAGAATAAAGAAAGATTATTACAAGAAACAAGTAAAAAAAGCCAGGTAAAGTGCCAAGGCAGACTTACCAGTAGAAACTCTAAGAGATAGAAGGGCCTGGACATATAGCAAGGAAGCTCTAAAGAAACCACAGATGACAACCCAGACTTCTATAACCAGAAAAAAAACTCAATTACCATATATGGAAGAATTAAGATATTTTAAGTCTAGTTCAAATTTAAACAATATTGATTTACATATCCAGCCCTACAGAAAATACTAGGAGGAAATCTCCAACCCAAGGAGGATGACTACACCAAGAAGACAGACAGGAAATAAATAATTTTATTCCAGAAAGAACAAGGGAAACACACACACACACACACACACACACACACACACACACACACTCACACAGAAACACACACACACACACACACACCACCACCACCACCACCACCACCAACAACAACAACAACCTCAAAATAACAAGAAACCACAGTCACTTGTCATTAATTTTTCTTAAAATTAATGAACTCAATTATTCAACAAAAAGACACACTAACAGAATGGATGTGAAAACAGGATTTGTCATTCTGCTGAGTATATGATACACACCTAAGGCATAAATATAAACCTTACCTCAAAGTAAAAGGCAGAAAAAATTTTTTCCAAGCAAATAGATCAAAGAAGTAAGCTTCTAAGTAGCCATTCTAATATCTAACAACTTGTATTTTCAACCAAAATTAGTCCAAATTGACAAGGAAGGACACTTCATACTCATGAGAGTAATAATCAACCAAAATGACATCTCAATTATGAACATCTATGCCCGAAATACAAGGGAACCTGTGTTTTTAAAAGAAACGTTGCTAAAGGTTAAATTTCCATTGAACCCCACAATTATTATTGGGAAACTACTTTCTCAGATTGACAGGTCATCGAGACAAAACCTAAACAGAAATAACGAAACTAACAGCTATCATGAATCAAATGGACCTAAAACATATCTACAGAATATTTTAACAAAACAGAAAAGAATATACCATCTTCTCTGTAATGCCAGGATCCTTCTCCAAAATTGATCATATAGTCTGTAACAAAGAAAGCCTCAACAAATACAGGAAAATTGAAATAATGCCTTGTATCTTATCAAAGAACCATGGATTAAAGCTAGAATTCAACAACAACAGAAAGAAGAGAAAGGCTATACACTCATGGAAATTGAACAACTCTTCACTCAATGATATCTGGATTAGGTAAGCAATAAAGCCAAAAATTAAAGACTTTTTAGAATTTGAGGAAAATTCAACATACCCAACTTTATGGGATATAAGAAAAGCTTATATCCCATAAGTGCTAAGAGCATAGTTCATACCAATAAGTGCTTCCATAAAGAAATTAGAAAGTTCTCATACCAGCAATTTAAAAGTTCACATGAAAGTTAAGAATAACACCAAAGAGGAATATAAGACAGGAATTTATCAGTCAGGACTGAAATTCATCAATTAGAAACAAAGAATGCCATTCAAGAATCAACCAATCCAAGAGCTGGTTTTTTGAGAAAATAACATGATAGATAAACCCTTAGCCAAACTAACCAAACAACAGAGAAACAGTATCCAAATAATAAAATTAGAAATGAAAAGAGAGACTTCTTATTTTTTCTAGACAGGGTTTCTCTGTATAGCCCTGGGTGTCCTGGAACTCTATTCCAGGCTGGCCTCGAACTCAGAAATCTGCCTGTGTCTGCCTCTCAATTGCTGGGATTAAAGGCCTGTGCCACCACTGCCTGGCTGAAAAGAGAGACTTAAGAACAGACAATGAGGAAATTTAGAGAATCATTAGATCTTACTTCAAAAGTCTATAATTTACAAAATTGGAAAATCTCAATTAAAAGTTTTCAAAAAGATACCACTTACCAAAGTTAAATGAAGATCAAGCAAATTATTTAAACTGCCCTCTAATCCCTAAGGAAAAAGAAGCAAACATTAACAGTCTCCCAACTAGAAAAAGATCAGTGCCAGATGGTTTTAGCACAGAATTCTAACAGACTTACGAGAAAGAGATAATACCAATGCTCCTCAAATTATTCCACAAATTAGAAACAGAAAGAATACTGCCAAACTCATTCTATGAATCCACAGTGATACCTAAACCACACAAAAAATCATCAAAGAAAGAGAATTTCAAACCAATTTCTTCTATGAACATTGGTGCAAAAATACTCAATAAAATACTTGCAAAGCAAGTCCAGGAACACATCAAAAACATCATCCACTTTCATCAGGTAGGCTTCATCCCAGGGAAGGAGTGATGGTTCAATATAAATTCCATAAATGTAATCCACTATATAAAACAAATACAACTTTATGTTAAAAGTCTTAGAAAGATCAGTGATACAAGGCATATACATAAAACAATAAAAGCAACATACAGCAAGCCATTAGCCATCAGTAAATTAAACTGAGAGAAATTTAAAGCAATTCAATTAAAATTAGGGAAAAGACAAGAATATAGTACTTGAAGGTTGAGGAGAGTAATAAGATAAAGAATCAATATTTGAAAATATATAATAGCATACATAAATGACCCCAGAATTCTACCACAGAAGTCTGACAGTTGATAAACACTTTCAACAATGTGGCTGGATACAAAATTATCTAACAATTCACTAGCCCTCCATATACAATTGACAAGTGGGACAAGAATGAAATTAGGAAAACAACACTCTTTACAATAGTCACAAGTAATATAAAATACCTTGATGTATGTCTAACCATGCAACCAAAAGACCTATATGACAACAACTACAAGGTCCTGAAGAAAGTAATTGAAGAAGATATCAGAAAATGAAAAGATCCCCCATAACCATGGATCTGTAGGAATAACAGTGAAATGGCCTTCTTATCATAAGAAATTTACAGATCACATGCAATTCCCATGAAAATATAAAGATAATTCCTTTCAGACCTGGACAGAGTGATTCTCAACTTCTTATGGGAAAACAGAAAATTCAGGAGAGCTAAAACAATCCTGAACAATAAAGACAGTTCTTGAGGTATCACCATCCCTAAACTCAAGCTGTACTACAGAGCAATAGTAAGAAAAACTGTATGGTACTGGTAAGAAAAAGATAGGTTGATTAATGCAATGAAATGAAAGATTCTAAAAAAAAAAAAAAAAACCTCCACACTTGTATGGATACTTTGTTTTTGACAAAGAAGGCAAGACCACATAAAGAAAAAAGGAAAGGAGTTTCAACAAGTGGTTCTGGTCTAACTGAATGTCTACATGTAGAAGAATAAATATAGATCCATATTTATCACCATGCACAAAGCTCAAGTCCAAGAGGATCAAAGAACTCAACTTAAAACCACATACACTAAATCTCATAGAAGAGAAAGTGAGAAATACCCTTCAATGCATTGGTACACAAGACAAAGAACAGAACACTAGTGGCTCATGCTGTAAGCTCAACAAATGTTAAATGGTATCTCATGAAACTGAAAAGCTTCTGTAAAGCAAAGGATACTGTCAATAGGACAAAATAGCAGGCTACAGATTGAAAAAGTATCTTAATCAACCTTACATCTGACATAGGGCTAATATCCAAAATTCATAGAACTCAAAACAGTAGATACAAACAACCCAAGTAACCCAGTTTAAAAATGTGATATAGAGCTAAATAGAGAATTCACATCTTAGTTATTGCCGATGGCTGTGAAACACTTAAAGAAATGTTTAAAGTCCTTAGTCATCAGGGAAATGCAATTCAAAACACCTTTGATATTTCACCTTACAACCTTCAAAATGGCTAAGGTCAAACATCAAAGTTATAGTACATGCTGGCAAGGATATGGAGGAAGGGGAACATTCCTGCCTTGATGGTGGGGTTGCAAACTTGTACAACTACTTTGAAAATTAATTTGGCCTTTTCTCAGAAGAGTGGAAATAGTTCTACCTCAAGACCCATGTATACTTATACACTCCTGGCTATATACCCTAAAGATGCCCCATAGACGATAAAGACAGTTGCTAACAGTGTTCATAGCAGCTTTCTTGGTAATAGCCAGAAAGTGGAAACAATCTAGATGTCCCCAAACTTAAGAATGCAGAAAGAAAAAATGGTGGTCCACCTACACTATAGAATGCTATTTAACTATTAAAAACAAAGACATTATTAATTTTGTGGGCCAATGAATGAAACTAGAAAATATCTTGAGTGATGTATCCTGTAGCCAAAGGACATGTGTAGTATATACTCACTTATAAGTGGATATGAGCCAAAAAATACAGGATACCCCCACTACACTCTACAGACCCAACAAAGTTAAACAAGAAGGGCCCAAGTGGACATGCTTGAATGTCATGTATAATGGGGAATAAACTTGTTTTAGGAGACAGATGGAGTTAAGTAACTGAGTGTGAGATGGTATAGAAAAGAGAATGGGGAAATTTCAAGATCAGGTGTGGTAGGATATTGCATGCAATTTTAAAAATGTGATTGCTCTTTTGCCTGGCTTTGCATTTTTGGCTTAGTTCTGAAATCAGACTCCTTTTAGCCAGTGTTATTTCCTTCCCAGTAGGTTGGCCTATGTTCTGACCTCTCCAGGTTTAGCTCTAAGCTGGCTAACAACTGCCTCAGCTGCTCTTTTTTTCCTCCTGTCCACGTTAGTCCCACAGATGGAAAACACTAAACAGTTTTATTATGTTAAAACTATCCAAATAACACAATAACTGGAAAAAGAATCTCCTGCCCTAACCTTATTAACCAGCTCCTGTCAACCTCCTCAGCCCCTGCCCATGGTGGAGACTGCAGGCTCTAGGAATCCTAAGAACTACATGGCTGATATGTCATACTAGTTCCAAAGCCTGGTCTGAAGAAACTTCCTCTCTTCCTATGTCACTCCTCTTTCTTCAGGGACCCAGAAGTCCCCTTTTTCCCTTTATTCAGGAATTGGCTTTCACCATCTTAATTGATACAATCAAGAACCAATTAGAAAACCAGATTTTAGTATCAGCTTCTCCCTTTACAGGTAGAGACAAGGGAGATGGCCAGATGGTCATGAAAATGAATGGAAGTCTTCATTCTTTGGGTATGGGAGGTCAGGGTGCCTTGAGGACATGCCAGAAACCTATGAATAAAGGCAGCTTCCAAGAATCAATAAGAGTGTCCATAGTTGTGACTCATAGCTTTGTGGATATGAAACCTGAAGAGGCCATTTCTTGTAACCAGGTAGGAACCCCAGTGGAGTGGTAAGGACACTAACCCACCCAGAAAAATTTTGACCCTAAATTTATTCTGCTTACAAAAAATGCAAGAATGGGGGACGGATCAGAGACTGAGTGAATGGCCAAGCAATAGTTGGCCCAACTAGAGACCCATCTCACAGGCAAGCACCAATCTCTGAAACTATTAATGATACACTGTTGTGCTTGTAGACAGGAGCTTAACACGTCTGTTCTTTTAAATGCTCTACTCTGCAGCTGATTCAGACAGATGCAAAGATCCATAGCCAAGCATTTGACGGAGCTTGGGGATTCTTATGGAAGAGTTAGGGGGAGGACTGAGGATTCTGAAGGGTATAGAAACTCCACACGAAGACCAACATGGTCAACTAACCTATACCCTTGGGAAGTCTCAGAGACTGAATGACCAACAATAAAGCATACACAGCCAGGATCTAGATGACAAGCACATATATAGCAGATATGCAGCTCAGTCTGCATGCAGGTCTTGAACAACTAGAGCAGAGTCTATGCCTAAATCTGTTGCCTTTCTTTGAGATCTGTTCCCATAATTTGGCTCTCTTTTCTGGCTTCAGTGGAAGAAGAAGCACCTAGCCCTAGCCTCGCAGAAACTTGATGGTCCAGGATTAGTGGATACTCAGGTTGGGGGCTTTTCTCTTTCAGAGAAGAAGGGAAGTAAAGACTTGTTAGGGACCCTGAAAGAGGGGGTAAGAGTGGGGCAGTGATCAGGATGGAAAGTGAATAAAAAAAGAAAGAGAACAACAGTGCATTTTGAGTGTAACATCAAATACCTGTAATCCAAGAAATCAATATGCACACACATGTTTGAAATCAACTGAGTTATATAGCAAGTTCTAGACCCCCAAACAGAAACATAACAAGAAAACTCACCCTCCTCAAACCACTATAAATAAATCTTTAAAAACAAGTCACAACTGGTCAAAGTAGTTGTTAGTAGAATGCTCAGCCATAAATGGGAAATTAAAGAGTCTACAATGAAACAACAATGACAATATTAATGAGAAAACTTTAATCAGTGTAGAAATTAAACATTGTGCTATCTCTGGAAAATGGACAACTTTTGATATGAGAGTATGTATACATTACTGAACAGTGATTTTCCTTCCACACTTAGTAATCAAGACTCTATCAAGACAATTAAGAATAATTGAAGTCTCTGAATATTCATCTAACAAAGTGCAGTAGATTACAGTCATACTCATCTAGATTTTCTTCTAGGGTAGATTAAAATCTCAGGAATTTACAGTGCATTCTTTAGAGAACATATCAGAACTTGAGAACAAAATCAGCCTTCATTTATGGCTCCATCTCTTGATGTAAGTTTCAGGACAATAGGTTTTTCCGGAGAAAGAATCAATTTCTTACTTAATTTCAAGGGAATCTGAAATAATTGAATAAACATATTGGTGAGTTAAATAAATTATCAAATTTCATAGGTCTCTAGAACCAACATATTAAGAACAATAATGGCTTCCTCCTGTGTTATTGCATGGCTATGACCCTAATATTCAGAAGTAAGAGGAAGTAGGAATACAAAGTTAAGGCTTGCTGAAGTACAGAGTATAATCCAAACCATTGTGAAACACATAGACTGCTTCCTGTGTTTAAAAAAAAATCTGTCTTTATAAGTGATTAAATATCACTTTTCATGCTGAACATCTTGAATTGCTTATATAAAATATGAAAATATATTCAGTGCATATATATATATATATATATATATATATATATATATATATATTGAGTACCTATTCTGTAATAGGCCTAGGGAAAAATGTAGTGGTATACCTTTTTATTGATCTAAATTTTAAATAAAATGTAAAGTTTGAACTTGGTAAAGTACATTGAAAGACACCACATATACATTTAAAAAATATGATATAAAGTTAATTTTCATTTAGTAAACCTGGAAAGACAACCATGAGTAGGATTTGTACATGGTGAGCAATGTTGTCATACTCTGACTATCAAACAGCATATTTACCTTCCAATCTGATATAAGTGAGTTCATAATACAGGGTAGACCTTGGGAACTAATAAGGTATTAGTCCCCTGAATCTATTTTGAAATTACGAGATGGTGTTAAAAGAAAATTTTCAGTTAGTTTGATTAATTTAAAAATAATATTCTTGTTGGTTTGGGAGACAGAGGGTCCTACAACAGAGTAATATTTCTATATAATCAGAAAAATATGTGCAAAAATCTTCTATTGCAGTTTGAGTAAGGGCATCATGTAGGTAGCTAGAGTTTGTCAGAGATTACTAGATGCCCAAAACTTGTCTGTGCTCAAAGTAAAGCAACGCATCTGTGTTCATGTACCGAGCAGGATGACAGCTGTCCTAAAGTCTTCAAAGGAAAAACAAACACTATAATCTTTTTCTGTAATGAATACCCTCTGACTGTAGGATCATATTTAGTAGAAAAGTTATGAAATTAAACGTGCTGGGAATTTCTTCATTAAAGTAATGACAATATATTGTTCACTTCTTCTGACATGATATTTCAAGCATGTTTCTAAATATGACAACTTGATTTAAATGTTTACATAGAATGGGGTTGAGGATTTGTAAGACCAGATGATTGACTGCAAGGAGACAGTGTCTTTCAGGACAACAAGCAGATACACATATATACTTTTATACACAGTTAACCTGAAACACTTTAAAAATCGGTTCCATGATTATAGGATAGATAGGGGTCAAGGATATCAGGAGAACATGGCTCACAGAACAAAGCAGAGCTCCTGGGAGCTCACAGAGACTGAAGTGGCAATCATGGAACCTGAATGAGTCTTCCCTAGGCCCTCTGCATACATGTCATGTTTGTGTAGATTGAGGTTTTTGAGTGACTCCTAACAACAGGAGTGGGTGTATCTCTAACTCTTTTACCTTCTTATGGGATCCATCCCTTCCTACTGAGTTACCTCATCAAGGAGTGTCTATGTATAGTCTATTGCATCTTGTTATGCTGTATTTTGTTGGTATCACTGGGAGATCTGCTCTTTTATGAAGAAAAATGGAGTAGCAGTGGATCTATTAGAGAAGGAAAGTGGAACATTGGACTGGGAAAAGATGAAGGAAGGAAGTCTATAGTTGAGATGTATTTTATGAGTGATGAACAGAAAAGAATTGGCCCCACATATGATGCACGTAAGTATGAAAATGTTTTAATAGAGCCAATAACAGTGTAAAATACATATATACTTGTAATAAGTGAAAAACACGTACCTTCAATGATATTATATAAAACCATATAAGGAATATTTTTATTAACTCTACATGATCTTACCACTTAAACTTAGACACAGACTAACTGCTAAACAAATTAAGGGTCTTAGAGCTCACACATGAATTTATATAGATTGTTGACACAGACAACTTTAATTAAAGATAAATCAGTATATTTGATATATATGTATATATGTACATATATCTATAGATGAAATATATATTCCCAAGTTTATGAAAATGCCTCAGAATAAAAAAAACAACCTTATGTCAAAAATGAATATATTCTGCCTCACCTCTGTTTCCTCACAAGGCTGCACAGAAAAGTTCTGCAAGATTTTGACAACAGCAAGCTTCATGCTAATGAGAGCGAACCTCATGCCCATGCAGTTTCTAGGACCATTTCCAAAAGGCATGTATACATATGGATTGATTTTGTCCTTATTCTCCTTGCTGAACCTGGTGTCACAATTGAGCAAGAACATAAATAATGAAACAAGAAGCATACAAGAGTGACATATTTGCAGATTTTACTTATAGCCCTCAGACAGAATCATACACAGGATTTCAGTTTATTCACTATTCCAAACATGGTGGAGTTAATTTATTACGAGATTTGGAAGTTAAAGATTCTTTGTACAACTTTAAAGTAAGGAAGCTCCCAGTATTCAGATGATGTGTGGTGGATGCTCATTGAAATCAAGGTGGCCTTGAACATTTAAAGTCTTTAAAATATTCAAGAAATCGAGTTTCCCTGTGTCTAAACATTACAAAATAAATGTATAGGAGGAAGGAACTTTCCTGAGATCTGAGTTGGGAATCATTCATTGGGGATGAAGAATACGACGTATGTTATGAATAAACTGTTTCTATTTCATCCTCTCATCTTCTAACCCTCCTTTCTATTCTTCCTACCATTGTTTTAGTCTTCTATCCTAATCTGTTTCCTCTTCTTCATTATTCCTTTTCTTTCAGGACTCCTTTTGTCTCTCTAAGATCCTTTAACAAAACATTTGATTTTTCTTTCCCTCCTGCAAGAGTCATGAATGAAGTAGTTTGCGAGGACACACACTATGCGTTAATTCAGTCCTGTGACTGTGGGAACTGGCCTAGAGCAAAGGTCAGGATGAGGCTTGTCCAAACGCTAACAAGTTCATCTTGAGACAGTGAAGAGTAAGAATCACTCCATTCCTGTTTTTGGGCCTTGTTTTTCCAACCTCCAGCACCTTGGGATATTCACACAGCCTGGTGGCCAAATTCCAGGTTTAACTTCTTTCCTTACCACAAGCACATATCCAGCAATCACCTGGAAATTCTCTTCATGCAAATTAAGCATCTCAGCTACAGACAATAATTTACACTCACCCTGAAACTCCTACCTACTACCCAAGGTTTATAGAGACCTTGTTACCCCACAAATAAAGATAGATGTTTCACTGAAAACCTGGGAGAAGGCTGTTTTCCCTGTAGTAACTGCCAGACCAGAATCTTTCTGTTGCACCTGCCTGGATAAACTTTGTTCCCTTCATTATAGCCTGATGTACATCTGGTGTCTGGAAGTCCCAAGGGAAGAAGTGAACCTGTACTGGCAACATGCTGCTTTTCTACTCCCTTCTCACTAACTTTTGTCTCCATCTTTTCCATTAGGAGATAAACTATGAAATGTAAAGTCCTATGTTCACCTGAAATCAGCAGCCTCAACTGACCTGGACCCCTAATATCTATCAGCCACTGACCCACCAACCCAGCAGCATATACCAGCTGGTATGAGACTCCTGACAAATATACAACAGAAGACTGCTTGGTCTGGCCTCAGTAGAAGGAGATGCACCTAACCCATGAGAGACTTGAGGCTCCAGGGAGTGGTGAGGCCTGGCAGCATGGGATTGGATGGTGTGGGAACATCCTCTTGGAGATGGATCGAGGAGTGTGGGATGGGGAGGGATCAGGGGGCAGACCAAGAAGAAAATTAAGACTGGACTGTAAGAGGATTAAAGAATTAAAAAAAGAAGAAAAGCAAAAACAATTTAAAAATATAATTTCTCATGTGATTATAATTAAAAATGCTGATTCTAGAAATGTTCTGGAAGCCTGATAACCATCTGTTATATAATAGTTCTTAAGCATCAGGGAATATTGTGAAACAATTCCTCAGTGATATTTTATGGAACAGCATTGGCTTCAGATGAAGGTTGTTTTGAAATTTATGTGCAAGTTGAATTTAGTGAATATCATTAGGGAAGATTACACACAAACATAAGAAACTTTAGAATTCTTCCGTAGACTTTTTATATCATATGTTGGATTATAACCTTAATGTTTTTAACTTTTGCATTCCTCACTCTTTGGACCAGTAGTCACTGATGGTCACTGAGCACATGATATTGGGTTGAAAGCACATAGAATTGTTCAATAAATGACATCTGTTTTAAGACACCAATCTACAGGAGGTGGGGTTGGTGGTTATATAGAAGTAACACAGAAGTCACCTACACAGGAAACAGAAATCAGTCAACTCTATTTTACTCCTCTAATGAGTACTATATGTAGACTGCCTTAGCCAGAGACACAATTTAGAATACAAGGTCTTAGGCATCAAATACTTTATGAAAAGTCGGGCGGTGGTGGCACACGCCTTTAATCCCAACACTTGGGAGGCAGAGTCTGGTGGATTTCTGAGTTTGAGGCCAGCCTGGTCTACAGAGTGAGTTCCAGGACAACCAGGGCTACACAGAGAAACTCTGTCCCAAAAAACCAAGAAAAAAAACTTTATGAAAAATGACAGTATAGTATATGTCTAAATTATTTGCCTCCTGATTCAACTACTTCTGTCTTAAAAATATTTTCTTCACGTAAGTAGCATTATATTGACTGGGCAGGTTACTTGCATAAATATATATGTGTAGACATATACCTATATACAAGCAATAAAAAATTATGCAAAAAGAGGCCTTGAACTTGAAAAATGTGGGTAGGGATGTACAGAAACTTTTGGGTGTATGAAGGGTAAGAACAAATGTTATACTTAAATTAAAATCTCAAAACTTAAAAAATCAAGAAAAACTATTATCTATATTTCTATTAGTGGGACAACAATATCAACTTATCAACTATTTCCATGCTGTGTATAATTCCTACAGACTGCTTACTACTTTCCTTTCACAGAGGCACCTGCTCCATATTCAAGAACACTGAGAATGGCTCAAAAGTTGAGAACTCAGACTGGTGTTTCAGAGGTTCCACGTTCAAGTCTCAAAAACCACATGATGGCTCACAACCCTGGCACCCTCTTATGACATGCAAGCAGAACTCTATGCACATACTAAATAAAATCTTACAAAAAGAATGAACATGTCAACTTTCTAGGGAATAGATTACTTGGCTTTGGAAGGAATCATCCACTGAATGAGTGTGAAGGAGAAGTCGCCATGTAGCAGAGAGAGACAACACAAAGAGGAGGTGGATTCACAGTCATCCTCAGTGAGGCTGCTTGAACTACCAAAAATATGACTTTCGGCTACTTCTAAATGCAAAAATGTGTAATTCAATGGATTCTTATATTGACGAAATGTATCCTGTATTTTGGCATGTGTCTAGAGAGTTCTTCTAGCATTTTGGACAACTTTGAAGAAACATAAACATTACAACTATAATAAAGCATTGATTTCCTAATCACTGCAATTGTGCTTGCTCTCTCTGACAGATACTAATACACACACATGCACACATCACAGAGACATGTTTCAAAATTAGTGTTGATAAATCATAGAAAGTAACCTGAATTTATAAAAACTGGAGAATCTTGGTGTTTTTTTAATTTTTAAATATCTACCCATACTTAGAAATGTGTATAATAATATCACTGTATTATAGAAATTTGTATTAAAGTTTTAAGGCTCTAAAACAAAGTAACACAATTTAAAAATGTCATTTTTTGTTATGCTAAAGACTCTGTAGCTTTTAAAAATAACAACTATACCTTTTTAGTAATAACATACTAAATTTAAACATACATTTAAGATAAGGTACTTATGTATCTGTGTGCTTACTGTAAGAGACATCTTAATGTGCTTAGGGAATCATGATTCTGAATATGCTTTCGTTCATAGTGTCTGCATACCTTTCAGGGTTGAATTTCTCAGGTTCTGGCCAGTATTCTGGATCTCGGTGAAGAATAAAGAGTGGTACAGCTACTTCTGTATTTTTAGGAATGAACACACCACTTATTTTACTGTCTTTCTTACTGAGTCTGGAAATTCTGGCACCAACTGGATATAGTCTCAGAGTTTCATTGATTACCATGTCCAGATATTCTATGTGTACCAAGTCATTATAAGTAGCAGGTGCCTGGGAAGAGGAAAATAAATTTTTGATTTCATAACTGAAATTAACTTTCATATCAATATATACAGCTCTTTTAAGTTGTTAGAAATTCCACATTCAATGCAGATTAATGGGTGAATTTACCACTGATAGGTTATATTCACAACAGTCATGTTTTGACCAGCAAAAGGTCCATTGAAATGCATGGTGACGTGAGTATGGGGGATATTCAGATAAACTTCTGCCTAGGACACAAATCATCAGGTTTTCTTTATACTGCTTTTCTATTCAGCAATGATGAGTGTCATGTTATATCTATCTTGCTCAACATAAATCTGCTATAAAGGGCATCATAACTTTTTATACTGAGGCCACAAATACAGAGCAAGGAAATAAAATGCAGACAGTGTAAATTCTAATTAAAAATTCTATAGCAAGCCTTTCTAATGAGAACTCATAGTGTGTAAAACCTATTATTAAGATTAATGTCATGTTATACAGGAATAATCTGTGATAATATAGTGAAATAACTTCAGTACAATCTTTTTTTTTGAAACCCATCATGGTAAAATAAGGTAAAATTGGACAATAATTCAATAATTGAGCATAAAATTTCTCTTTTTCTGAATGGTCCATTCAACTCTATGCTTAGTTGCTAAAACAATCTTCTCCTTCTTGCTTTATATAATGTTCTAATAAATCTTTAACTTTCAACATCTCACAGCCTAGAGTTAGCTGAAAAGGATGTCTCAACTGAAAGATTAAAGGTTAGGAGATTAAGTTTGTGGAAATGTCTGGGAGGGTTGTTTTCTAGATTGTCTTGATTGATGTGGCTGGGTCCAGACAATTGCAGGTATCATTATTTTATGAGAAGATTATATTGGGGTATGTGAAAACAGTTATATAACAATGGTTCAGTGAGTGGGTCAGAGTAATCACCGTCTTTCATGGTTTGTTCAGTGCTTATTTGGCTGTGAGTGAGTTCCTTGGTCAGAAGAAATGTTATGTGGAGTGGCAAGCATTCCTGCCTACAAGTTCTTGCCTTGGATTCCTGTTTGAATTTTCTCAATGATAGTCATAAAAAATGTAAACTGGAATGAGTGGTTTCCTCCACTTAGTTGGATTTGGTCATGTTATTTGCCATAAGACAGAATAAAGCAAGAACAGAAGGTGAATATGAGACCTGATGATGTTTTGTGTTCTTCTCCCTGACAACTAGACAGTCACAGAGTTTAGGTACCTCACATTCAATCAGTTTTAGGTAGAGATATGAAGACAGCTTATATGATATGCTGTTATTACTTCATTGAACACTGGAACTACCATAATGTAGAGGTGAAGAGTTTATGTTGGAAACTGCCATATGTTCATATCTAATGATATGATTGGAGAAAGGAGTAGTGGGGAGAATAGCTACACAACTTAGATATGAAAAAAGTACCATGGCTGCCTTTTTTACTGTATCTTGTTCTGTCACATTTGGTTATTATCTCTTAGAGACCTGCTCTTTTCTGAAGGGAGAGAGAGAGAGAGAGAGAGAGAGAGAGAGAGAGAGAGAGAGAGAGAGAGAGAATTTGAGCAAGAGGAAGGTGGGAGTGCTGTGGGGAGTGGATGGAGGAGAAACTGTATTCAGAATGTATTAAATAAGAGGAGAATCTATTTTCAATCTAAAAAAGAAAAAAACAAATATGTGGTAGATTGTTGTACATCTTCAGATATTTACTACTACTTGATCTCTCTGAGCTAGTCTTTTTCTTCCTTTCTTCTGAAGCGTCTTCTGTGGCTATACATTTTTTTTAAAAAATACAATAAAAATGGTTTAAAAAGACAAGGTACCATTGTCAATATTCATGTCAAAACATTCTCAGTAATAATGCAGCTGTCAGGTCACTGAGAGTCTAGCGGGATGCCTCAGTGATGAGGAGCACTGTTTTCTCTTGCAAAGGACAAAGAGTTGTTTCCCAGTACCAAAATGGTCAATCACAATTACTGAATATCTAGTTTTAGGGCATCTGTTGTATAATTCTAGTCACCTCAGGCTCTAGGCATATACAAGATGATGAATATACATTCAGGAAAAACAGTTATATAAATTAAGTAAAATTTAAAAACGAGATTGTTAAATGATTATACTTAAAGTCTAGAGATTTTATGCATGCTTTTGGAGTGTGTCATTTTGACAAGATAAACTAGATATTAGAGGATCATTAAAAAGTACAATGATTAATTTTCTCTGTGAACACTATTGTCTTGCATCTCTTTTCTTCTGCACTTAGATTTTCACTATTGATTGCTATAAGAAATAATGTTTACTCTAATCATTTTCAATAATATATGTGGAATAAGTGTTTCTTGGTGAATTTTGATCTCTTACTTTCTTCAGATGCTATCTACTCACATTATTGGGCAGAACTGCATCAATTTCATGCTGGAGTTTCTTCTGGACATCAGGATGAGTGGCCAGTGTATACATAGTAAAGGAAAGAGTATTGCTTGAACCCTCATAGCCAGCCAAAATAAATGAGATTGAGTGAGCCACAATCTCTAGATCAGAGAGAGCTAAAACAAAATATAACATGTCAGGTATAATGGATCAAGTTGGGAAGACGGCATAGTTGAAACCACTTCTGTCTATAATTTGGGAAAAATATTATTATCAATCATGTGTAAGGCATTTTTTATGAGAACATAAAGTAAACAGGAACCAGGATAAATGTAAAAATATTGTACATTGTACTATCAGAGAAGCATGGACCATAACATAGGACACTAAGCATAGTGATAAGCAACGTGCCAATTGCCACACTCTGTAAAGCTGCAAAGAAAACAGAATAATGAAGAACTGGTATATTGAGCTAATCCACAATCAAATGCTTGGCAAAGGTAAACTTATAGTGTGAGAAGTAGGTCAAATCAGTGGCTAGATACATGCCCACTCCTTATAGCTTTTGTGACTCCCAGGAGGTCCACAGTAAGCAGAAACACAGGTGAGAATCTCGCCTAAATATCCATGCCAGCTGGGACAATCACGAAACACAGCTGATGTGGAACCTACCCACTTTCCCATCTGCCCCCATGCTCCACCTTCCTTTTGATCTGTTTCTTACCCCACATGCTACAGCCTGTGTGCCTCCCAAAAGGTCCACGATAACCAAAGACAAAGCTCCACTTTCCTTCTGGTCAATTTCCACACCCAGGTCAGATTAGAGGACTGATACTTGCCTACATGCTACAGCCTTTGAGCATCCCAGGAGGTTCAGAGTAACTAAGGACACAACCCATATGCCTTCCAGCAGGTCTGTAGCAACCAGGGACACAGTCTACATGCCTCCCAGGAGGTTCTCAATAATCAGGGACACAGAAGGCCTGCTCTAACCAGAGACAGAGGAAGCTCACTCTAACCAGAGACAACACTGCCTACCTCTAAGGAGACAGACCTGCTGTAACCCAGGTGACAGAGCTCTGCCTGTTTCCAAGGAGGCCAGCTACAATTAGAAAAACTCAGGCCAGGTAACACCAAAGATAACCAGATAGCTAAAGGCAAGTGTAAGATCATAAACAACAGAAACCAATGCAATTTGGCTCCTGTCACAATCCAGCTCTCCCTCCACAGTAAGCCCTGGATAACCTAAAATGTCTACAAAGAAGGATAATGACCTAAAATTGCAGCTCAAGATAATAGAGGCCTTTAAGGAGGATATAAATAACTCCTTGAAAAAATACAGGAAATCACAGCCAAACAGGTAGAAGCCTGTAAAAAAAAATAAATTCCTTAAAGAAATGCAGGAAAATACAAGCAAACAGGTGACAGAAACAAAAAACAAGACATAAAAGAAGGAAAACCTGGAGATAAAAATAATTAGGAAAGAGATCAAGAGCTACTGATGCAAACGTCACCACCAGAATACAAGAGATAGAAGAGGAGAATTTCAGATATAAATGACACCATAGAAAATATTGACACACTTGTCAAATACACTTTAGTGTAAAAAGGGCATAACCCAAAACATCCAGGAAATTCAGGACACAATGAAAAGATCAAACCTAAGATTAATAGAAGTAGAAGAGGGTGAAGAATCAGAGATCAAAGGGCCAGAAAACATCTTCAACAAAATCATAGAAGAAAGCTCCCTTACCCTAAAAAAAAAAAAGAGATGACTATAAATGTACAAGAAGCACATAGAATGCCAAATAGATTGAACCAGAAATGAAAATCTTACTGTCACATAATAATCAAAACAGTAAATAGACAGAACAAAGAAAAATACCAAAAGCTGTAAGGGAAAAAGTCCAAGTCATATAAAAAGGCAGATCTATCAGAATTACACCAGACTTATCAACAGAGACTCTAGAAGCCATAAGATCCTGGACAGATGTGACTAGAAAGACAAATGCCATCCTAAGCTACTATAACCAGCAACACTCTCAATTAACATACCTGGGAAACCAGGATATTCCATGAAAAAAATCTAAATTTACACAATGTCTTTCCAGAAATTCAGCCTTACAAAACATAATAGTTGGAAAACTCCAACACAAGGACGACATCCTAGAAAAAGCAAGAAAGTAGTCTTCTTTCAACAACCCAAAAGAAGATAGCCACACAAACATAATTCTACCTCTAACAACAAAAATAACAAGAAGCAACAATCACTATTTCTTAATATCTCTTAATATCAATGGACTCAATTCCCCAATGAAAAACATAGATTAGCAGACTGAATATGTCAACAAGATCCAGCATTTTACTGCATACAGAAAATACATCTCAGTGACAAAGATAGACTCTACCTCAGAGTTAAAGAGTGGAAAACAATTTTTCAAGTAAATGGTATTAGGAAACAAGTTGGAATCGCCATTTTAATATTGGATAACATCAACTTTCATCCAAAACTTATCAAAGAAAGATAAGAATGGATACTTTGTATCTATCTATCTATCTATCTATCTGTCTCTGTCTCTGTATCTGTATCTGTATCTATATCTATATTTATATCTATATACCAAGATGAACTCTCAATTTCAAACATTTATGATCCAAATTCAAGGACATCCTCATTCATTAAAAAAGAAACTTTACTAAATCTCAAAGCAAACATTTCACCTCACACAATAATAGTGGGACACTTCAACACTCTACTTTCATCAATTGACAGATCATGGAAACAGAAACTAAGCAGAGACACAGTGAAACTAAAGAAGTTATGGACCAAATGGATTTGACAGATATCTATAGGACATTTCATTTTAAAACAAAAGAATATACCTTTTTCTCAGCACCTCATGGAATCTTCTCCAAAGCTGACCACATAATCAGTGAAAAATCAGGCCTCAACAGACACAAAAAGATTGAAATAATCCCATACATCCTATCAGATCATTACAGACTATGGCTGGTCTTCAATAACAATGAAAATGACAAAAGGCCCTGAAACACATAGAAGCTGATTAATACTCTATTCAATGTTAACTTGGTCAAGGAAGAAATAAAGAAAGAAATGAAAGACTATTTAGAATTTAACGAAAATGAAGGCACAACATACCAAAAATTATGGGACACAATGAAAGCAGTGTTAAGAGAAAACACATAGTTCTGACTGCCTCCAAAAAGAAACTGGAGAGAGCATAAACTAGCAGCTTAAGAGCATACCTGAAAGCTCTAGAATAAAAAGAAGCAAATACACCTGAGAGGAGTAGACTGTAGGAAGTATACGAAGAATCAAGAAAATCCAGAGCTGGTTCATTGAGAAAATCAGCAACATAAATAAACCCTTTGCCAGACTAACCAGAGGACACAGAGTCAGTATCCAAATTAACAAAATCAGAAATGAAAAGGGATACATAACATCAGAAACTGGGTAAATTCAAATTTATCATCAGATCCTACTACAAAAACTTATACTCAACAAGACTGGAAATCTGGATCAAATGGACAATTTTCTAGAAAGATACCATACCAAAGTTAAATCCAGATCAGATAAACCATCTAAACAGTCCCATAATCCCTAAGAAATAGCATCAGTCATTAAATGTCTCCCATCTAACAAAAGCCCAGGAGCAGATGGGTTTAGTCCAGAAGTCTATCAGACCTCCCAAGAATACCTAATACCAATACTTTTTAAACTATTCCAAAAAATAGAAACAGAAGGAACTCTACCTAATTCTTTCTATGAAGCCACAATTACACTGGTACCAAAACCACATGAAGAGCCATTGAAGAAAGTGAACTTCATACAAATTTCTTTTATGAATACCCATGTATTCAATAAAATTCAATACAATTCTCCAAGAACACATCAAAATGATCATTCACCACACTCCAGTAGGCTTCATCCCAAGGATGCAGGGATGGTTAAATATAAGAAAATCCATCCAGCCTTCGGCCTCTCTCCCGGATCTGAGGCCTGAAGCAGACACCCGCCCGGTCTGCTTCTGGGGACACCTGATCCCTCCTGACCCACCCTAGAGGGTGCAAGGAACCCAGAGCAGTAGGTAAGAAGACCCACTCACTGCCATAGGCCGAGAGTTGAGTGCAGGGTGTGCTCAGATTCCAGCAGAACCCCAAATTCCACCCCTGCAGAATAGCACACCCCTTCCACCTCTCTCCTGGATCTGAGGCCTGATGCCAACACCCACCCAGCCTGCTTCTGGGGACATTGGATCCCTCCTGACCCACCCTAGAGGGTGCAAGGAACCCAGAGCAGTAGAGAATCCACTGAACCCAGAGTGTCAGAGGACCAAAGGAACTCAGAGCGACAGACAACATATCCCGAGACATAATAGAGGAGCCACAGCACTCAGAGCAGTGGACACATTAGCCTGAGACATCCTAGAAGAGACATTACACCCAGAACAGTGGACACCTAGCTGGACTGCTACCTAGGAGACACCATATTCTGAGTCATCCTAGAGCTACCATTGTATTCAGAGCATCTGGAGAAGATCACAGAGACATTGGGACCCCAAGGAGACCAGAAACAATCAAGATAACTGGAAAGGGAGGCCTCAGTCAGAGACAGAAAGTACAGGGAGCACTAGAGTTAACCAAATGGCAAAAGGCAAGCACAAGAACGTAAGCAACAGAATCCAAAGTTACATGGAAACACCAGAACCCAGTTCTCCCATCATAGCAATCCCTGAACACCCCATCACACCAGAAAAGCAGGATTCAGAATTAAAATCTCTTCTCATGATGATGTTAGAGGATTTTAAGAAGGACATATATAACACTCTCAAAGAAATTAAGGAGAACACAGGCAGACAGACAGAAGTCCTTAAAGAGGAAACACAAAAATCCCTTAGGGAATTGGAAGAAAAAATAACCAAACAGGAGAAGGAATCAAACAAAACCTTCCAAGATCTAAAAACGGAAGTAGAAACAATAAAGAAATCACAAAGGGAGACTATCCTGGAGATAGAAAACCTAAAAAAAAAAGATCAGGAGTCATAGACACAAGTATTACCATCAGAATACAAGAGATAGAAGAGAGAATCTCATGTGCAGAAGATACCATGGAAAACATTGACACAACTGTCAAAGAAAATGCAAAATGCAAAAAGCTACTAACCCAAAACATACAGGAGATCCAGGACACAATAAGAAGGCCAAACCTAAGGATAATAGGTATAGATAAAGGGGAAGACTCCCAACTTAAAGGACCAGTAAATATCTTCAACAAAATTATAGAGGAAAACATTCCTAACCTACAGAAAGAGATGTCCATAAATATACAAGAAGCCTACAGAACTCCAAATACTATAGACCAGAAGAGAAATACCTCCCATCACATAATAATCAAAACATCAAATGTACAAAATACTAAAAGCAGTAAGGGAAAAAGGTAAAGTAACATATAAAGGACGACCTATAAGAATTACACCAGACGTCTCACTAGAGACTATAAAAGCCAGAAGATCCTGGACGGATATCATACAGACCCTAAGAGAACACAAATGCCAGCCCAGACTACTATACCCAGCAAAACTTTCAATCAATATTGATGGAGAAACCAAAATATTCCATGACAAAATCAAATTTGCACAATATCTTAATACAAATCCAGCACTTAAAAGGATAATTGGGGGAAAACTCCAACACAAGGAGGGAAACTACAACCTAGAAAAAGCAAGAAAGTAATCTTCCAACAACCCTAAAAGAAGACCCCTACACAAACATAACTCCAATACCAATAATAACAAAAATAGCAGGAAACAACATTAATTATTCCTTAATATCTCTTAATATCAATGGACTCAATTCTCCAATAAAAAGACATAGACTATCAAACTGGATACATAAACACAACCCAGAATTTTGCTGCATACAGGAAATGCACCTCTGTGAAAAAGACAAACACTACCTCAGAGTAAAAGAATGGAATACAATCTTACAAGCAAATGGTCCCAAGAAACAAGCTGGAGTAGCCATTCTAATATCAAATAAAATCAATTTTCAACCAATAGTAATCAAAAAAGATAAAGAAGGACACTTCATATTCATCAAAGGAAAAATGTACCAAGAGGAACTTGCAACTCTGAACACCTATGCTCCAAACGCAAAGGCACCCACATACATAAAAGAAACTTTACTAAAACTTAAAGTATATATTACACCCCACACAATAATAGTGGGAGATTTCAACACCCCACTCTCAGCTATGGACAGATCATGGAAACAGAAACTAAATCGAGACACAATGAAACTAACAGAAGTTATGAACCAATTGGACTTAACTGATATCTATAAAACATTTCACCCTAAAACAAAAGAATATATCTTTTTCTCAGCACCTCATGGTACCTTCTCCAAAATAGACTATATAATTGGTCACAAAACAGGCCTCAACAGATACAAAAAGATTGAAATAATCCCTTGTACTCTATCAGACCACCATGGATTAAGACTCGTCTTTAACATGGACAAAAACAACGGAAAGCCCACATACACGTGGAAACTGAACAATGCTCTACTCAATGATAATTTGGTCAAGGAAGAAATAAAGAAAGAAATTAAAGACTTTTTAGATTTAAATGAAAATGAGGACACTTCATATCAAAATTTGTGGGATTCCATGAAAGCAATACTGAGAGGAAAAATCATAGCTCTAAGTGCCCACAAAAAGAAAATGGAAAGAGCGTACATTAACAACTTGACAGCACACCTCAAAGCATTAGAACAAAAAGAAGCTAATATACCCAAGAGGGGTAGACGGCAAGAAATAATCAAATTCAGGGCCGAAATCAACCAAGTTGAAACAAAAGAAAAAGAACTATACAAAAGATCAACAAAACCAGGAGCTGGTTCTTTGAGAAAATCAACAAGATAGACAAATCCTTAGCCAGACTAACAAAAGGGCGCAGAGACAGCACTCAAATCAATAAAATTAGAACTGAAAAGGGAGACATAACAACAGAAACTGAGGAAATTTAAAAAATCGTTAGATCCTACTACAAAGGCCTATACTCAACAAAATTGGAAAATCTGGAGGAAATGGACAGTTTTCTAGATAGATACCAGGTACCAAATTTAAACGAGGAGCAGATATACCATCTAAACAGTCTTATAACCCCCAAGGAAATAGAAGCAGACATCAAAAATCTCCCCACCAAAAAAGTCCGGGGACAGATGGTGTTAGTGCAGAATTCTACCAGACCTTCCAGGAAGACCTAATACCAATTCTCTTCAAACTACTCCACAGAATAGGAACAGAAGGAACAATACCCAATTCATTCTCCAAAGCTACAATTACGCTCATACCAAAGCCTCACAAAGACCCAACAAAGAAAGAGAACTACAGACCAATCTCTCTTATGAATATTGATGCAAAAATACTCAATAAAATTCTCGCAAACCGAATCCAAGAACACATCAAAGCAATCATCCATCATAATCAAGTAGGCTTTATCTCAGGAATGCAGGGTTGGTTCAATATTCAGAAATCCATCAATGTAATCCACTGCATAAATAAACTCAAAGAAAAAACCCACATGATCATCTCACTGGATGCTGAGAAAGCATTTGACAAAATTCAGCATCCCTTCATGTTAAAAGTCCTGGAAAGAGCAGGAATTCAAGTTCCATACCTAAACATAGTAAAAGCAGTATACAGCAAGCCAGTAGCCAACATCAAACTAAATGGAGAGAAACTTGAAGCAATCCCACTAAGATCAGGGACTATACAAGGCTGTCCACTCTCACCCTATCTATTCAATATAGTACTGGAAGTCCTAGCTAGAGCGATTAGACAACAAAAGGAAGTCAAAGGGATACAAATAGGAAAAGAAGAAGTCAAAATTTCTCTATTTGCAGATGATATGATAGTAAACTTAAGTGACCCAAAAATTTCCATCAGAGAACTCCTAAACCTGATAAACAACTTCAGTAAAGTGGCTGAATATAAAATCAACTCAAACAAATCAGTAGCCTTCCTATACTCAAATGATAAACAGGCTGAGAAAGAAATTAGGGAAATGACACCCTTCACAATAGTCACAAACAATATCAAATATCTTGGAGTGAACCTAACCAAGTAAGTTAAAGATCTGTATGACAAGAACTTCAGGTCTCTGAAGAAAGAAATAGAAGAAGACATCAGAAGATGGAAAGATCTCTCATTCCTGGATTGGCAGGATTAATATAGTAAAAATGGCCATTTTTACTTTAATTGCCAAAAGCAATCTATAGATTTAATGCAATCCCCATCAAAATTCCAAATCAATTCTTCATAGAGATAGAAAGAGCAATTTGCAAATTTATTTGGAACAACAACAACAAAAAAAACCAGGATAGCGAGAACTATTCTCAACAACAAAAGAACTTCTGGGGGAATCACCATCCCTGACCTCAAACTGTACTACAGGGCAATAGTAATAAAAACTGCATGGTATTGGTACAGATACAGGTAGGAAGATCAATGGAATAGAATTGAAGACCCAGAAATGAGCCCACATACCTATGGTCACTTGATCTTTGACAAAGGAGCTAAAACCATCCAGTGGAAAAAGGACAGCATTTTCAGCAAATGGTGCTGGTGCAACTGGAGGTCAACATGTAGAAAAATGCAAATCGATCCATGCTTATCTCTTGTACAAAGCTCAAATCCAAGTGGATAAAAGACCTTCACTTAAAACCAGATACACTGAAACTAATAGAAGAGAAGGTGGGGAAGATCCTCGAATACTTAGGCACAGTGGAAAAGTTTCTGAACAGAACACCAATGGCTTATGCTCTAAGATCAAGAATTGACAAATGGGACCTCATAAAATTGCAAAGCTTCTGTAAGGCAAAGGACATTGTCAATAAGACAAAATGGGAACCAACAGATTGGGAAAAGATCTTAACCAATCCCACATCCGATAGAGGGCTAATATCCAAGATTTACAAAGAACTGAAGAAATTATATTTCAGAAAACCATATAACCCTATTAAAAAATGGGGAACAGAGCTAAACAAAGAATTCTCAACAGAGGAAATTCGAATGGCTGAGAAACACCTTAAGAAATGCTCAACATCCTTAGTCATCAGGGAAATGCAAATCAAAACAACCCTGAGATACCATCTCACACCAGTCAGAATGGCTAAGATCAAAAACTCAGTTGATAGTAGATGCTGGCGAGGTTGTGGAGAAAGAGGAACACTCCTCCACTGTTGGTGGGATTGAAAGCTGGTACAACCACTCTGGAAATCAGTCTGGTGGTTCCTCAGAAAACTGGACATAGCATTACCTGAAGATCCAGCTATACCACTCCTAGGAATATACCCAGAAGATGCTCCAACATATAACAAGGACATATACTCCACTATGTTCATAGCAACCTTATTTATAATAGCCAAAAGATGGAAAGAAACAAGATGTCCCTCAACAGAGGAATGGACACAAAAAATGTGGTACATCTACACAATGGAGTATTACTCAGCTATTAAAAATAATGAATTTGAGAAATTTATAGTCAAATGGATGGATCTAGAAATTACCATCCTGAGTGAGTTAACCCAATCACAAAAGAACACACACGGTATTTACTCACTGTTAAGCGGATGTTAGCCCAAAAACTTAGAATAGCAAAGATTCAACCCACAGACCTCATGAAGAAGAAAGACCAAGAGGGGATGCCTCAGTTCTACTTAGAATCAGTAACAAAAATACTCAAGGGAGCAATTATGGAAACAAAACATGGGACAGAAACTGAAGGAGGAGCCATCAGGAGACCATTCCACCTGGACATCCATCCCATGTACTGTCACCTAAGCTAGACATTGATGTGGATGACTGGAAATGCATGCTGTCAAGAACATATTATAGCTATCTCCTTAGAGATCTGCTAGAGACTGACACATTCAGAGGACAATGCTCACAGCTAACCACTGATATGATCAAGGGTTTCCCAATGGAGAACTTAGAAGACTGAAGGAGTAGAAAGAGTTTGTGACCCCAAGAGGAAAGCAACGATACCAAACAACCAGAGCCCCCCCAGGGTCTAAACCACCAGCCTGGGAGCACATAGGGAGGGATCTACGACTCTAGCGGTATACGTAAAGGAGGATGGCCTTGTTGGGCACAGGTGGGAGAGGAGATTTTTGGTCCCATGAAAAACGAACACAGAAGGGGGGGATGTGAGGGTGAGGAGGGGGTAGTGGGGGTGGGGGGTGGGTGCGGGCATAGCCTCATAGAAGGGATATAAGGAGGGGGGATGGGACAAGGGGTTCCTGGGTGGTGGGGGAAATGGGATAAGAGGATAAAACTTGAAATGTAAATATTATAACCAACTACATAAAAGGGGAAAAAAAAGTTGTTAGAACCAACATCTTTAAAAAAAAAAGTCAGCCCTCTAGGAAAAAAAATTGTTTTTTTTCTTGATACTAAAACTTGTCCAGAGAATTGTATATTGCAGAATACACAGCCTTGGTGTATGTACTCATCAAGCAAAACGATTAGACCTATACAAACTTCCGGTGTCTGGGAATTCCATCTGAATGCAGTGAAGACACAGCGTCAGAAGCTTATCAATTTACTCTTCCTCTTCCTCCCACCCCTCTTCTAATATCTCAAGGCCTGTAATCAGCTTGAAGAAGTTAAAGAAGAGTCAGCGCCCCTATTCCTCGGGCTTGGGGACTAAGGTGGTTAATATGGGGCTGTCTCTCTGGGGAAAAGTAGTGATTTTGTTGGAACAGGGAAGATTAGCTAGGATTTATGGCATAGCCATAACCTATTGGTAGAAATCTGTATAATTTAGTATCAAGATGAAGTTATAATTTCTTAAACGGTACAAAATTCACTTGGATTTCAAATTTAAGGTTTTCATTGGTATAAGCTTCTTATTGATATGCAAGTGAAATGAATATTGATACTCTCATGGGCATTGTGCCTGTATAACACATTTAGAAATACAAGGCTTAGACCCAGTCCTTCTTTAACTTTTTTAACTGACTTGGGATGATTAGCCTGTGAGTTAAGGGACTACAGCAAATTCATGACTTTGAGTTTATTGTTAGGGTGTTTTCTATATTTTATTTAGAAATAGCTGAGAGGAGTTAACAGACAGTCCAGGTTACCTTACATGGATAGCTGGATTTCAAAACGTCAGAAATCCATAGAATTGACGTCACAAATATTTCTATATTAACGTTCATTTTGATTAGAGACCTGTCTGCTCTTGACAGTTTCCTGTCTTGGATTCTAAGAAGAAATTGAGCATCCTTGGAGTTACTCCAGTTGTGGTGAGACAGCCACCAGGCAAGAATTGCCTCTCTCCATCTACAGACAAATTACTGTCCAGAAAAGGACACACTTGCAGAATAGTCGACTGTTATATCTGCCTAGACAGAGTAACCAGCCCTTAATAATTCTGCAGCACTAAAGTCTGTCAGATGAGTTTAGGCCAGAAGGCTGAAAATTTGATGCTGCAACGTTCAGTAGTATAGGGGTTGTCCAGGTGTTCAGCGGTCTCTATAAATTGGCTAAGTTTTAGAAGCAATGTTTAGCGCTTCCCATAACTTCAGTTAATTTAGTCATTCTGGATTTCTGACGGCATTGAAGACTTATAGACTCATAGCCAATCCAGGCTATTTACCTTGAGAGAAAAGATTTGAGTGGAGGGTTCTCCGCTGACATTCATTCTAAAGCCAAGGAAAAGCCAGGTTCAAAACTAAGTGTTCTAGTCAAGAGAGACGGCAGAGGTTCTGGCTAGTCAACAAAAGGATGGACTGGGTATTAAGACTATCTTGTACTTCACTGGTACAAATAGGAATAATTATGCTCTAATTGTATTCTGAGAGGAAAGCTTTATTTTAACAGGAAGGGTAATATGTAGGAGGAGCTAAGGGGAAAGGAGCATCGAGAGGAAAAGATGGAGTAAGGAGAGGAGAAGATGATGTAGATGAGAAGCTGGGTAATGAGAGAGAAAAAGAGAGAGAAAGAGAGAGGGGGCATGGAGGCAGAAGTTCACGTGTCTCTACTAGTCAAAGACAGTTTACATAGCTAGGTTGGGTATTAGGTTACACTTCTGATTGAGCATTACCATACTTATAAAGTCCTTGATTAACATTTAAAAAAAATTGTATAAAAGCCAAATGGAAAAGGGTGGCACGGGATAGGGATTTTCTGGGGAGGGGAAATGGGGAAAGGGATTGGCATCTGAAATGTAAATAAAATATCCAAAAAAAATCCATCCACATAATCTACTGTATGTGGGGTGGTGTATTGTAAGAGGCAGCTGGGCACCTGTTTGAGCACAAACCACGAACTCTAGGACCCTAATGAAATGGTAGGTGTTTGGCCTTGCTTGTGGGCCCCTGATTCCTTTCACTTAGCTTCAGAACTCCACAGTCCCTCCCACAGAGAGGTCTATGGCCATCAGTCACATAGGAACAATGCCTCAGGCTCTCCAGCATGTAGATGAGGTATCTCCGTGCTTTCAGACCAAGGCAATAGGGATTATCTACTGTTAGACCCTAACCGACCCCAAAACTGTATATAAGAACCCTATTTGGGAGAAGTAAAGGTGTGGGAGAATCATCCCATTGTTGGAGAGTTTCTGTTGCAAAAGCTGTACCAGATGGAAAGAGCTCTGCTCTCCTGAAGTGCCTTTAGGGCTCTCCCCTCCTTGCTTGCTAGCCAGCTTCTCACCAGCCTGGCCCAGACAAGCTCAGTGCAGAGAGCCAATTGCTCCTCAGTGCAGAACCTGGGAGCAACTGTGTGACAGCAGAGGAGACTCTGGCAGAGGCAGCAGTGGAGGCAGTGGAGGTGATTCCCCCTCCCTGCTTGTACTCTATCCCCTTGGCCTGGACCTCAGCACCAGACTGGGCCAGAGATCTTTGTGGGAAACCCTCTGGAAAAGGAACCCACAACTATATAAACAAAACCAGAGAAAAAACATGATCATTTCACTAAATGAAATGATCAACATACTGTGCTGGTTCAACTGGAAGTCAGCATGTAGAAGAATGCAAATTGATCCATTCTTGTGTCCTTGTATAAAGCTCAAGTCCAAGTGGATCAAGGATCTCTGCATAAAACCAGATACACTGAAACTAATACAAGAGAAAATGGGGAAGAGCCTTGAGCAAATGGACACAGGGGAATTGTTCCTGAACAGAACAACAATGGCTTATGCTGTAAAATCAAGAATTGACAAATGGGACCTCATAAAATTACAATGATTCTGTAAGGCAAAGACATTGTCAATAGGACAAAATGACCACCAACAGATTAGGATAATATCTTTACTAATCCTACATCCCATAAAGGGCTAATATCCAATACTACAAAGAACTTAAGAAGTTAGACTCCAGGCAATCGAATAATCCTATTAAAATGTGGTACAGAGCTAAACAAAGACTTCTCAACTGAGGAAACTCCAAAGGTCAAAGAGCACCTTTGGAAGAAGGTGTCCAAGAAATGTCCAACATCCTTAGTCATCAGGGAAATGCAAATCAAACCAACCCTGAGATTCCAGCTCATACCAGTCAGAATGGCTAAGATAAAAAACTCAGGTGATAGCAGATGCTGGCAAGGATGTGAAGAAACAGGAACACTCCTCCATTGCTGGTGTGACTCTAAGCTGGTACAACCATTCTAGAAATCAGTCTGGTGGTTCCTCAGAATGTTGGATATAGTACTACCTGAGAATCCAACTATACCACTCCTGGAAATATACCCAGAAGATGCTCCAATATGTAATAAGAACACATGCTCCACTATGTTCATAGCAGCTGTATTTATAATAGCCAGAAACTGGAAACAACCCAAATGTTCCTCAACAGAAAACTGGATACAGAAAATGTTGTACATGTACCCAATGAAATACTACTCAGCTATTAAAAACAATGACTTCATAAAATTCACAGGCAAATGGATGGATCTAGAAAATATCATCCTGAGTGAGGGAACCCAGTCACAAAAGAACACACATGGTATATACTCACTGATAAGTGAATATTAGGCAAAGAGCATGGAATACACAATACAACTCATTGACCACATGAAGATCAAGAGAAAGACCAAAGAATTGTCAGTTTTACTTAGAATGGGGAATAAATTAATCAAGGGAAGTAGATGGTAGAAGGAATTTGGGAGGAAGAAAATAGGGAGGTGAAAATAGAAGAATAATCGGGTATGGAAGGAGATGGAGGAGATGAACAGAGCATCAGGAAATTGAACAGAGATATTTCACAATGGGGATGAGGAACTGGGGGTAACAACCAGAAAGTCACAAATGCCAGAAAAGCTAGAGCCTCCCAGGACCCCACAGGAATGACATTAGTTGAAATACCCTACAAATGATAGAAAGAACCCATTGAGATCATATTCAGAGGTTAGGCATGGCCCTCAGTTGAGGAATGGGCCCACACACCCATCTCAAAAACTTTAACCCAGAATTGCTCCTTACTAAAGGAAGTACATGGACAAAGAGTGTAGCAGAGACTGAAGGAAAAGCCATCTAGTGACACTTATGCCATGCGAACCACAGTGAATGTTGTTATTTGGACACGCTACCTCTTGATTGGATGTCATAGAAGCAGATTTCCAGGAGAAGTTTCTAATTCAATGGCTCTGCATGAGGCTGAGAAACAGCATTTGGCTGATGTAGGTAATGCATACATCATAGAAGAGTTTTGGGCTAAGAAAGTCATGCTTACAAATGGCTTTAAGATTACTATAAATTTAATATTTAAGTATATCTTTCCTCTATCCCTCACCTTCTCTCTTATTCTCCCCATGTCACATACTTCCAAATCTATGGCCTCCACTTCCTTGAGAATCATTGTAACATACACAAAAATGAATAATCATAAACATATTACCTAATGAATTCTCTCAGTTTTATCTGCATATATTTGTTTCTAGAGCTGAAATCTAGATATTGGATTCAGGACCCTCATTCTTGGGGAAGACTCATTATCCCTGTAGCTTGTTATCTATAGATGAGATTGTCCTCCTCTATTAGGGACATCAACTGGTTTTGGAACTAATCAAACATTTGTAAGGTAGCTAGGTTTTTGAGATTTCATGCAGGTAGTTTCTCTGTCATAGAAGGCACATTAATCATCAAAATATGAGCATTCTTACACTGTGTATTTTTAGAAAGTTCCTTAAGTTGGTGCGTACAACAGCACATGTCTATTTTTCTAGAATTTAACAGGTTGCCTTCTCTACTTGAATACCTCTTTATATGTTAAGAACCAGCCCCATCTTCTGTGCATATTTTTTAGATCCTAATGTATTTTTAGTTACCTTTGTGGGAATTTTCCACATTTTTGGAATTTTGGGAGTTCATCATCAGCTGAAGAAAATCTACTGGGTTCTGAAAGCAAACAGAAATATCAAAATCAGATATGTGTTTGGGAGCTTGAAAATGGAAATTTAATGGACTTAAACACTCGTATGAGGCTATAACTTGTTTAAGGCTGGAATATAGCTACTGTTTCCTGAATCACTAGTAAAACAAAAACAGTCATCATTACAAGTTGAAGAACAAGCAGTGTACTATGTTCTAATGTCATACTTTTTTTCTCATTGCTTTCTCTGATTATGAGCATCTGTATTTGCTGAGCACAAGTCTCTAGACGATTGACTATAGTTCCTTATCCTGTCATAGACACTTGTTTAGAAAGAAATTCTGCACACAGAGCATGTCAATCTGTCATTTCCTTGACATATTCTTAACCCACATTGCATAATTATTGACTGCTGTTCGTGGCTCTAATTGCTGGGTTTTATATGATTACCTACAAATACTCCAGACTCCAGATTACTAGAAAATAACTGGTGACATCTCAGATAAACACTGACTCCTTGATATCTTTCTGCTAACATTTTTTTTTAGCCAACATACCTTGTCAACCATATGGGCTGGAATAGGTAAAACTTGGTTATACAATTGGCAATATCTATGGTCAAACTGTCCAAGATTTAGGCAACCCAAAACTTAAACTGAATAGACTAAATTCAGCAAATATCTGAATAGTGTTTTCTCTGGGAAATATGTGACTTTTGACATCATTGCCTTTGAATTGAAATAAATTTTTTCATATGTTACCTCTTGTCTATTTTCAAGTCGATTGCTTTTAGTCTTCTCTATAAATTTTGTATAAAATGCCATAGCATCACTTGAAAATATGGAGATGTTTAGTTTGTTATATATTTGTTTAAGAAATGGAAAGATTGCTATAAAGAAAAGAAAAAATATAATCAAAATACAAATTTAAATTTTTACAGTTATTTTATTTAATAATGGAAAAATTTAGTAATTTAGGTGAAATAAAACATTAGAAAATACTGTGGTAGAGATGAATATAATTATAACACATAGTCTATCATACCTAAAATTAATTAAATTTTAAATAAAACACATACTAAGAAGAATTCAGCTTTAGAAAGATTCATTGTAGAGTTTTATGAAATATTTAACAGACAATTCATACCAACTTTTCACATGAGTTTCTAAAACTTAGAAAATTAGTTAAAAGTAAAAAACTGAGTCTGGATGCCTCTACTGCCCTGTTCCTAAAATCATAATATTTTTTTGAAAAGGAATCTTGTATAGAAATATAACTTAAAAGTGCCATAATTGACCTTATCAATAAAACATTTACTATCTGAATGCAGAATCATGAAATGAATCTTGTTATGTGGCAACATACATGCTATCTGATAAGGCACAAGACAGAATAAAATCAAATTGCACAAATAATCAAAAATGGAGTATTATGAAAATTTCTCTGGGGAAAATCCAACATTTTTCCCAACTAATGTTCTCAGATAATTAAGAATAGCAAAGAATTCCCTTAACTTTATGAAAATTGCCAATAGAAACAAAGAATTAACCCAGATATTGAGGGTTGAACTAGTTCTTATTACTTTTTAGAAAAAGGGCAATGCAAACTTACTCACTCTATTGTCAGTTCTATTCAGGTATTAGAATCCGAAAACAAAGTTCATGTCTTTTATGGTACAATATTTATACACAAAAATGAATAAAAATACATTGTAGTCAGGTTTTCTGGAGTTTGAGGCCAAGAAACAGTCATTTGGGAGAAGATGTGATTATTATACAGAATCTATTTAAAAATTAAGAAACAATTGCAGTGTTGGTGAAGATTTGCAAATCCTTATACTTGGTAGCTAAGTATTCTATCATGAAGCTTCATTTCTTCATGGGTTTGAAGAAGAAATTTGGTAGTAGGTGAGATATTCAAGGATTCTAATATTCCTCCTTCTATTGCACTATTTCTGGCCTCAAACATATTCCCCAACACACTTAACACTATATTATCCCTTTACTTATGCATACTCATATCTAATACAACAAACAAGGTCAATGTGAGATTTTTAGCAAGAAAACAACACTTAGAAAAGAGCCAAAGTTGTTTCCTCTGTTCCTCACCTCTGGTCCACTATAATATATTATCCATGGAGGCCTGCAGCCATCTGATTCAACCTGGAAATACAATCTATAAATGCAGTCCCAAAGGCCAGCAGGGACTATCAGGTCAGGCAACACTAGGGACAACCAGATGGCTAAAGGCTAGAGTATGAAGACACTCAAGAAAAGCCAGGATTGAGGCTGGAGAGATGGATCAGTAGTTAAGAGCACTGACTGGTCTTCCAGAGTTCCTGAGTTCAAATTACAGCAACCACATGGTGGTTTACAACCATTTCTAGTGGGATCTGGTGCCCTCTTCTGGTGTATCTGAAGAGAGTGACAGTGTGCTCATATACATAATTAAAATAAACAAATCTTTAAAAAGAAAAGAAAAGAGAAGAAAAAAAAAAAAGAAAGAAAAGCCAGGATTATATGACACTACTGGAATTCAGATATTCTATAGCTGCTCTGGATATTCCATCACACCTTAACAAAAAGAAAATGACTTTAAATCTAATCTTATGAGGTTGATAGAAACCTTTAAAGGGGAAATAAATAAATCCCTTAAAGAAATACAGGAAAATACAAACTGGTGAAGGAAATGAATAAAACTGTTCATGGCCTAAAAATGGAAATAGAAGCACTAACAAAAACAAAAAACTGAGGCAATCCTGGAGAGAGAAAACCTAGAAAGAGAACAGGGACACAGACAAAAGAATCACCAACAAAATATACAAGATGGAAAAGACACATTCAGGCATAAAAGATACAATAGAAGAAATTGATACACAAGTCAAAGAAAATATTAAATCTAAAAACTTGCTGACACAAAACATCCAGGACATCTCGAATATTATGAAAAAAGAAAACCTATGAATAGGAGGAATAGAAGAAGGAGATTTCCTATATCAAAACACCAGAAATTATGTTCAATAAACTCACAGAAGCAAATTTCTCTAACTTAAAGAAAGGGATGGCAATAGACATACAAGAAGCTTACAGAACACTAAATAAATTAGACCAGAAAAGAAAATCCTCATGCCCCCAAATAATGAAAAAAACTAAATATACAGACAAAGAAAGAATATTGAAAACTGCAAGGAATAAAGGCCAACAAACATATAAAGGCAGACCTATCAGAATAACACCTGATTTCTCAACAATGATTCTAAAAGCCAGAAGGGTCTGGACAGATGTTAAACAGACCCCAAGAAAAGACAGGTGTCGGCCCAAATTACTATATTCAGCAAAACCTTCAATCACCATAGATAGAGAAACCACTATATTCCATAACAAAACCAAATTATGATCATTTCATTAGATGGTGAAAAAGCCTTTGACAAAATCCAGTACCCCTCTATGTTAAAAGTCTTGGAGAGATCAGGGTTTCAAGGCACTTACATAAACACAATAACAATAAAGACAATAATACACAGCAAGTCAAAAGCTAATATCAAATTAAAGGGAGAGAAATTTAAAGCAATTTCACTAAATCAGTGAAAAGGCAAGTCTGTCCACTCTCTCCATATCTCTTCATTATAGTACTTGAAATTCTAGATAGAGCAATAGAATAATTTAATAATGTAAGAGCTCCACTGCATTGTCATTTACCTCTACAGTTATTTCTCTTTTATATCATATCCAAGGTCAATGTAGGAAATCAGCCCAGTTTCTCAACTTTCATATATTACATAATTTCTATTTTCGAACATTTTTGTATATCCTTTCTTTTTTCTTAGTAACATAGACTGTCCTGGTGTATAGGATCTTTGAGATTAATTTTTCTGAGAGATGGGACTGTTCTGCATGATGTCAGTGTACAACTTCATTCTCTTTTCCTCACTTTATCTTAAACCAAAATGCCCAAATCTTCCCCACAGTTTTTTCACAGTACCATATGTTTTTAGCAACATTCTCTTAATCACTAGTCCCATCATGGCCTATATATTTTTGCTTTCCACTCTATTTTTTTCTACCTACAGTAGCTATACATTATTAAAAAGAGAACTTAGTTTTTTTTATCTCTAACATAGTTGGAATTTAAAGAGTGACTAAAGACCATTTTTAAATCAACCACTATTCTATGGACATAGAATGTTTACTGATTGATAGAAAATGAATTTTACAAAGACTGATCTCCTTCCAGAGGATCACTAGGGTGAGAGGCTGGAGTGATGAACTCATGCCTAGCAGAAGAAAACATCACGAACCTTTATTGCATTCTCAACTTTCCTGAACAGTGAGAAAAATTCTAAACAAAGAGAGAAATTGATATGAATTAACAACACAAAAAATAACAAATGTAACTGTTAATGTTACCACAGACGGGCATTTCCCAGTTTTAAAGCACACTTTATCAATTATCCTCCAGTGTTACACTAACCACAAATAAACAAAATGTACAAAATACAAGGTAAGCAATAAAAGTGATTATAAATATGTTCAAATAATTCAAAAAACATAAGCCTATCTTCTGAATTAATCCCAAAAGAATACCAAAAGCTGAAGGAATTAAAGACATTGAATTTAAATACTAAAATAGAATTTGACAAAGAGAAACAGAGAAGAAAAACAAAGTAAAATGATGACCCAAAAAACCTCATCAAGTCAAATGCACATTTCAGCAGAAAGTCTCAGAAATAGGGCGGATCTTACAGAAGATAGAATTTGAGAGCACAGAGACAAATAAGAGTTGTAGGACCATTCAGTCATGATTATTGAGAATTTTGTTAAACAATTCAATGGCACATGTAAGTTTTGGGGAGATAAATAATTCAGTGAGTTTCTGCATAGAACAATGACCAAAATTCTGTGTCAAGTGGAAAGAAAATTCTCTCATATTCTCAATAAAATTACAAAACAGAAGTTCCAAAACTATAGAAAAATCCATTCAAATTTTAAAAAAGTTAATAAAGAATACCACACAGATAAGACCAGAGAAGAAATTCTTCATTTCACATTAAAGATAAAGTGGTGAATAAAGAAAATAAAAAAAGTGTACTGGAAGGTACAAAAGGAAGGGCTGACTCATATATAGAAAGATGTCCATCAGCATGACTCCTGTCTTTTTCATGGTAAACAAGAAAGCCAGGGGATCTTTGAAAGATATATATCATGTTTAAAATATAGGAGCTTTTGAAAATATTAATATATCAAAAATTATTGATTACAATCCAAAGAGAATCAAATCAGTGTTATATCACCCCAATGAATTGCCTAAAGAATTACTCACAATGAAACCTGCTAGTATTACATAATGGAAAAAGCAATTTTGCCAGAAGAAAAAGGTAAATGCAGCCAGGAGTGAGAGGGGAAAAAGTCTTAAAATTGCTAAGGATGTTGTTTAAAAAACAGGACCAAAACAAGGCCAGAAGTCGCCATTCAGTAAAATGAGAATATCCAGTGCATACCTTTCAGTAAGAAATATGAAAATAAATGGTTCCAATTCCTTTAGCAATGTATGCTGACTAAGACTGAAAGTAGTTACGCATCCTTTAACCCCAGAAGTCAGGAGCCACAGGCAGGAAGATCATGAGTTTCATCCAATCTGGTCTACATAGCTAGTTACAGGCCAGCCAAGATAATGAACCTGTCTACAAACAACCAAACAACACACAGACTAGCAGATTGTATTAGCAATCATAATTTGTTTTGCTGCTTCCAAAAAATATACCCGACCATCAAATATCAACATAGGGAATGAGCAAGCATTAATATTCTGGTATCAAACCAAAACCAATTACAAGCATATGGACCACTTTATGCACTTTAAGGGAACTATTATTCATATGACACTGCAACTCTAAATGTTTATGTATCAATAAGTGAACTTAATTTCACAGAACAAAATCTAGATATAGTGTCACAGAATAAACTGCAACAAAATAGTGACTTCCTTATTTACTCTTAAAATAAATATACTATCCAGAACACAGTTAACAACACAGAAAGTAGATGATATTAACTTAAATTTCATTTAAGAGATAGAGAAATGATTAATATATGTAAATGAATAAATATAAATCATGACATTGATGGCTCAAAGACAGAAACTACATAGCCATCTAATAAAATTATCCAAAGCAACAAAGTATGTAGCGATGATGGATAACCACATGTGATATGAAAGTACAAAGGGGAGAATTAGAACAAGATCATATAGTGGTGAAAGCAAAAGGGAGGAGAATTAATTGTGTATGAATATGCTGTGAAGAATATTGTACTTTGTATGCTAGTTACAGTAAGGCTAACATCTTAATATAGTTGGAAAATTGTCTACATACCCAAAGAAAAAATTAATGGATTGAAAAAGCTAAATTTAAAAAGCTTCCTGGCGTTGTTCAAAAAAGGATCCTGAGGATTGCTGAGGGCATCCACCTTGACTCCAAATGAAGTGCTAATGATCACATCCAAGCTGTAGGCACCAAAAACGCTGAGTAGAAAGACAGGGAGTTTAATATGTGATCAACACAGATCCTGAGCTATGGAACAATTTGTCTGCAGTATGATTAGTGCAGCCTGTGTTTACTACTGTGGTATCTTCAAATTCAACATGATTTTACTACCCACATAATTTCCAGAAAGTTATCCCTCTTCAGCTTGATTAAATAGAGGGAGAAGGAATTTGTTTTTTGTTGGTATTTTTAAGACCCTCAGAACAGCTTGAATTTTAGATTGTTCAAAACTATAGACTGTAATATTCATGCCAAAATAACAGCCTCTGATGAACCTAAAATATTCTCCTCACATGTTTCTTAATCTTGACAGCTGTAGCTTACCTAAATTTTTATCTTTCTTTCTAAACTATTGAACTTGTTTTCTAAAATAGGAGATGGCAATAGCTAATCTCATTTTGTTTCTTGTACACAAGAGGAAGACTTTCCCAAGTTAATATGGGAGGTGTTTCTTAATACATGCTTGATAACTGGGTAAGATCATACTTCTTACTTATTCTGTGTCTAGAATTAGCTTAGGTACTTGAAAGGTAGGGGAGGACTCCAGAAGGGACAGAGCCCCAGACAACGCATGCATCACTACTCACTCTTTCATGGTAATGAGTTTTCCTTTCTCTACTTCAAGACTTAATTTTTTCACCAGCACATCTCCACAGTGTTGGATGATGGGGAACATCTAAGAACAAAATACAAACACTTTGTTGTTAAATGTCAACATCTGAGTTTCCCAAACAAGACTTTTGAAATTATGAAAAAAGAGGCACATTTTTACAGGAGGTATAAGACCAACATTCCCAGAAACAAACAGCAAGAAAGGAAACAATAACAATGAGAACAGCAACAAAGTAAAACATAAACAATTTTTAGCAATGTAATATACAAAAAACCCCATGTAATTGAAGAGTATAATATTATTCTCCCTGTTTTCAGAGAGAATAAATTACATCTATAACAAAACATCCTTTATTTTCTTACCTCCTTTAGTTTTCCACTGGTGAAGGTTGGAGAAAGCAATGATCGAATTCTCTTCCATTCTTCATTCTTACTTCTTAAGACATTCTTTTCCAAAATTCCTCCTGGACCAAGACTCTACGATACCAAGAAAAATAGATATTTGCCTTTCATTATTTTAGTTATCTTACTGGTTGTAAAATATACATAAAATAGACAATATTCCTTACTGTTGCTAGTAACTCTCTTCTAGATGGCATAGTTCATGCAAGTCTCTCAACAAAAGTGCCTCAAACCGGCTGGACCAGTGGCTTAGTGGTTGAAAATGCTTGCACTTCTTGCAGAGGACCCTGGTTCAATTCTTAGCAGACCCATTTAGTGATTCACAGTTAACAGTAATTCTAGTTCTTGGTATCTGATGACCTCTTTTGGTCTCTGTGACCACCTGCACACATGTTATGCACATACATACACTCAAGCACACACAGGTGATGAATAAATTAAAATATGTAAAATTCCTCAAAATACAAGAAGGATACTTACAGCTACCTGATATTGGATAAACCTGTTCTATTACAGTCTTCACTTCAATATTATTTCCTCTTGAGAAAAAAAAATGCTTTTTAAAGTGAATAAACACGTAGGAGATGGAAATATAGTCTCCAAGTCAGTACAGGAAAAAAATTGTTTTTTTAGTTAGTGTTCCATTGCTGTGATTTCTGTGATAAAGACCATGGGCAAAACCAACTTGTGTTGGAGAGTGTTTATTTAAGTTTACAACTTTCAGGTCACATCCCATCATTGAGAGAAGCCAAGGCAGGGACTCAAGGCAGGAATGGAAGGCAGAAACTGAAGCAGAAGCTCTGCAGAAATTTCACTTATTAGATTGTTTGGCCCACTTTCATTTTCAACCCAGAACTAACTGCTCAAGAATGGTACCTATCACAGTGAGTTTGGCTGTTAGTCCCTAATTAAGAAAATGCCCCAAAGCCTTTCTAGATGTGAGCTGTTGGAGGCATTTTCTCAATTGAGGAAACTTCCTAACTATGTCTAGGTTTGTGTCATGTTGCCAAAATACAACCAGCACTGTAAAAGCAACTCTCTAGGCGTAAAAGTAATTTTTATTCATCAGCTGTAAGAGTCATCTCAGAGACTTTCTGATAAATGAGCTCACTCTTTATAGCTCTATCTAAACTCAGCTATGGCTGTTTCAACTCATATGTTTTGGGTGAAGCTCCTATCCTAGCTTACAGATGTAAATGGGCTTTTTCAGCTTCTCACTTAATTGCTTCAAACTAACATTGGTAATTTGTTCTAATTTTCTATCTACTTTTTATTCTCTGGCTTCAGTTGCCTCTGCTGACATTCACTGCACAAACTACATAAACTGAATGGAACTCATGAACACACTTAAGTGAACCCAGTTAAACTGCCCTTACTGAACTGCCCTCTGTAGTGTGAAATATTGAAAAAAAAATACAGGTTCCACATTACCACAAGCAAGACACCAGCTGACAGGCCCATCTGGCCGGTTCTCATTTTAGCAGACTTTCTGCTCATATTCCCTGCCACCTGCCCTTTTAGTTAGCTGTCACAAATCCCCATAACCTGGTAAAATTAAAACTCTAGGGGCTTGTAATTTATCAGTCAGTTTTATATTAGTAAATTCTCAACCCACAAAATATCCACACATTGAAATCAAAACCCAACTGATATATTCCATGCTACACACCTAGATGGGGCAAATACACTCTACTTATTATTTAATTATCTACCTAATTAATCCCCAATATGACAGGATCTTTCCAATTTACATCTGAACTCAGAGCTGATCCTATGCCACAGTGCTCCATAGCCAAATATTGCCTGGAAAGAGTTAGTCTCCCAGGAGTACTGGCATGCAGGCTTGCAGGAGGGACAAGCCACAGGCAGAAACAGCACGACCAGAAAACCAGAGATATCCAGATGGCAAGAGACAAGGACAAGATCATAGGCAACAGAAACCAAGGCTATTTGACAGCATCAGAATACAGTTTTTTTCACCACAGCAAGCCCTGGATACCCCAACACAGCAGAAAAGCAAGACACTGATTTAAAGTCACAACTCATGATGGTGATAGAGGACTTTAAGAAGAACATAAATAACTCCCTTAAAGAAATACAAGAGAACACAAGTAAACAGGTAGAAGCCCTTAAAAAGGAAATACAAAAATCCCTTGAAAAATTACAGAAGAACACAAACAAACAGGTGAAAAATTGAACAAAACCATCCTAGATATAAAAATGGGAATAGAATCAATAAACAAAAATAAAGAAAGACAACCCTGGAGATTGAAAACATGGAAAGAAGATCAAGAGTCATAGATAGAAGCATCACCAACAGAACACAAGAGATAAAAGAGAGAATCACAAATGCAAAACATATCATAGAAAATATTGACAGATAAGTCAAAGAAAATGCAAAATGCAAAATGCAAAATGCAAAATGCTCCTAACCCAAACATCTAGGAAATCCAGGACACAATGAGAAGACCAAACCTAGGGATAATGGGTAGAGAAGAGAGCAAAGATTTCCAACTATAAGGGCTATTAAATAACTTCAACAAAATTATAGAAGAAAACTTTCCTAATCTAAATAAAGAGATGCCTATTAACATGCAAGAAGCCTACAGAATTCCAAATAAACTAGAGCAGAAAAAAAATTTCTCCCATCCTATAATAGTCAAAACACCAAATGCACAAAACAAAGAGAGAATGTTAAAAGCTGTAAGGAAAAAAAGGGCAAGTAACATACAAAGGCAGTTCTATCATAATCATACCAGACTTTTCACCAGATACTATAAAATCCAGAAGATCCTGGACAGATGTGATGCAGATGCTAAGAGAACACAAATGCCAGCCCAGGATACTATACTCAGCAAACCTCTCAATTACCATAGGTGGAGAAATCAAGATGTTCCATGAAAAACACAAATTTACACAATATCTTTACACAAATCCAGCCTTACAAAGGATATGAAATGGAAAACTCCAACATAAGGAGAAAAACTATACTCTAGAAAAAGCAAAAAAGTAATCTTTCAATAAACCCAAAAGAAGATAGCCATATGAACATAATTCCACCTCTAACAACAAAAATAACAGGAGGCAACAATCACTATTCCTTACTACCTTTTAACCTCAATGGACTCAATTCCCCAGCAAAAAGACATAGACTAACAGACTGGTTATGTAAACAGGACCCAGGATTTTGCTGTATGTAAGAAACACACCTCAGTGTCAAAACCAGACACTACCTCAGAACAAAGGGCTGGAAAACAATTTTCTAAGCAAATGGTCCCAAGAAACAAGCTAGAGTAGCCATTCTAATAGTGAATAAAATTGACTTTCAACATAAAGCTATCAAAAAAGAAAAGAAAGGACATGTCATCCTCTCCAAAGGACAAGTCAACCAAAATGAACTCTCACTTCTGAACATCTGTGATCCAAACACAAGAGCACCCACTGTCATAAAAGAAACCTTACTGAAGTTCAAAGCACACATTATATCTCACACAATATTAGTGAGAAGACTTCATCACTCCACTCTCAGAAATGAACAGATTATGGAAACTGAAACTAAACAGAGACAAAGTAAAGCAAACAGAAGTGATGGACCAAATAATTTAACAAATATCTATAGAACATTTCAACCTAAAACAAAAGAATATACCTTTTTCTCAGCACCTCATGTCACCTTCTCCAAAGTAAATGATATAATTGGTCACAAAACAGGACTCAACAGATACAAAAAGATTAAAATAATCTCATGCATTCTATCGGATCACCGTGGACAAAGCTGTTCTTTAATAACAACAAAAACAATGGAAATCCCACATACACATGGAAGCTAAAAAATGCTGTACTCAATAATAACCTGGTGATGCAAGAAATAAGGAAAAAATTAAAAATTTTTAGAATTTAATGAAAGTGAAGTACAACATACCAAACCTATGGAACACAATGAAAGCAGTGGTAAGAGGTAAACTCATAGCTCTGAGTGCTTCCAAGAAAAAACTGGAGAGAAAACACACTAGCAGCTTAACAGCATACCTGAAGGCTCTAGAACAAAAAGAAGCAAATATACACAAGAGAAGTAGACAGCAGGAAATAATCAAACTCAGGGGTGAAATCAATCAAGTGGAAACAAAAAGAACTATACAAAGAATCAACAAAACCAGGATCTGGGTTTTGTTTTTTGTTCTTTTTTTTTGTTTGTTTTTGTTTTTGTTTGTTTTGAGAAAATTAATCTTGCTTCCTTTGTATATTCCTTCCTACCTTCCTTTTTTCCTTCCTTCCATCCGCCCCTCCTTTTCTTCTTAATTCTTTATCTTCCATTTGTTCTTTCTTTCTTTTTATCAAATATAGTCTAATAGGAGTTAAACTGAAAAAGGAAACTTTAGTTGAGAAAATGTCTTCATCAGACTGTCTAATAGGCAAAAGATCATTGAGCATTTTTTGACTGATGATTTACAATTTACTTGCAATAGCAAGTGCCATCCCTAAATATCTGGAATAAGAAATCAGTTTGCACAAGATTGTAATTATATTCCTTAGAGACCTTTTCTTCAGTGCCTGCCTCCAAGTTCACATTTGATTTCCTGTCCTGACTGTTATTCATATTGTACTGTAAGCTATAAGGTAAAATAAACACTTTCCTCTTAAAAAAAAAGTATTCCCCAATATTTATGTTTCCCAGGACTGTTTAGTTCTGGCTCCTCTTCTTCTCCTATAGATTGCATCTTGTCTCTTCCTCTTCATGTCCTTTTCTGTCTCTTTGTCTCTCTATACCTGTACCTAAAGTTTTCAGCCCACCTTCCTTTACCACTACCCAAGCACAAGCTCTTGCCTAATCTGGTGCCTGCTTTCACCTGCACACAGACAGCAATCAACATTTCTCCCTTTTTGTCCAATTAAAAGGCTCTTTTATCTCAGATAAAATTGAGCACAACTATTATCATTTTGTAATTTATAAAGTATAAGATACACCTAACATGCAGTCTACCATTTTGTCAGTTAAATAAAGCACTCTGTCATCTATCTTAACTTTAAAAGGCTTATCATTTTATATCTGTTATGTCTTAGTTTACCTTGTATACTACCTGAAAAATAAACTCTCAAATATATTTTTTCAGTGTTAAAGAGTCTGGGTTGGCTATGAGACTATAATTAGTCTTTAATCCCATCAGAAATCTAAGAATGACAAATATTATCTGAAAATATATGAAGTCTAACATAGCTTCCAGAATTGAGACAAGTTTTAGAGACAGCTGTCTACCTAAATAGCCCTAGTATGTCAGGAAGTTGGACAATCAGTCTTTAGCCTTCTGGCACAAGATCATCTGACAGACCTTTGAAACATAAAACTTTGAAGGACTGATTTTCCTGGCTTGGCAGAGTTTATCAGTCAACTATTCTGCATAGTGTGTTCTTTTTCTGGGTACTATATTTTGTGTAGATGAAATAGGCAATTTCTGTCCAGTGACCACATAGCCACAATGTACAACCTCACCTGGAGGTTGAGATATTCGGCTGTTTCTTTGAATCTACAAATGGGGAGCTATTTGGAACAGATATTTCTCAACAACAAGTGAATACATAACATTAAATGTCACATTCTGTAAATTTCTGAAGTTTTTGAAAATATCCATCTATGTAAATTAATCTGGACTGTTGTATGTTAACTACTCTCTGCTATTTCTAAACAAAATATCTTGCAAACACCCTAGCAATTAACTCAGAGGTAAGGCTTTGCTATCTGGCCCTTAACTCATAGGCTTAATCATCTCAGATCAATTTGTAATGGCATTTATGTAAAGACTGGTTTCAAGCCTTGTACTTTTAAATTTTTTGTAACAATAGAGGAAATTTATATCAATGAAAACTCTGATTCTGCATCTTAAAGATTGCTACCAGGTGAGATTAGTGCTACAAAATCAATTCTAGCTATTTCTTATTATATTCTGATAATTACAAAATTCCCCAGAAAGGCAACCTTAGAATAACCACCTTCAAACTCCAAGCCCAGGGAACTGGGACAATGACTCTTCGTAACTTCTTTCTAGTAATTATGGACATTGAGATATCTTGAAGGGGAAAGAGTGTGGTAAATGAGGGAGTTAGTTGTCCTTCAGAAGGCTACAACCACCATTGTTATAGAGTCAGATGATGTCTGTGTCCTGACTGGATCCCGCTGAAAGTCCATGAGATCAGGAGTTCAAGCAGGTCAGTTCAACATGTATGACAATCCCACCAAAGCTGTACACTCTGTAATATACAAATCTCAAAACAAAATTTTAGTATCATCAAGTTATGATGTCCAGACTAGTTAGGATGAAATTCTGCCCCAATCATAAGTCTTTATTCTTGCCATGTGAGGGATGGCACAAACAATATTTTTTATTTGATTCACCTGAATTTATTTTCAGGGGATCTGCCTTTATAAAATCTGATCCATAAAATTCTGAAAGATGTGTAGACATTAATCATTAATGCAAAGACAAAACCTTTCTCCCAAATCAGCATATCTTTCAGTCAGCAACCAGAAGAGCTTGTATCTTGACTTCTCTTCCAGAGGAGTAATAAAACAACCAAAAATCTCATAATTCTACTCATTTTGAAAATCTGTATTCTCTCCTTCTAACATTAAAAAGAATTTAATCACACTTTTATTAATACCTGCTAATAAGAAGCAGGCAGCATTTCAACCATGATTTTAAGCCAAAATTCCCATGAAGCCAGCATTCAAAGTATTTGAGATTTCTGATGACTGTATTATACAATCTGTCCTGTTATGCTCTCTTCCTGGAGCTACATACATCTATTTTATTAATATCTGTTATACCATCTATCTGTTCTGCTCTCAGCTTGGAGCCACAGACTTCTGTTAATTAATATCTGTTCATAGCAGGCAATTACCACTCCTCTCTACTTGGAGTCAGTATTTTTCTATTCTGGACAATGGAAGAAATTTCCCACATGATTCAGACAAAATCTGTATATAAGTGTATTCTAAAAGCAAATAATCCCAATTTTAAAAATTCACAATTCAATCAATATCTGCCCCAAGAAGTAGGCAGCTTCCATTCTCTGACTCTCTGACTCAGAGCAGCCATCTTGTTTCTTTTCACAGCAGGGGACCTCAGAGTCTTCTTTTTTTGTTTCAATGTTTCTGGTTTCAGAGCTTTAGTCACCACATGACTGGACCCTGCACTGATTGCTCTTGTTAATGAAATAAAAAAGAGGAGGAGGCAGAGAGCCTTTGGGGCTGCTTGGCAAGAATCTGACATGAGCCAAGGACAAGGAAATGGGCTGCTTGGCAGAAATATGTCATTGGCCAAGGACAAGAATATAGGCTTAAGGCAGGAATCTGAAACTAGGCTAGAACAAAGAAGTAATTTCAGGCAGGAATCTAAATTTTAGGACAGAACAAAGAAGTAATTTCAGACAGGAATCTAAATTTTAGGTTAGAACAAGAAATAGGCTTCAGACATGAAAATGACTTTGGGCTAGGACAGGGAAGTTGACTCAGATATTTTGGTCGTCCTAATAATCCCTTAGAAACAGTGATAACAGGAGTGTTTACCGAATTTTGTTTATTGCCTTGTTCATTCTTTGACTATTTGTGTTTATTGTCTTGCTTGTTCCTTGACTATTTGAATCTCTTGCTTTGCTAGTCCCTCAACTTAGAACTGACCTTAATTACTGCATGTAATTCAAATGGTATAAAAGCAACAAGGAGGAAGTGGGATGTGAAAGTGGGTTCTAGGGAGGGGAAATGGGTAAAAGGGATGACATCTGAAATGTAAATAAATAAAATATCCAATGAAAATATAAAAATAAAATAATTCTTAACCCATAGGCTAAGAATCTTAAATTTTTAGTGGATCTATAGAATTAAGTTGGTTCAACACCTGTATCATGAAATATTTTTTAAAAAACAATCCATGCTACTGCAGACAAGACACAGGTGGACAGGTTAGCCTATTTTCAGCCCGACAGACAGGCCTAACCCTAACCCTAGTCCTATCTTAGCTTACAAATTTAGATGCAAGTTACTATACACAACAATTATGTTGCCTTTTGATTTTACACTAAGCTTGTGTGGTATTTTTCTGTAGGCAGCAACTCAACTGAGTTCCAGAGAAAGGTATAGTGGTAGAGCATGGTTTTATGAAAAGTGAATCCTAGCTGGCCATGGGAATTTGGGAGAGTGGGGTTAGTGTGGCAGTGGCCCACCTTGGAAATTTAGTGGGTGGGATGGAAAGTCAGATTTCAGAACTCTAAGAAAATGTTGGCCTGTCTGCTGGTGTTTTGCTGGTGGTAGCATGAATTGTTTTTTTTTTTTTTTTTATTTCCCACTACACCCTCTACTACTGATTAATTATCCTCTGCTCTTAAGTAGCCTGTTCTTCCTGTTTGTTCTCTTGAAAGTTTTGTGTATCCTGTCTCTGACTCATTCTGTCAAATCTTTCTCTATTGATCACATTCTCTGCCCATCAATTAGAGGACAATTTCAAACATTGCTGCTTCCTTCTACATACTAACTTTACCTACATTGTTAGAGACTAAAGTTGGTCTTGTCTATATTCCATCAAGATGATAAATGTGTACCATACCAGATGGATTACACAGATCTAGAAGAGCTTTGGGTGTGAGCCCTTGCCACAGCAGCCATTTTTTCTGGATTAAAATTCCTCCACAATCACAATGGTACACATAGGTCACTACATTGCCAAACTTTTCCTCAGACAAGTTTTATACTTACCACTATGTAAAGCATGAGCTATTTTAAAAAGAAGTAAATGATCTAGTAATTATTAAATTATCAGAATACTGAAAGACTAAATACTAGTCTAAGCAATATTTGCTTGACAGTTTATATTGAAAAATAAGTAAAAAAGAACTATAATTCTGTTTTCCCAATGAAAAGTTTCTTCAATAACATGCACCTGTCATTAATTTTAACCTGGAATATTCCAGTATTTCCTGACAATAAAAAGACATATTAATTTTAAGAGGGAAAGAGGGAATCTTCCCTGTTCTCTGTGCCCTCTGGGCCAAGTCAAGCTGCTCTAGTCTCATAAATTTGGGTACATTGTGCATTCATTTTAATAGAATTCCAGAAATTCATTTATTTCTTTATTTCTTCCCTGACCCAGAGATTGTTGAGTCTAGAATTGTTCAATTTCCAGGAGCATATAGGCTACTGGTGTTTCTGTTCTTGAAGTCCAGCTTTAATGCATGGTGATCTGATAAGATAAAAGATATTACTTCAATTTTCTTATGTCTGATGTGGCTTTCTCTGTGACTGGCTATATGGTCAATTTTAGAGGAGAATCCATGAAGTGCTGAGAATAAGGTATATTCTTTTATGTTTGGGTGAAATAATCTATAGATGTCTGTTAGGTCCATTTGATTCATTATATCTGTTAGTTTTATTATTTCTGTTTAGTGTTTTTCTGGATATCCTATCGGTTTGTGTGAGTGGGGTGTTGGAGTCTCCCATTATTAATGTGTTGTGTTTGATGAACTACTAAAACTATATTTATTTGACAAGTGTGGGTGCCCTTGTGTTTGGGCCATAGATGTTCAGAATTGAGATATCATTTTGATAGTATTTTTCTTTGATATTTATGAAGTTTCCTATTCTGCCTCTGTTGGTTAATTTTGATTGAAAGTCTATTTTATTAGATATTAGAATAAATATCTAATTTACTTTCATTGATACTAATCTATTAATTAATAAGTCAAGCTTGCTTTTTGGGTCCATTTGCTTGCAAAAATTTTTTCAGTCATTTGCTCTGAGGTAAGGTCTATCTTTACTGCTGAAGTGTGTTTTGTATGAAGCGGAGTAATGGATCCTGTTTTTTAATACATTCTGTTAGACTGCACCTTTTTGAGGGAATTGAATCCATTTATATTGAGAGATATTAATGACCAGTGATTGTTATTTTATGTTATTTTGATGTTGTTGTTGGTGGTCTGTGTATATTTGTGTATGTGTTTTTTTTTCTTTTTGGTGGTATAGAATCACTTATTTTCTGTGTCTTCTTAGATGTAGTTATCTTTCTTGGGTTGGAGTTTTCTTTCTCCCATTTTTTGTAGGGCCGAATTTGTGTATAGATATTGTTTCCCTATCTATGATCATTGAGATTTTTCTGTGTACATTAGCCTTGGTTGGTACCTGTGATTTCTTAGTGATTGCTAAGTATCTGACCAGGTCCTTCTAGCCTTTTGAGTTTCTGTTGAGAAGACAGGTGTAATTCTAACTCTAAGAAAGACTTGGTGAATTACCTAGCCATTTTCCTTGCCACTTTTAATATTCTCTCTTTGTTCTGTAGATTTTGTGTTTTGATTACTATATGCTAGGAGGATTTTTTTTCTGTCCCAGTCTAATTAGTGTTCTATAAACTTCTTGTATGTTTATAGCATCTCTTTCTTTAGGTTGGGAACATAGTCTTTAGGGATTCTGTTGAGAACATTTTTCTGAGCCTTGAAGCTGAAACTATTCACCTTCTTCTATTACTATTATTCTTAGGTTAGGCCTTTTCATGCTATTCCAAATTTTCTGAATGTTTTATGACAAGAATGTTTTAGATTTAACATTTTCTTTGACTGATGCATCAGTTTCTTCTATTGTATCATCTACATCTAAGATTTTCTCTTCTAGCCCTTGTATTCTGTTAGTGATGCTTGCATCTCTTGTTCCTGTTCTCTTCCCTGTGTTTTCTATCTCCAGGGTTTTCTCAGTTTGTGTTACTATATTGCTTCTACTTTTGCTTTCAGGTCTTGCACAATTTTATTTATTTTTTCACCTGTTTAACTATTTTTACTTGTAGTCTTTAAGGGATTTATTTATTTTTTTCTTGTTAAAGACATCTATCTGTTTGGTTATATTTTCCTGTATTTACTTAAAGAATTTATTCATTTCCTCTTTAAGTTCCTTTATCATCTTTATAATATTGGTTTTAAGATACTTTTTTTGTGTTTTGGTTGATAAGATAATCAAGGCTTGCTACAGTAGTGTAACTATGCTTTGAACATGCCATATTTCCATGGCTTTTGTTGATTTTACTCTTTTGAGGCTCTTTAGTCATCTGGATAGTTTTGGTCCCTAGATGTTCTTGTTTTAGTAGGTATTTGGAGGGGGATGAACCTCAATGGTTCTGGTGTGGCAGTTCTCTGATGAGTATCATTTGGGTGTATGTTTCTGAACCTACAGTTTTGTATAATTCAGAAAGCTCAAGTGTGATGACAGTGGGTGGAGAGTTGGCAGGAGAATTGATGTCTCCCTGGGATATCAGGTTGTTCAAGGCAGCTTTGCCTAATCAGAGGTCTCAGAGGGCAGGGAAGATAGGTGAAGAAAGGAAATCTAACCTGTGTGGGTTAGCAGTCAAATGAAGATGGAGGAGAGGTGGTGGTAGAATGGAGGTCTCTCTGGGATAGCAGATTGCTTAGGGCAGCTTTGCTTGCTCCAGAGTACTTAGCAACTAGGGAAGATGCTAGGGGAAGGGAAGTTAACCTGCATAGTTCAGGAGTCTCAGGTCTGTTGAAGCTGAGGGAGAGGCAGCAGGAGAATGGAGGTCCTCCTGGGATATTGGGCTGCTCATGGAAGTTTGACTAGACTCAGAAGTCTCATAGATCAGGGAAGCTTATCTGTATAGTTGAAGAGTCTGATAAAAGTGGAGGAGAGGTAACAAGAGAGTGGAGGTCCCCCTGGCAAAGTAAGCTCCTCAGTGTAGTGTTAATGTTTAATAAATAAATTCCAGAGTGGGTTTTGCTACCCACCTCAGTAGTTTATGTTTCTGAATTAAGGACAAACACACTGCTTCTATATTTTTACATTGCCTCTTTCCATCTACAGACAAATTACTGTTCAGAAAAGGACACACTTGTGGAATAGTCGACTGATTATATCTGCCAAGACAGAATAATCAGCCCTTAATAATTCTGCATCACTAGGTCTGTCAGATGATCCTGGGCCAGAAGGTTGAATATCAGATGCTCCAATATTTTGTAGTATAGGTACTGTCCAGGTGTTCAGCGGTCTCTATAAATTGGCTAATTTTTAGAAGCTATGCTTTGTGCCTCCCATAATTTCAGCTAACTGAGTCATTCTGGATTTCTGACTGGGTTGAAAACTTATAGTCTCATAGCCAATCCTGGCTATTTACTTTGAGAGAAAAGATTTGTGAGGATGGCTTGCAGCTGACATTCATTCTGAAGCCAAGAAAAAGCCAGGTTCAGAACTAAGTTGTAGGGCCTGACATGAGGTCTAATCTCCATTCCACCTTCACCCTTCAGTCAAGTACACAGGTGGGTGTGATAAACAGACCCCAGGCCCTAGAGAGATTTTCATACTAATGAGGTACCTGAAGGCCAGAGGGTGGAGCTGATTAAGCATTCCTCCACAGCCCCTCCCCCCTCCTCCCCTCCCTATTTAACTCAGGTCCATACTGGGTTCTAGGGGAGCACATCCAGATCCATTCACCATCCGCCATGCCAATAAACCAGTTTTGGAAACCCAAGGACTTCCTCGTGTGTTGGGGCCACCCTGTGAGGAGCCATGGAGCCACTGCAAAGGCCTTTTAGTGAGCAGCTGGGCCTAACTTCCAGCTGGAGGAACCCGGGGCTTTCTCAGCCAACTACACACAGCGTGGTATGAGAGACCCTGTGGTTCCCCAGCAATATTTTTTCCCCACTCTAAGTGTTTTAGTTTTAGAGAGATGACAGAGGTTCTGGTTAGTCAACAAAAGATGGACTGGGTATTAAGTCTATCTTGTACCTTACTGACACAAATTGGTATAGTAATGCTCTAATTGTATTTTGAGAGAAAAGTTTTATTTTAACAGGAAGGGTGACATATAGGAGGAGCTAAGGTAGGAGGAGTATGGAGTGGAAGAGGAGGGGTAAGGATAGGAGGAGTTAGGTGACGAGAGGGGGGGCATGGAGGCAGATGTTCACATGTCTCTGTCAATCAAAGATAATTGATATATCTAGGTTGAGTATTGGGTTACACTTCTGAATGATATTGAGCATTACCAAAATTATAAAGCCTTTGATTAAAATTAAAAAATTGTATAAAAGCGAAAAGAAGAAGGAGGCATGGCATAGGAGTTTTCTAGGGAGGGGAAATGGGGAAAGGGGATGGCATCTGAAATGTAAATAAAATATCCAATAAAAAATAAAAATAAATTTAAAAAAGGGAAAATTTCAAGGTACTATTTATTAAATTCTATATTCTATGTTGCATCCTCTTGATGAGCACTCCTCTGGGCTGCACTCCTCCTGCTCTTTTGTAGGCTGTGCCTCTCTGTCATACACTCTTCTCAACTACAGCAACTGAGTCTAGAACTGTCATATTAATACTACAGGTGAGGTCCCAACCATCGGGCAAGATCTCACTTTTAAAAATTAATTGGAGGTCTCCAAATGGAAAACACAACACATACTGTTCTTTTAAATTAGGAGGGGTGAGGGGAGAATTGGTTTCTTAGCCAAGCAAAGCTGTGCAGGTTCAGAACTAAGATAGGAGTTTGTGCTACTTTGGCATGGATGGTTCTAGGGTTTGTTGCTTAAGGTTAGAACACACATTGGGATATGGGTGATAAGATAGTTATTCAGCTGGAAGCTCTCTCAGCATCTGGGCTGTTGTGGAGAGCTTATATCAGGATGCTGAGACCTCCTGCTGGGATAGGGCAGGCAACAGAAAGCAAGCTTAAATAAGATAGGAATGAAGGAATTGACAGAAATTAAGAAGTCTGTGCTGTGCAAACAACCAAATTCTTTGAATTTCTGGGGATCTGGGAATAGCTTGTAGTGATATTTATTCATAAATTATCCTGAAAACAGGCTGATACAGAAAATAGAATTGAATTTAATTGAAATTAAATATATAGGAAATGATGGTAATTCAAGGTATATAAAGAGAAACTATATATTCACAGATGCTAATCTCCAGAGAATGGATGAAAAAAACAAAAAGGAAATTGCACTGTTTTAAGGATAGAAGTGGTAATTATTTAAGTGTTTTTAAGTATACATGGAAGAATAAAGAAATTCAGAGTTTTGATCTCAAATGTAGGAAACAAAAGCATGAAGATAGAGAGAACCTCTATTTCAACAAATAATAATAATTGTTTAAAATTGTTTTAATTGCTTTGAGTTGTTTTAATTATTAAAATGAAGGTGTTTACAAGTTTGGAGGTATTAATGACATTACTAATTTACTGAGAGAGAGGTCAGAGTAAAGCTAGGCCCAAGAAAAAGAGCTGGAAAATTGAACCACTAGATTTTGAATTGCTGGACCAAGGACATGCTATTTCAGGAGAGAGGCTCTGTACTTGTGTTAATAGGAAAGAAGAAAAGGCCTTCGACTTCTTCCAAAATAATATGGATTTGATATACAAGGGGAAGACCCACTGAACATCTTGGCTTCAGACAGGAAAGAAAAATTCAAGAAGACCAAACAGGGACAGATGAATTGTTGATTCCACCACAGGGAAACATCCCTGAAACTAGCTTAGACATAAAAAGTCTCTAGACAAAACTTCAGCTAAAATTAGCCAATAAAACTTGTTGGTTACTGAATCCATACAATTTATGCTGCTATCTTTCATATGGCATAAATGATGATTTATTACAGTTGGTTATTGATCAAACTCACTCATAAAAGACAGTTGTTTCACTTGCTCAAAGAAGGAGCAAAAATTCATGTCTCACTAATGTGTGCATCTTGCACAATCCATACAAATATTTCTATAGAACTAAGAATTGATTCATATATTGCAGAATGAAACACCAAGGTGCAGCTCTGACAAGGTTCATCCTTAGGAATGTTGAAATGACCTGCTATACCAGCTCCCTGTCTGACTTGATGCTATTATTGGAGAACAGCTACAGGAATACCTGCTGATTCCTGATTACCTCAGTTTATCCAGCCATTCAGACAGATCCAGTCAGGACTTCAGTTAAGCCCCAAGCTTTGTAAGCATACAAAGACTGAATGACAAATTCTTAAGATAGTTTTCTTAAGTCTAACCACTTTTTCTAATTTTCCTACCCCTCTCACCCCTTTAAAAACTGTCACTCCAATTCAGCAGGAAGAAGTTATACAGAGTTGTCTTCCTGATCTCTTGGGTTTGGGTGTGTGGCTATGGTTATTTTATATATTATAGGTAGGCTGTCATTTTAAGGGATAATTTGGAAAATGTCAGAATTTTGGACAGGGAGGAAATTAAATAGACAACTTAGATGCAGTGATTTCTATCTTTCCTTTCTACTTTTCTATTATTTCTTGTGGGGCCATGATAGGATGGCTTGGTTTTTGGTAGAAGCACTGGCTGGAAATAGCCTGGAGACCCAACAGGTGTCCATGCCTATGAGGAACCGTCGACTATTTCGCTGCGCTTCCAGAATCCAAGCTCCTGACAGTGGTGAAGATCTACATTGATTAGCGCCTTGCAGTCAAGTAGGGCAAAGCTCCTACTAACCCCTCCACAGGTAGAAGCCATGACTGCAGGCCTCAGGCCCTAGAGAGATTTGCATATTAATGAGTTACCTAAAGGGCAGAGGGCTTAGCCAATTAGTTATTCCTTTCCCAGATCCTTCTTTTTCCCTATTTAAATCAGGTGTGCCCTGAACTAAATGGGGGTGCATTCAGATTCAACTACCATCCGCTATGAAAATAAAGCCATTTGGAACCATGGACTCACTCGTGTTTTTTAGGCCTTCAGTGGGGGACCCACAGAGAAGGCCTTCAATGAGCCACTTTAGCTGCAGCTGCCACACTTCCCTGAGGACCTCTCTGCATTCCAGCCATGGGGACCGACTCTTCAAGCAAGCTAGCTGGGCCACTGAGTCTAGTAAATGAGTATAGTAACCAAGTCTCTTCCTGTGGGGTGGTCGGGACTTTTCTCTCCCTTGTTCCTCTCGGCTGCTTGCCATCCTGAAGCCGCCAATTTCTGTTGGTCCGCGGCCCTCCAGCAGAGCCTGGGAGCCCCGAATAGAGACCACTGGCCTCTGGGTCCACTCAAGAGCCCCTGCCCACCACGGAATTTCAGACTGAGTTCTCTCCCCAGCCGCGGGTGCTCCAGCGGCTTCTTAAGTGCAGCAACTGCACCCAACAAGATACAGAAACCCACGCCCGCTTGACCACACACCGAGCCAATCATTCCCAGCACTTCTTTTTAAGTAAAGGGACGGGGGTCAAAAAGAAAAAAGGGATAGAGTAATATTATAAGAAGTTAGATACATGGGGACAGATTACTAAATGTACTCTTAAACAAAACATTTTATAGCCATAATCTTACATTGGTAGAAATCTTTATTTTTTGATGTAGAATTGAAATTATGTTTTCTTACATTGGTACAAAATTTATTTGTTGTCGTAGGTTTAGGATTTTCACTAGCATAAGTCTTTGTATATTGATACAAAATTTAAAATTAATTTTTTACACTAAGATAGGCATCATGCCTATGCAACTGACTAAGAATACAGTCATTTCAAAGGCCACTATTATAAACTGTTTAGGATGGATAATTAATGGAAGTTAAAGGTCAAATAGTGAACTCATTGTAATATTAGATCCTGATTTAATTGCAATAAAGTGTTTTCAAGATTATTCAAATAGTAAACAGCTAAGAATAATTAATTTTTAACAACACAGTTATGTTATATATAGATAGTTGGTCTAAGAATAGTTAATTTTTAACAACACAATTATACTGTATATAGATAGCTGGTCTTCAAAAGCATCAGAGATCCACAGAATATGGCATTGAAATTCATTTCATTACTAATACATCTTTTGACTGCAAGACATGACTGCTCCTGACAGTACAACTACTCCACTTCAAAGAAGATACTGTGTAACATTACCTCCAATTTGAGTCCCTTCTATTGTGGCAAGGTAGCCACTTGTTAAGAAATGCCCTCCCCTCCTTGCTAGCTGGCAGGCTTCTTACTAGCCCAGCCCAGAGCAGAGATAGAGGTGCAGCACCTGGGAGTGACTGTGCAGGGACAGCAGAGATGTGAGGAGAGGCAGCAGTGGAGGCAGGCGATCTCCCCTCCCCACTTGCACTCTGTCTCCATGGCCTGGACCCCAACACTAGGCCAGTCCAGAGATCATCATGGGACACCCTATGGAACAGCGATCCACAGAGGACTTGTTATAGTCTCATAATTGAGCTTAAGTTGTATAACATCGAGGAAGATGACCCATATTTGAAAGGATGGCTTTCAGATGGTAATGCAAATTAAAAGAACAAACATAATTGAGGTACAAATTTATAAACTCTTTATAGGATAGATGATAAAATACTTTATCTAAATTGTCAAATATGATGGACTGGATATTATAAATGTACGTCATACCTTATAACTTACACAATTGTTATAATTACATTCAATGTCTACCTGAGAGAAAAGAGCCTTGGACAAAAAGGGGGAAAATAGCTGTTGTATTATGAATACTAACTATGTTACTCAAAAAACTGTTTGCACAAGAGGGTTTTCACATATCTTCTGGGATCTTGCCCCCAGTTGGTTCTGATTGGTAAACAAGGATGCCAGCCACCAATAGTTGGGGAGAACAAATAGAGTTGGGTTTGGGGGATTTCATGTTCTTGGGACCAGGAGAAGGGAGAGATCTACCATGCTGTGATGTGGAGGTGAGGAGAGACACCATGCCTGAGAAGAGTGCTAAACAGAGAGGTGTAGCTGCCACATAAAGGTTCTGGGAGATTATAGTCCAGAGGGTTGTTCAACTGATTCTAGAATAGACAAGGTAGAACATAGAATATAATAAGTAGTAACTTGAAATTTTCTGTGGAAAGGAGATTCTAGCAGCATGGAGGCTAGATCTAGTCAGATCAGTAAGACTACTAAAGTATGTGCAGGGAATACAAATTGAAAAGAAAGAAGTCAAAGTATCACTATTTGTGATATGATAAGCAACCTCAGAAAAATTCTACCAGAGAACTCCTACAGCTGATAAACACTTTTAGGAAAGTGGCTGGATACAAAATTAACTCAATGAAATCAGTACCACCTTTTTACAAATGACAAATGAGCTGAGAGAAAAATTAGGGAAACAATACTTTTTATAATGTCACAAATAACATAAAATATCTTTGTGTAACTCTAACCAAACAAGTGAATGATCTATATTACAAAAAATTCATGTCCCTGAAGCATGAAACTTAGAATATATCAGGTGATGGAAAAAACTCCCATGCTCATGGATAGGTGGGATTAACATAGTGAAAATGAACATCTTACCAAAAGCAATTTACAGATTCAATGCAATTCCCATCAAAATTTCAACACAATTATTCACAGACATGGAAATAGCAATTCTCAACTTCATATGGAAAAGCAAAAAAACCCAGGGTAGCCCAAACAATCCTGAACAAAAAGAACCTTGAGAGAAGTCACCATTCCTGACTTCAAGCTCTAGGGATGACTGCAAAACAACAGTGATTAAAAAAAGAAGAAACTCCATGGTTTTGGTAAACACACACACACACACACACACACACACACACACACACACACACGCACGCACATTTTGATCAATGGAATCAAATCAAAAACACAGAAATAAACCCATACACCTACGGACACTTGATTTTTATAAAGAAGTCAAAACCATATAATGGAAAAATTAAGGCATCTTCAATAAATGGTGCTGGACTAACTGGATTCTACATGTAGAAGAACGCATACAGATCCATATTTATCACATCACACAATACTCAAGTACAAGTGGATACTCGACATAAGACTGGATATTCTAAATCTCATAGAAGAGAAAGTGGAAATAATTTTGAATGAATTGGTACAGGACACAACTTCCTGAACAGAACGCAAATGGCTCAGGCTCTAAAAACAATTGATAAATGGGACCTCATGAAACTCAAGACCCCTTTTAAGGCAAAGGACACAGTCAATAGGACAAATCAGCAGCATACAGATTGGGAAAGCATTTTTAGCAACCCTACATTTGACAGAGAGCTAATGCCCAAAATTTACAAAGAACTCAAGAAGTTAAACCACCAAAATAACAACCCAAATAACACAATTTAAGATGAAGTGCAGAACTAAAGTGAGAATTCTCAACAGAGGAATCTCAAATGGCCGAGAAGCACTAAATGTTCAAAGTACGTAGTAATCAGGGAAATGCTAATCAAAACATCTCTGAGATTCTGTCTTTTACCTGTCAGAATGGCTAAGATAAAAAACTCAAGATATAGCACATGCTGGTTAGGATATAGAGCAGGGGAACATGTCTTCATTGCTGGTGGGAATGCAAAGTTTTATGACCTCTTTGAAAATCAATTTGGTGATTTCTAGGAAACTGGGAATAGTTATGACTCAAGACTCAGGTATATCACTTCTGGGCATATAGCCAAAAGATTCTTTAATATCCCCACTAAGAAACTTGTTTAACTATATTCATAACAACTTTATTAGAAATATCCAGAAAAAGGAAACAATTTAGAATGGATAAACAAAATGTAGTACATCTACACAATAAAATACTATTTACCTCTTAAATACCAAGACATCATGAATTTTGCAGGAAAATGGATGAAACCTAACAATATCATTCTGAATGAGGTAACCCACTCTCAAACAGACATATATAGTATGTAGTCACTTATAAGTGCATATTAACCCTCAAATTCAGGTATTATGTTACATTCCACACACCCAAAAAATCTAAACAAGAAGGAATTTCCAAGTCAGGAAGTTTGAACCTGACTTAGAAGTAGGAATAAAATAGTCATAAGAGGCAGATGGATGGAGGAATCTGGGAGGGAGGGGAAATGTGGATGGAAATGGGGGTGTTCATCATCAGATGTGGATGAAAGAAGAGCTGGTTAGATGGCCATAATAATGAATGTAAACCTACAACTGACAGGGGTGAAAAGTTGAGAAGTATCTCCAGGATGAGACAGAGACCTGTGATGATGGTGGCACCCAAGATTCAATAGGGGTGGTTTTAGCTGTGACTCACAACATTGGAGATATGTAACTTGAAGAGGCCTCCTCCTTCAGCCAGGCAGGAATCTCAATGGAGTGACAAAGATGCCAACTCACTCATGGATTTTCAGCCCTAAATTTTTCCTATGTACAAGAAATGCAGGCATATGTGATGATGGAGCAGGGCCTGAAGGAATGGCCAACCAATAATGGGCCCAACTTGAGATCCATGTCATGGGCAAGCACCAGTCCCTAACACTATTAATGATACTGTTATGCTTACAGACTGAGAGACTCTACCCAGCAGCTGACTCACAGATACAGACACCCACAGCCAAACATGGGGTGGAGCTCGAGGACTCTTATGGAAGAGTGGGAGGAAGGATTCTCAGCCCAGAAGGGGAAAGGAATGCCACAAGAAGACAAACAAGGGCAACTAACATGGACCCTCAGGTTTCTCAAAGTCTTAACCACCAGCCAAAGAACATACACGAGCAGGATCTATGTCTTCCCACACATATTTAGGAGATGTGTAGCTTGGTCTTTGTGTGAATCCCAAACAACTGGAATTGGGGCCATCTCAAATGCTGTTGCCTGTACGAGGGATACGTTCTACTAGATGCTCTGTCTTGTCTGGCCGCACTGGGAGAGAAAGCACTTAGCCACCCAGATACTTAAAGTTCCAGTTTCAAGTTTCATTTGGGGGATGCTCAGGTGTCATCCACTCAGAGGAGAAGACTGAGGGTGGAGGAATGATTGTGTGAGGAGGTGACCAGAAAGGAATCAGTGAGCAGGATATAAAGTTGAATATGTAAAAATATAAATTAAAAAGCAGTGAGAGGGAAACTTTATCCACCTGATTAAAAACTTCATCAAAAAATTTATCCAACACCATGCTTTATTGAAAAACACTGCAGTTTTCCCATGAAGAAATGATTTTAAACTCTCTATCCTCATATTTTACTATATCGTAATCTGGTGTAAGTCTATTGCATTGAAAAAAAAAACTAAATTAAAAGCCACACAGATTTTAATGGAAATGAACACATTTTCATATTCAGGTGATGTCACATAAAGTATGTAGAACATAGAAAAATTATTTATAAAAAATTAAAGAAAGTCATGATTGGCCAAACTACTCTACAACCAGTGTATAACCAATCATGCCCAAGACTCTGAGAGCATCATGGAACCTGGGGTGGAAAGACTGCTAGAGCCAAAGGAGTGCCATGAAAGCTTGGGATATGAGCATGCTATGAATATCAATCCAACTAAAAGTTCACCATATCCCCCCAACTGAGGATTTAATGATAGTTGTACGAGCAGTTTTTCCTCCATCTTCATGTGTCCCACAGGGGTGCAGCCATTGCAGAGCCCAGAAGCGGGCACTGGATTTAATGACACTAAAATTACAGTTGAGTTTTATGTATAGTATGGCTACTGGGAATTGAACCCTGATCTTCAATAATAGTCAGTGTTCTAAATGACTGACTACATACATGCAATTGTGAATCTCAGGAAAGCAGGTCATAGGCCTTAGTGCAGAAACTACAGCTCTTCTTACTAAATGGACATGTGATGCTTATCTAATTGCCCACTAGGTTCTTACATTAATAGCTATGGATTACTGATGTCACTGGTTGTCACAGAAGGTTTATTTTACTGTGGGAAAAGTGTAACACAGAAAATAACAATTAGAGAAAGTTTTTAAGAGTGACTGAAGAATTCTCACTCCTAAATGTGATAACTATATCCCCTGCTCAAAGTCTCAAGAGAAATCAAAGAAAGGAGTGGAGCAGAAGAAATACAAAACCTATATTGGATATGTGGATATTAGTAAAGAACTTATACTGCTCCTGAGACAGACATGAGTTCAGGTTCTAGACCCTGTCAGGTGGATCAACTGCCTGTAACTTCAGATACAGGGGATCTAACACCCAGTTCTGACCTTCATAAACACTTTACACATACACTCAGACACATACACATACATGCAAATATATTTAAATGGTTATAAATAAAGCCTGTTAAACACTAGAAGGTCTATAAAAAAAGTAGAGATATAGAAAGTTGCCTTTGGGGCATGAAAAGGTCATTGCATTCATGAAATTCTAGCAATTGTGTTAAATGACCCAAGGCCTACACAGAGAAGAATTATAAACACTAAATCATAGAGAATGGAAGGATTGAGAGGTCCTTTCTGTACTGGTAGGTATTGTTATCCAGGGAAGGAAGAGTCAATTTTTTTTTAGCAGTGTAGAGAGTGAAAGGGGGTCATGTTCCTGCAAATAACTCTGTAATCTATGATATTTTATAATCAACACTTACTAAATTTATTTACTCACAATGTTTTTAAAGTCATTAGAGTATAAAGAATTGTAATTTGAAAGAGGAAGGGAGAACAAATGTGATAGAGAAACAAGAGTAGGTAATAGGAGCTAAATATAAGCAACACACATATGTATTTATTATATGTACATATGGTAACATGTATTTTATTTGTGGACTAGTTGCTGTACTTAATGTGTGGTGTTTGCTTACACATGTTAAAGGTGGAGATTTTCTCCTCTCTAGTCTCTTAGCAAGTTGTCTGGAATGTGCAATGTATTCTGGTTTAATGCTTATTCAACCCCACCTCCAAAAAATAAAAAATACTAAAAAATACTACAATAACATGATAAAATCTTTTATACAAACATGAATAATGAAAATAAAAAATATAAATTACTGTAATTACTCATGTGCACAAACCCACATGATGCACTACATACGCACATAACGTAAAAAATAAAAATAAAAATTTAAAAATAAATAAACTAAAAAAGTAATAAGTGATTTAAAAAAATTTAATGTGATGGTGTTATGTGCTTTAATGACAGCATGCAGAAAGGAGAAGAAGGTAGATACTGTGAGTTCAACATCAGCCTGGTGTACAAGTGAGTTGCAGGCCTGGCAGAGATAATTTTAAGACAGTGTTTGAAAAAAAATTAGCATGACTTTCTAAAAAGAGCAGGAATGAAAAAAACATACATCAAACAAAATATATAGTAAACATTTAAATAATAAATTCTCTACATTACAAATCGACAGTCAACATTATTCTCAATGGAGAAAAATTCAAGTAATAAAATTAAATTAAGTAAAAAAGATGAGTAAGACAGGGCTATTTACCATCCCGACTCCTTTTCAATACAGTGCTCTCTCTCTATAATATACATATACACATACACATACACATACACATACACATACACATA
>JANHMN010000023.1:14293557-14305114 GCA_030674055.1 Rhabdomys pumilio
ATTTGTGTCTTACCATGTATTCTCTGCCTACTCAGTAAAAGCTGATCACCCAATTGATATGCAAAAACAGAGACAGAAAGAGAGATTCAGACTGTACCATGAGGAGAAAAAAGAAAGGAGTTCATGAGAGTTCAGCAGAAGCATGGAAGGCTCTAAATACAAGTATTATGTAGATTTTGGCTGGCAGGTATTCAGATTAGTTTAAGGCATTAAGATAGATCAATTGACTTCCCAGGTATTGAGGTGAAGCTTTAAAATAAATTTTGGTCTTTTGGTGTCATTATTGAGGAACTAGCTAGGATAAAGCCACCATATTAATTTAGACCTTGCATTTTTTAATATTAAAATTAAAAAAGTCTTACACCTCACCTGAGCAGCACAGTAGTGCTGGCCATGGTTGAGGGGTACAGATGAGTTAGCCCTGAGAATTAGAGTGAGCCAGAGCTGTCCCTGCCACTCATCTGATGTTAGCTGGTCTGGGTAATAGGGAGATGCCCTCCTTCCTTTTCTGCTCACCAACTGTGGCAGCTCAGAGATTTGACCATGTGGTTGTGACAGCTGGTAAATTAGTCTATCCCTCAACTGCTGTAGCACTGGTGAGAATTGGTCCTGTACCTCACCTGAGCAGCACAGTGGATCTGCTTCTAGAGATGTGGATATGGATGAGCCATTTCATGGCATGAAAGAAGGAAAACTGATCTTGTTTCTTGTTTCTTGCATGGCAGTGCTTCAGCAATGCTGATTGATAAGCTCACCCTGGTGGCATTGATAAGGGATAACCAGTGGGCTGACTACCAAGATTCAGATCCCAGGCTATGAGTTGGTCCACCTCAAATTCTACATCATCTGCTAATGATTTGGACACATGAATGGACCAGACCTTTTTCAAAGTTTCAGAATTTTCATGACACTAGGCGACAACAGAATAACTGGAAGAAGTTCCAAATAAGATCCAATACTGATGGTGCCATACAAGCCAGCGTTCTCAAACCATACCAGTAAACATTTGTAAGTAAAAACATAGACTGGAGGATATACTGTGTGAGACACACTGGGACATACTATAGCTTCCACAATAAGATGTTTTGTATGCTTTGGTTTTGTTCATTGTTGTTGTCATCATCATCATTATTGATGGGGGTGGTTTGCATGTGTGTGGGTGTGTGTGGGTGTGTGTGTTTATTTTCTGGGAATATTGGGTTATTTTCTGAGAGTCGGTTATAGGGGAAGGGAAGATGAGTGGTACTGGCATGGCCTATGTGAAACTCACAAGAAATCAATAAAAAAGGGTAAACAAAAGAAAAAGAAAAATTAAGTCTTTCTTTGAGAATACTGGAAATATTTTTATAAACTGCTTTTGCCTTTAACTAAGTGAAGACAGGAGACATTCTTCTAAATTTATAGTCATACATAACTTGTGTCTGAATTAATGCATTTCAAACAATTTTAAAAAGTCCTAATTAACAGTAAATGGAGCTAAGATCCTTTATTTGACGGTGGATTAAAAATAAGGCTATGTGTCTGAATCATCAAAGATGTAGACAAATCATGACCTTCAGTGTTCCAATTCAGACTGTGAATTACAACATTCTTATGAAAGTGTTGGCAGGGCAATTTTTCAGATACTTTAAAATAGGTAAATGAATCTCAAGGTACCCTGGGCTGACAAAGTCTTCATGCGGGCTGTTTTCCCATGTTAGAAAAACCACATATTAGACATTTCCCAACTACTTACCCCCACATATCACCATACTTTTTTCGGAATTCTATATCACATTTCCATACACCCTGTGAAAAGAAATTAAATATTTCATTATTTTTATACACATATTAGCTGTTAAATGAGAAACAAATGACTCAGCCCCCAGGACAGTAGACTCATTGTATAACATTCCTAACTAGCAAGTAATGGAAATCCTCAGGAGTTCTCTGAGATACTGGGGAAAATTAAAGACATTCATGCTTTTGTTTCTGGGTTTTGTACATTTCCAAATTCTTTCTTCTCTAATAAAAGTAGGGTACCAACTGCTTTTTATCTGTGGCACTTTCTTTGGATATGTTTTGACTCTGAAATCCTGAAACACACTTGTCTTTTCCCATCTGGATGCCTAAGAACATCAAGAATCAGGGAGACTGGACCCTCTCCGAATCCCAGGCTGGAGAAGACACCCAGCGGGTCTGCACCTGTGTGGAAACTGTATCCTGAGACATCCCAGAGAGGCCACTGACCTCAGAGAGGAATGTAAGGTCAGTTGCGCACTGCCCTACACACCAGAGCCACAGCTGGGAGCAGAAAGTTCGCAGGGCCCCCACCCCAGGAACCCAAACCCTGCCTCTGAGGAATACTGCTCCCCTTCTGCTCCTCTCTGGATCCCGGTGACTGGAGAAGACACCCAGCGGGTCTGTACCCGTGTGGAAACTGTATCCTGAGACATCCCAGAGAGGCCACTGACCTCAGAGTGGCAAACACCCAGCTGGTCGGCTCCCATGTGGAAACCATATTCTGAGACATCCTAGAGAGGCCACTGACCTCAGAGCAGGGGACATCATACCCAGAGACATCCTAGAGGAGCCACAGAACTCAGAGCAGCAGACACCATATCCTGAGACATTCTAGAGGAGGCACTGCACTCAGAGCAGTGAACACCTAGCTGGTCTGCTCTCACTAAGACACCTTATCCTGAGACATCCTAGAGGAGACACTGCACTCAGAGCAGCTGGAGCTCAGGATAAGAGGATCACAGGATCACAGAGACATCTGGACCCTGAGGAGTTCTTACACAAGCAAGATAACTGGAAAGACAGGCACCAGTCAGAGCCAGTGAGTGCATGTAGCACTAGAGTTAACCAAATGTCTAAAGGCAAGTGCAAGAACTTAAACAACAGAAAACAAAGCTCCTGGGCATCATAGCAAGCCCTGAACACCACATCAAACTGGAAAAGCAGGATACAGAATTAAAATCACTTCTCATGATGATGTTAGAGGACTTTAAGAAGGTCATAAATAACACTCTCAAAGAATTTGATGAGAACACAGGTAAACAGGTAGAAACCCTTAAAGAGGAAACATAAAAATCTTTTAAAGAATTACAAGAAAACACAACCAAACAGGTGAAGGAATTAAACAAAACCATCCATGATCTAAAAATTGAAGTAGAAACAATAAAGAAATCTCAAAGGGAGACTACCCTGGAGATAGAAAACCTAAGAAAAAGACCAGGAGTCATGGAAACAAGCATTGCCAACAGAATACAAGAGATAGAAGAGAGAATCTCATGTGCAGAAAATACCATGGAAAACATTGACACAACTGTCAAAGAAAATGCGAAATGCAAAATGCTCCTAACCCAAAACATCCAGGAAATCCAGGACACAATGAGAAGGCCAAACCTAAGGATAATAGGTATAGATGATGGTGAAGACTCCCAAGTTACAGGGCCAGTAAATATCTTCAACAAAATTATAGAGGAAAACTTCCCTAACTGAAAGAAAGAGATGTCCTTAAATATACAAGAAGCTTACAGAACCCCAAATAGACTAGACCAGAAAAGAAATACCTCCTGTCACATAATAATCAAAACATCAAGTATACAAAACAAAGAGAAGATACTAAAAGCAGTACGGGAAAAAGGCAAAGTAACATATAAAGGCAGACCTATAAGAATTACACCAGACTTCTCACCAGAGACTATAAAAGCCAGAAGATCCTGGACTAATATTATACAGACCCTAAGAGATCACAAATGCCAGCACAGACTACTATAGCCAGTAAAACTCTCTATATTGATGGAGAAACCAAGATATTCCATGACAAAACCAAATTTACACAATATATTCCCACAAATACAGCACTTCAAAGGATAATTGATGGAAAACTCCAACACAAGGAGAGAAATTACAACATAGAAAAAAAACAAGAAAGTAGTCTTTCAACAACCCCAAAAGAAGATAGTTACACAAACATAATTCCACCTCCAATAACAAAAGTGACAGGAAGCAACAATCACTTTTTCTTCATATCTCTTAATATCAATGGACTCAATTCTCCAATAAAAAGACATAGGCTAGCAGACTGGATATATAAACAAGACCCAGAATTTTGCTGCATACAGGAAACACAACTCTGTGAAAAAGACACACACTACCTCAGAGTAAAAGGATGGAAAACAATCTTCCAATCAAATGTTCCCAAGAAACAAGCTGAAGCAGAAATTCTAATATAAAAAAAAATCGATTTTCACACAAACATAATCAAAAAAGATAAGAAACAAAAAGAACTATCCAAATATCAACAAAACCAGGAACTGGTTCTTTGAGAAAATCAACAAGATAAATAAACCCTTAGCCAGACTAAACAAAGGGCACAGAGATAGTATCCAAATTAATAAAATCAGAACTGAAAAGGGAGACATAACAACAGAAATTGAGAAAATTAAAAAAATCATCAGATCCTACTACTCATCAAAATTGGAAAATCTGGACGAAATGAACAATTTTCTAGACAGGTACCAGATACCAAAATTGAATCAGGAGCAGATAAACCATCTAAACAGTCATATAAACCCTAAAGAAATAGAAGAAGTCATTAAAAGTCTCCCCACCAAAAAAAGTCAAGGACCAGATGGTTTTAGTGCAGAATTCTATCAGACCTTCAAGGAAGACCTAATACCAATTCTCTTCAAACTATTCCGTCGAATAGAAACAGAAGAAACACTACCCAATTAGTTCTATGAAGCTACAATTATGCTCATACCTAAACTACAGAAAGACCTAACAAACAAACAGAACTACAGACCAATCTCTCTTATGAATATTGATGCAAAAATACTCAGTAAAATTCTCACAAACCGAATCCAACAACACATCAAAATTATTATCCATCATGATCAAGTAGGCTTTATTCCAGGAATGCAGGGATGGTTCAATATGCAGAAATCCATCAATGTATTCGACTGAATAAACAAACTCAAAGAAAAAACCCACATGGTCATCTCACTGGATGCTGAGAAAGCATTTGACAAAATTCAACATCCCTTCATGTTAAAAGTCTTGGAAAGAGCAGGAATTCAAGGCCCATATCTAAACATAGTAAAAGCAATATACAGCAAGCCAGTAGTTAACATCAAACTAAATGGAGAGAAACTGGAAACAATCCCACTAAGATTAGGGACTAGACAAGCCTGTCCACTCTGACCTTAACTATTCAATATAGAACTGGAAGTCCTAGCTAGAGCAATTAGACAACAAAAGGAAGTCAAAGGGATACAAATAGGAAAGGAAGAAGTCAAAATTTTACTATTTCCAGATGATATGATAGTATGCTTAAGTGACCCTAAAACTTCCACCAGAGAACTCCTAAACCTGATAAACAACATTAGCAAAGTGGCTGGATATAAAATCAACTCAAAACAAATCAGTAGCCTTCCTCTACTCAAAGGAAAAACGGGCTAAGAAAGAAATTAGGAAAATGACACCCTTCACAATAATCACAAATAATATAAAATATCTTGGAGTGAATCTAACCTAGTAAGTGAAAGATCTCTATGACAAGAACTTCAAGTCTATGAAGAAAAAAATAGAAGATCTCAGAAGATGGAAAGATCTCCCATGCTCCTGGATTGGTAGGATTAACTTAGTAAAAATGGCCATCTTGCCAAAAGCAATCTACAGATTCAATGCAATCCCCATCAAAATTCCAAAGCAATTCTTCACAGAGACAGAAAGAACAATTTGTAAATTCATTTGGAATAACAAAAAAACCAAGACAGCGAGAACTATTCTCAACAATAAAAGAACTTCTGGGGGAATCACCATCCCTGACCTCAAACAGTACTACAGAGCAGTAGTGATAAAAACTGCATGGTATTGGTATAGAGATAGGCAGGAAGACCAGTGGAATAAAACTGAAGATCCAGAAATGATCCCACATGTCTATGGTCACTTGATCTTTGACAAAGAAACTAAAGCCATCCAGTGGAAAAAGGGCAGCATTTTCAACAAATGGTGCTAGCTCAACTGGAGGTCAGAATGTAGAATAATGCAAATTAATCCATTCTTATCCCCTTGTACAAAGCTCAAGTCCAAGTGGATAAAGGACCTTCACATAAAAAACAGGATACACTGAAACTAATAGAAGAGAAGGTGTGGATGACCCTCAAATACCTAGGCACAGGGGAAAAGTTCCTGAACAGAACACCAATGGCTTATGCTCTAAGATCAAGACTTGACAAATGTAACCTCATCAAATTGCAAAGCTTTTGTAAGGCAAACGACACTGTCAATAAGACAAAATGGCAATGAACCGATTGGGAAAAGATCGTTACCAATCCTACATCTGATAGAGGGCTAATATCCAGTATATACAAAGAACTCAAGAAATTTGACTCCAGATAACCAAATAACCCCATTAAAAATGGAGTACAGAGCTAAACAAAGAATTCTCAACTGAGGAAATTGAATGGCCAAGAAGCACCTTAAGAAATGGTCAACATCCTTAGTCATCAGGGAAATGCAAATCAAAACAACCCTGAGATACCACCTCACACCAGTCAGAATGGCTAAGATCAAAAACTCAACTGATAGTACATGCTGGCGAGTATGTGGAGAAAGAGAAACACTCCTCCATTGATGGTGGGATTGCAAGTTGGTACAACTACTCTGGAAATCAGTCTGGCAGTTCCTCAGAAAATTGGACCCAGCTATAGAACTACTGGGCACATACCCAGAAGATGCTCCAACATATAATAAGGACATATGCTCTACTATGTTCATAGCAGCCTTATTTATAATAGATAGGAGCTGGAAAGAACCCAGATGTCCTTCAACAGAAATATGGATACCAAAAATGTGGTACATTTACACAATGGAATATTACTCAGCTATTAAAAATAACGAATTTGTGAAATTCTTAGGTAAATGGATGGAACTAGAAAATATCATCCTGAGTGAGGTAACCCAATCACAAAAGAACACACATGGTATTTACTCACTGATAAGTGGATATCAGCCCAAAAGCTTGAAACAGTCAAGATTCAACTAACATTCCACATGAAGTTCATGAAGAAGGAAGAACAAGTGTGGATGCCTAGGTCTTCCTTAGTAGTAACAAAATACCCAAGGGAGCAAATATGGAGACAAAGTGTGGGACAGAAACTGAAGGAGGGGTCTGGAGACCATTCCACCTGGGTATTCATCCCATGTGCAGTCACCAAATATAGACGCTGATATGGATGTCCAGAAGTGCATGCTGATAGGAGCCTGATATAGCGGTCTCCTTAGATGTCCCCCAGAGTCTGACATACTCAGAGGCAGATGCTCACAGCTAACCATTGATCTGATCAAGGGTTCCCAATGGAAAAGTTAGAGAGATGACTGAAGGAGCGCAAAGGTTTGGTGGCCCTATGAGGAGAGCAACAATACCAACCAATCAGAGCTCCCCAGGGTCTAAACCACCAGCCTAGGAGCACATAGAGAGGGGTCCATGACTCCAGCTGTATATGTAGGGGAGGATGGCCTTGTTGGGCATAGGTGGAAGAGGAGATTTTTGGTCCCATGAAGGCTGAACCCTGAGTGTGTGTGTGTGGGGGGGAATTTGAGGGTGGGGAGGTAGGAGTGGAGGATGGGGGGGCACACACTCATAGAAACAGGAGGAGGGGGGATGGGATAAGGGGTTTCTGGGTGGTGGTGGGAAATGGGGTAAGGGGATAAAATCTAAAATGTAAATATAATATCTATAAGAAAAGGAAATAAAATAAAATAAAACAAAATCTAGAAGATTCTTGCCATTGCAGAATTTTCTATTCTTATACAATTTAAAATTTACAACAGAGGCAATAAACATAATAATTTTTAAAAGAAAAACCAAACAAAAACAAACAAACGAACAAACAAAAAGGAATCAGGGATACTGATAGGAATTACCAAAATCTCTTTGCTTCTCACTGCTTACTGCCTTTACACTCACCCAACGATTTCTCTAGAATTTTAATGTACTCAGTAAATTGAAGACAATATTGATGCCTATAGCATATTAGATTTACTGTAGCAATGAAGTAGAGGCAAATGGGTCTGCCTTCTAGTGCCTCTGTTCAGCATCACAAGATGAGGAGTTTCTTTCTGACATAAACTTAAGAAAGTCAAAACCTTGATCTTAACTCTCACCACTGAACCCTGGGCAATGAGAGGAATCAGTGGAGTCATTAAGTGGTTATTGTGATTTTTTTGAGATAAAATCTCATGTAACTCAGCCTGACTCAATCTCTGTGTATATAAAGCTGAACTCAAATTCCTGATATTCCTGACCGCTGGTATTATAGGTGTGTGGCATCATTCTCTAGTTTATGTGATGCTGGGAGCTAGTATAGACCTTCGTCTGCTCTAGGCAAACAATACGCAGAAAGGATTTTCATCTTCAGCCACTGTGAATTTGAACTGCAGGAAACTAGGTCGTATGATAGAGCCCAGCCTGTAGAGTACTTCCCAGTGTTTAGAGCTATTCTGAACCAAGGCATGCTCAGGGACTCTAAAGAAAGGACAAAGAGGCCATTACTTCTGTGTCCCTCTCCACAAGCAAACTTGGTAAGTTAGAGTCTAGTGCTAGAGCCAGTGCATTACAGAAGTGAAAGTTGTAGTTTCTGTAGGGAATCTGACTTTTTCCTGGCCTGTCAGCACGGCAGATGTGTCTGAGGTATCCTATGTTCTTTGCCAGAATTATCTGATTTATCTCTGTGGTGACCTTGGTCATTTCCTCCTACATGTAGCATGTAATATGCTGCTTAATAAATTTCCAACATAAGTCATTATTTTATGGAAGACATCGTGTTCACAGCTATGCTCTTCTTTATTTCTCATACATGGTTCTTCCCCTAAACATCTCACCATCTTGTCCCTTGGGAATCTTCATTCCTTCTATTTGACATATGTGTTGTTCAATGTGGGCATTGAGATTCGTGAAAATAATACATAAAAAATGTCAGACTTGTGGATCCATAAAACAGAAAGGGTGGTGGAATCACTGAGAGAAAGGATGGGGCACACAAATACTGAACAGCAATCTCTCTTCCTTCCACTCTTCATTTGTTTCTATTTTGACATTCTTGTAATGTATTTTGATGATATTTGGATAAATTTCCTACTTTTGCTCAAAAAAATATGCCATTGGTTTCCTAAAGAAGATTCTGTAAATTTAAAAACATGAAAATATATAAGTGAAAGTTTAAAGACAGAATATCACCTATGAGGGCCATGAGAGTTTCCTACGAATAGGTTGTGCTGTAGAATTTTATACAATTTTGTTTACACTTGCAGCATGGGTATGTGTCACTTGTACTTCAACACCCCTGTAGACAGAGTCAGTCTACTCGGAAACAAACTGGGGAACACTAGATAAAACCACAAATGTCAAAAATAGACATAAAAGGCACTGAGGTGTGAAATTAGCATAATTTCTTAAATAACATTCACTCCATGATACCACAGAGGATAAGGGAGGAATTTCTTTGTTGCAGATGCAGTTATGAAACCAACTGAACTGACTTCTATTTGTTTAACTGAGACAAAAGGCCCTCATCCCAGGAATCTCCCTGTAGGTTTAATCTTCCTAGTTTTCAGAAACCCATGAAGGTTGAATAATGGAAGGTGCTATGACATGGTGTGACAAATAGCTCCATCTTGTGTAAGCAATTTATTGCTCAAAACCTAACCCCAGTTAAAAAAATGTACCTTTTAAAATTATTTATTACATAGTTGATTTACTTTTAGAAGCAGTTGATGAAGATTTAATTACTCAGATGTTTCTCACTATCTAGTTTAACTTATAATCAGCTAGAAATTTCCTTGGGGTGGGGGAGACACAGCTTTCTGCTCACTTTTCTTTGTTTTTCCTTTTCTTAAAAAGTACACTTTATTTATTAACTGTCCATTTTAATACAGTGATCCTTGGAGGAAAAATACTTTATATTAATGGTACAGAGTTCTGTTGAAAAATATTAGAAATAGGTACTTGAAATTTTTCACCCAATCAATAAGGCTTTACTGGTAATTACTATATGCCAAGCTTATAGAAATGAAATGGCACAGTCTCTTTGCAAAAGCTCACATTCTGTCCTGGAAAAGTTGCATGCTAACAAGTACTATAGCTGTGTCTTTCATTGTGTAGCCATTACCTTCAGATCCTAATCTCTCTAAACTTTCAAGATTAAGGGGTAGTAAATTTTGTCAATGGCTTTTCAGGACTTAATGAGATGATCATGCATTTTTTTTCATTCAGTTTATTATTATAGTGGATTAAGTAGATGGATTTTCATATATTGAACCATTCTTGCATCTCAGAATTGAGACCTACTTGATCAAGCTGAATAATTGTTTTGACATGTTTTTCTATTTGGTTTGAGAATTTTTACTGAGTATTTTTGCATCAATATTTATAAGCAAAGTTGGTCTGAAGATCTCTTTCTTTGTTGCTACCTTGTATCACTTAGCTATCAGAGTGACTGTGCCTTCATAGACTGAATTAGGTAGTGTTCTTTCTGTTTCTATTTTGTGAAACATTTTAAGGAGTATTGGTATTGGCTCTTCTTTGAAGGTCTGGTAAAATCCTGCCCTGTGCATTTTTAAAATTTGGGATGGTTTTAATGACAGCTTGTATTTCCTTAGTTCCCCATAACTAAACACTTATGAGACTATTTAGATAGTTTACCTGATCTTGATTTAATTTGGAATGTGGTATCTGTCTAGAAAATTATCAATTTCATCTAGATTTTCCAGTTTTGTTGACTATAGGCTTTTGTAGTAAGATCTGATGATTTTTTGAATTTCCTCAGTTTCTATTGTTATAGATTTCATTTGATTTCTGATTTTGTTAATTTGGATACTGCTTCTGATTCATTTAGTTTAGCTAAGGGAATATTTATCTTGTTTTTTATTTTGTCAGTGAGCTTTTTGTTTTATTGATTCTTCATAATGCTTTTTCTGTTTCTAACTGGTTGATTTTAGCCCAGTGTTTCATTATTTCCTGCCTTCTACTCATCTTGTGTCCTTTTTTTTTCTTTTTCTTTTAATGCATTCAGGCGTGCTGTTAAATTGCTAGTATAGAATCTCTCCAATTTCTTTATGAAGGCATTTAGTACTATAAATTTTTCTCTTAGTACTGCTTAAGATGTGTCCCATCAATATGAGTATTCTGTTCCTTCATTGACAATGATTTTAGTAAGTCATTAATTGTTTTTTGTCATTTCTTCCCTGCCCAAGTTATCATTGAGTATAGAATTTAGTTTCCATGAGCATGTTGGTTTATGCTCTTTTTGTTGTCATCAAAGTCCAGCTTTATTCCATGGTTATATGATTGAGTGTATGAGATTATTTCTATGCTTTTGTATCTATTAAGGCTTGTTTTGTGTCTGATTACATGGTCAACTTTGGAGAACGTTCCATGAAGTAATAATAAAAAGATGTATTCTTTTATTTAGGGGTGAAATATTCTGTAGATCTCTGTTAAATACATTTGCTTCATAGCTTCTCTTAGTTTCACTGTGTCTTTATTTAGTTTTTCTTTCAGTGA
>JANHMN010000023.1:14306283-14337061 GCA_030674055.1 Rhabdomys pumilio
CACATTTTATGTTCTGCCTGGCCATTGGCTAATTAGCATTTTTTGACAAGTCAGAGAATAAAAGGTAAGAACTGTTTACATAAAATTGAGGAGATTCTTGGTAGAAGCAAGGTTCTTGGTACAGTGTCATGTCTGTATTGAGAGAAGTTATGAGGGCAGAAAAATCAGTATCTGAATAACTGAAGGGTAAACTTAACACAATGTATAAAATCATTGTGCCTACACTGCTGTGATGCCCAGGCAAAGTGCAGGGCCTGCTGAAAATGGGCATATTTATACTTACTATTTTTTTTAATTTGCAGCATCTATACAGTGTGGTTAATATATATATTGTATATATAAATTGGTATTTATGATCCCAACCTGCTCAGTCTGTATAGTGTTAATTATATTTATGTATTATGGTCTGACTACATGGAATTGGGTAATTAATTGATGTGCTCTTCCCAGCGGAAGACTATTTCTCTCAGTCTCAGGATTCTTTACTGGCCTGTGCTTCTTTCCATAGGTTTGAGGCATTCTGGGCTTTCTCTCGTTAATATTTTTTTTGAAACTAGGTCTCAACATATCCAAGGTACAACTAGAAGTTTCTATGAAGCCCATATTTTCCCAGATATCACTCTTTTCCATGTCTGTCTCTTGGATACTTATCTTAGAAGTGTGTGGCATCACACTTGTCTAAAATTTCTTTTCCTTCCATTTGTTATTACATTTATTACAAGAAAATATCAGGAATGTATATGGATATTTTTTTCTCAACATATACTAATCACTTTGAAGAACAGGTGTAATATGAGTTATGCCATACTACTGTCTTCTAGGCTTGTTTCATTAATTATTTTGTGTGATATCTGAGGCCAACAGCAGCAGAAATTCTCAATGAGAGGTGCTGGTAATTTGGTTAGAGTCTGACAAGAAGCAACTCTGTGGCACAAGCAAGGTAGATGAGGTTCTAATTCTTCATCTCATCTTATTCATCATCAGAAACATCAGTACTAATAACAAAGTCAGTTGGGTTGTCATGGTCAATAAGAGCCATGTGTTCCAATGCCAACAGCAGTCTTTGATAAATATGTTTTTTTTTAAACTTTTTATTGGTCCCTTGTGAATTTCATATCATATTATACACACTAATTCCACCCATCACTCTCTCTTCTCATACACACTTTCAACACTTGCAACCTCCCCCAAACAGAAAAAAATAAGATAATCTCATTGTGGAAGCATTACGTGCCTCAGTGTATCCCACAGTATTCCATTTTGTCCATACTTCTTTCCTGAAAATGTTCACTGTAATGAATTGTTGGTCTGGTCCTAGTCTTCTGGCTTCTACTATACTATCAAATCTGGGACCTCACTGAGGCACCTCTCAGATATTCTGTCATTGTTAATTATCATGGAGATCCTGAGAGTTTTGTTTTTTGGTTTTGTCAGTTTTTATCTATATGACTGGCCCTTTCATGTACTCCACCCATTCATGGAAGTCATTGTCAGGGTGTACCAATTTAAAGCTCTGGCTCTAGGCCTGAGAGGTATCTGAAAAGGTCAGCCTGCCAGCTCTCCCATACCCAAACCAGTGGGGCAAGGTTTTCTATTCTCATAACCCCAGCAGGTGCCTGCTCTTCCACTCAACTCACCTCAAGTGATGAGGGCAAAAGGGAGAGGAGGCGATCTTTCCCTCAATGCCACTGAGCTGTTCTACATTTCTAATGGTCAAAAAGGAAGAGTTTCTTGTAATTTTATTGCTTGTCAGTTGTTAATAGTTTGTCCTTAAGGGCTGTAGACGTGGCTCAGTAGTGAAGAACAATTGTCCTTACTGAAGATCAATATTCAGTTCACAGGTCAGGATCAAAGTAGTTTACTCTTCTCTGTTTTCCCAATACAGGCTATACGATGGAAAGAACCCTGTTCTGGTAATCACAGATCTAGACATGATCAAGAAGGTGTTAGTGAAAGAATGTTATTCCGTCTTTACAAATCAGCAAGTAGGTATTTCATTTATCAAAAAGTAAAGATTATATATATTGGACAGGTTTTATCTAGTAATGTATGTGAGTGTGTGCATTTGTACATAAAATAACAGTTATTGAAAAACATGAATGAATATAAAAAAGGAAGGATTATTTGTAAAAGAGAAATGTTGTAATTATAATCAAGGAAAATAAAACAATTAAATTATGAGCATTCATTTAAAAATTTTACTATAAAATGCTGGAGATGTTGCCCAGTAGTAGATTAACCTTCCTCATGGTTCACTCTTCAGTACCAACAAATAAACAAACAAACAAACAAATTATTTTATTATTAAGTTCTTATTTAGTTACCATAATTAGCCAACAATGTACAGGAGTGCTATGTCTTCATGCTACTGTGTTGGAGAGCAGGGGAGCTCAACCTTTCTGAAGAAAAATAGTCAGAGATTAATTAAAAACTTCTTTAATTAGGTTGCAGCAATAGCATCTAGCTATTGCTTATACAGGTCTGAACTCGCTATCTAATCAGGTATTAATGGTGGTCACTTCTCCAGGGAGAAGTGAAGGTGTGACACTTATCAGAGAAGATAAACAAGTAGGATCATAGAGCAGAAGTCGGTAGTTCATTTCAGCACCTTTGCTGTCTCAGGCCAAAGACAGGTCTCTGCTGTCTCCTTATTTTTATGTCACCTCATATTCCCCAAGGAAAACTGGTATTCATAGCTAAGGTTAAGGTTAGTGTTTTTCTGATCTCCTTTAGTTTTTTCTAGGTTACATATATATGTGCACACATATAATTGTATGTAGGCATGTATGTATGGGTGTATGTGTATTTAAGAAGCATGTATAAGCTTTACTGGTGTCAGTGCTTGTTTTCAATCCCAGTTTTTCAAGTTTCCTTTGATGACAGAGCTAAGAATTTATCAAAAAATATTAGCATCATTCAAATATATACCTTTTTGTATAAACAACTTAGCATGATACTTTTGTAAATTTTAATTAAATTACATTAATGTAATTTATTTTTCTCCTGCCCATTCCCCTCATATTCTTACCTAAATCTCCCAAATTCACACACTCATCTTCTTTCTTTCTTTTTCTTTCTTTATTTTTCAAACAGAGTAGCAACATATGTCCTAGCTATTCTGCAATTCACTCTGTAGATCATGCTTATCTCAGACTCATGTAAATCAGTCTGCCTTTGGTTTTCAAGTATCAAATGAAAGATGTATGATGCTTTAACTAGTTACACATAAATACAGATACAAAAATACAACTTGATTAGACAATTCAATGCTGCATATGTCTGTTATTAGAGATGATTACTCAGTATTTAACAACCAATCAGAGGATGTATTTCAGGAGAAGACTAATTCTCCCTCCCACCAACTCTTCACCTAGGAGTTGCCCTACTAATATTTCCCCCACATCACCATGTGCTGAAATTGTTCAGGTCTTGTTTATGCAATGATGTTGTTGATATTTCACGGTGTAGCTTCCCTGGTATAGTTAGAAGGCACAATCTCACAGAAACTTCTTGATACTCTGGCTCTTAAAATTCTGGCCATGCATTTGCAATGTTTTATTGGCCTTAAGTGCAGGAATTGTGTTGTGATGTTATCAGTTGGGAAGGAGAACAGCATGGCAATTAGTCCACTCTGTAACACTAGCTGTGGTTTTCTGTAATTGTCACATTACAATTCAAAAGAAATGTCTTGATAATGATTGAGACATATACTTTTCTGTGGATCCAATGAAAAAACATTGGAAGACAGTTACAAAGCATACTGTTTGGGGAGGGTGATAGTAGTAGGCTCACATCTAGAAACCATTTCCTCATTAGCCACTCATATTTAGCTAGGTTTCCAGTACCACCAAGCGTTTCTCTACTTTGAGCAAGCCTTGAGTCCAACTAGTCAGTTATTGGTTACTACCAAGATATTAATGCCACTATTTTACTTTTAGGAATATTTTGTTATGATCGTATTCGTTGTGTTTCATATGTATCATAGCTGGTTGGACCTACTGATTGCTGCCTTTCACCTTAGAAGCTTTTAGATCACCTTTGTGATGCAATGAAAACTAGTATTCACTCTTTTGGGATCAGTTACATTTCAAATCCTCTTAATTCCATATCCAAAACACATGTCAAATCTGTGTCTCATTCAAGCATTTTCAATGATATTTATTCCTCCTTTTCACTATTCTCTGTAGTTTCCTTTCGTTCTTTCCAATTAAAATTCCCTTTAACGTTTCCCATTTATCTTTCATATTACATGTAAACCATATATCTTGTAATTTTTTTCTTGGGAGTTCTACTTGCCATGGTTCTTTTCTACTCTTCTACTTCCAGTGGTTACTTTTTATTGTATACTCGTATCTGGAGGTTCCTGTCTAGGAGCCACATATATGAAAATTATGTGGTGTGTGTCTTTGTGGGTCTGGGTTATCTCACTCAATATAATAGTTTCTTGTTCCATTCACTTACCTGCATAATTTCAATTTGCTTTGCAGTTAAATAGCATTTCATTTGAATGTATGTATGTATGTATATATGTATGTATATACTTATTATTACATGTGCATATATGTGTGTACCATATATATGTTATACTTGCACTTGTAATATATATAAAGACACACACACATATATGTGCATATATATATGCACATATGTGATATATATATGTATATATATACATATATATATACATATACAATACATATACATATGCACGTGTGTGTATGTGTGTGTGTGTGTGTGTGTGTGTGTGTGTGTGTGTGTGTAGGGAATGATAGCTTGTGCATGGTCTTGGTTTCTGAATCTTGTTGGGTGGTTCGTGACTCTCACTGCTCAGATGAGACTGGAGCTCTGTAATCTTGACTGTGTTTGTTCCACATGACACCAGGCGGGCATTGGGCCATGAAAGGCCACAGGGGTGCCCCTGGGTTGGGAGTGAACTCAGCCTGATTCTGTGGGGGTGCAGGGCTCTCCAGTGGGGACCCCCAGACCAGGAGTTGGGTGGGGCCGATTGGTCTCATTTCTGGGGCTCTGTGAGACCACAGCAGAATGGAGAGGAGGAGCACACAGGGAACAAGCCTGCCCCACATGCTGAGAGAGACAAAGGGAAAAAAGGCTCTTAGGGTGCCCCATGGGAAGTGCACACTTGTTGTACTTGCTTGGCTTGAATGGTGCCTTCCATGGCTGGAATGCAGAGAAGTTCTCCAGGTTGGCAGGATGATGGCAGGCCCCAATGACATGAGAAAGTCCAGGGTTCCAAGAGCTTTATTGACATGGTGGATGATAGATGGTCTGGATGTGCACCCCCACTTTTCACCCCTGTCAGTTGTAGGTTTACATTCATTATTATGGCCATCTAACCAGCTCTCCTGTCATCCACATCTGATGATGAACACCCCCCTTTCCATCCACATTTCCCCTCCCTCCCAGATTCCTCCATCCATCTGCCTCTTATGACTATTTTATTCCTACTTCTAAGTCAGGTTCAAGCTTCCTGACTTGGACCTTCCTTCTTGTTTAGATATTTTGGGTGTGTGGAATGTAACATAATACCTGAATTTGAGGGTTAATATGCATTTATAAGTGACTACATATTATGTATGTCTGTTTGGAAATGGGTTACCTCATTCAGAATGATATTGTCAAGTTTCATCCAATTTCCTGCAAAATTCATGATGTCTTGGTATTTAAGAGGTAAATAGTATTTTATTTTGTAGATGTACTACATTTTGTTTATCCATTCTAAATTGTTTCTTTTTTCTGGATATTTTTAATAAAATTGTTATGAATATAGCTAAACAAGTTTCTTTGTGGGATATTAAGTAATATTTTGGCCATATGACCAGAAGTGATATAGCTGAGTCTTGAGTCATAACTATTTCCAGTTTTCTGAGAAATCACCAAATTGATTTTCAAAGAGGTCATAAAAGTTTGCATTCCCACCAACAATGAAGACATGTTTCCCTGCTCTATATCCTAGCCAGCATGTGCTATATCTTGAGTTTTTTATCTTAGCCATTCTGACAGGTAAAAGACAGAATCTCAGAGATGTTTTGATTAGCATTTCCCCGATGACTAAGTACTTTGAACATTTAGTGCTTCTCGGACATTTGAGATTCCTCTGTTGAGAATTCTCACTTTAGTACTGTACTTCATTTTAAATTATGTTATTTGGCTTGTTATTTTGGTGGTTTAACTTCTTGAGTTCTTTGTAAATTTTGGGCATTAGCTCTCTGTCAAATGTAGGGTTGCTAAAAATGCTTTCCCAATCTGTATGCTGCTGATTTGTCCTATTGACTGTGTCCTTTGCCTTAAAAGGGGTCTTGAGTTTCATGATGTCCCATTTATCAATTGCTTTTAGAGCCTGAGCCATTTGTGTTCTGTTCAGGAAGTTGTGTCCTGTACCAATTCATTCAGGATTATTTCCACATTCTCTTCTATGAGATTTAGAATATCCAGTTTTATGTTGAGTATCCACTTGTACTTGGGTATTGTGTGATGTGATAAATATGGATCTGTATGCGTTCTTCTACATGTAGAATCCAGTTAGTCCAGCACCACTTATTAAAGATGCCTTAATTTTTCCATTATATGGTTTTGGCGTCTTTGCAAAACATCAAGTGTCCATAAATGTATGGGTTTGTTTCTGTGTCTTTGATTTGATTCCATTGATCAAAATGTGTGTTTTTTCCAAAACCATGGAGTTTCTTCTTTTTTTGTAATCATTGTTGTTTTGTAGTCATCCCTAGAGAGTGAAGTCAGGGATGGTGACTTCTCTAAAACCTTTAACATGAAAAACTGTTGGATTTAATCAAATGCTTTTTTAGCATCTAAAGAGATAATCAAATAAACTTTTTTAAATTTTGTTTATATGGTGAACTATGTTGATAGATTTTTTTTATATATCAAACCATTCTTGCATCCCTGCATGAAGCCTACTTGATCTTGGTGAGTGATGTCTTGATATCCTAAATTTTTTTGCAAGTATTATATTGAGTATTTTTGCATCAACGTTCATAAGATAAATCAGTCTGAAGTTCCATTTCTTTGCTGAGTCTTTGTGTGGTTTAGTCCACAGGGTGACTGTGGACTCATAGAATAAGTTTGGCGGTGTTCTTTTTGTTTCTATTTCATAGAATACTTTGAGCAGTATTGGTACTAAGTCTACTTTTAAAGTCAGGTAGAAAGACTACTGCACTAAAATTATCTAATCCTGGGTTTTATTTGGTTGGGAAACTTTTAATGACTGCTTCTTTGTCTGTAAAATTTCTAGTACTGTGTAAATAGTTTACCTGATTTTGATTTAATGGTAAGCAATAATCTGTCTAGAAAATTATCAATTTCATTAATATTTTTCATTTTTTTGAAAACAGGCTTTTGAAGTAAAACCTAATGATTTTTTTTTTTAATTTTCAATGTCAGTTGTTATGCCTTCCCTTTCAATACTGATTTTGTTTATTTGGATACTGTCTCCCTATCTCTTGGTAAGTTTGACTATGGGTTCATCCATCTTGTTGATTTTGTCAAAAAAGCAGCTCTTGGTTTTTGGATTGCTTTCTTTGTTTCTAACTGATTGATTTCTGCCCTAATTTTTATTCTTTCCTGCTTTCTGTTCCTCTTTGATTTGCTTCCTTCCTTTTTTTCTTTTTAGAGCTTTCAGGTGTACTTTTAAATTGCTGATAAAACTTTCTATTTTCTTTATGGAGGCACATGTTGCTATGAACTCCCCATTTATCGTGGCTTTTATTGTGAAGTACTAATATTTAATTAACATATCCCAGTCCGAATTTGCTACCCACCTTCATGGTTTATGTTTCCAAATGAAGGACACCCATACACAGCTACTCTATTTTAATATGTCTTATTTAACACAGTAGCCAGGCAGCTATCTAGACTCCATGCTGCTAGAATCTACCTGCCACAGGGAATTCCAAGTTACTACTTACTAAATTCTATGTTTTTCCTTGTCTGTTCTAGAATCAGTTGAACAACCTTCTGGACTGTACTCTCCCAGATCCTTTATGTGGCAGCTATGCCTCTTTGTTTGGCACTCTTCTCAGGCATGGTGTCTCACCTCACTTCCACATCACAGCATGGTAGATCTCTCTCTTCTCCTGGTCCCAAGTACATGAAATCCCCCAAACTCAACTCTGTTTGTTCTCCTCAACTATTGGTGGCTGGCATCTTTGTTTACCAATCAGAACCAACTGGGGGCAAGACCCCAGAAGATATGTGCAAAACTTTTTATGCAAACAGTTTTTTTGAGAAACATAGTATTAATAATACAGCAACTATATTTCCCCCTTTTTGTCCAAGGCTCTTTTCTATCAGGTGAACATTGATTATAATTATAACAATTGTGTAAATTATAAGGTATGACGTACATTTATAATATCCAGTTCATCATATTTGACAATTTAGATAAAGTATTTTATTATCAATTCTAACTTAAAGAGTTTATAATTTTGCACCTCAATAATGTTTAATTTTTAACTTGCATTACCATCTGAAAGCTATCCTTTCAAATATAGGTCATCTTCCTCTATGTTATACAACTTAAGCTCAATTATGAGACTATAACTAGTCCTCTGTGGATCTCTGTCCCAGAGGGTGTCCCATGATGATCTCTGGACTGGCCTGGTGCTGGGGTTCAGGCCATGGAGACAGAGTGCAAGTGGGGAGAGTAGATTGCCTGCCTCCACTGCTGCCTCTCCTCACATCTCTGCTGTCCCCGCCCAGTCACTCCCAGGTACTGTACCTGTCTCTCTGCTCTGAGCTGTCCTGGGCTGGGTTGGTAAAAAGCCAGCTAGCTAGCAAGAAACGGAGGGTATTTCTTAACCAGTGGCTATCTTGCCACAATTGAAGGGACTCAAATTGGAGGTAATGATACACAATATCTCTTTTGAAGTGGGTTAGGGGTACTGTCAGGAGCAGTCATGTCTTGTAGTCAAAAGATATATTAGTAATGAAATGAATTTCAACGCCATATTCTGTGGATATCTGATCCTTTTGAAGACCAACTGTCTATATATAGTATAACTGTGTTATTAAAAATTAATTACTCTTAGCTGTTTACTATTTGAATAATATTTAAAACATTTTATTGCAATTAAATCAGGATTTAATATTACAATGAGTTTACTATTTGACCTTTAACTTCCATTAATTATCCATCCTAAACAGTTTATAATAGTGGCCTTTGAAACGACTGGGTCTAAGTCTTGTATTCTTAGTCAGTTGCATAAGCATGATGCCTATCTTAGAGTAACAAAATTAATTTTAAATTTTGTATCAATATACAAAGACTTATGCTAGTGAAAAATCTTAAACCTATATCGATATATAAATTTTGTACCAATGTAAAAAAATATATTTTCTATATACATTAAAATTATATACATTAAAAAATTAAAGATTTCTACCAATGTAAGATTATGGCTATAAAATGTTTTGTTTAAGAGTAAATTTAGTAATCTGCCCCCATGTATCTAATTTCTTATAATATTACTCTATCCCCCCCCTTTTTTTTTTTTGACCTTCTTCCCTTTACCTAAGAAAGAAGTACAGGGAATAATTGGCTCAGTGTGTGGTCGAGTGGGAATGGGTTTCTGTACCTTGTTGGGTGGAGTTGTGGGTCCCATGTGTCTTCTGCTCTGGGCGGCTCAAGGAGGTGCACCTCCACAGAAAAACAGAAGTGTCGGATCTTGGACTGAGTTGGTTGCATGCAGCACTGGGCAGGTGCTGCGCTGTAAGAAACCACTGGAGCACCCCCAAATGGGGAGAGAACTTAGTCTGAAGTTCTGTGGTGGGCAGTGGCTCTTGAGTGGATCCAGAGGCCGGTGGTCTCTATTAGGGCTCCCAGGCTCTGCTGAGAGACCGCGGATCAACAGAGACTGGTGGCTTCAGGATGGCAAGCAGCCGAGAGGAACAAGGAAGAGAAAAGCCCCGACCACCCCACAGGAAAAAGACTTGGTTACTATACTCATTTACTAGACTCAGTGGCCCGGCTAGCTTGCTTGAAGAGTAGGTCGCCATGGCTGGAATGCAGAGAGATCCTCAGGGAAGTGTGGCAGCTTCAGCGGCTCATTAAAGGCCTTCTCTGTGGTTCCCCCACTGAAGGCCTAAAAAACACGAGTGAGTCCATGGTTCCAAATGGCTTTATTTCCATAGTGGATGGTAGTTGAATCTCAATGTACCCCCACTTAAAAAGGGGGGGGGTCTGGGAAAGGAATAACTAATTGGCTATGCCCTCTGCCCTTTAGGTAACTCATTAATATAAAAATTTCTCTAGGGCCTGAGGCCTGCAGTCCTGGCCTCTACCTGTGGAGAGGTTAATAGGGGCATTGCCCTACTTAACTGCAAGGCACTGATTAACATAAATCTTTACCACGTGACAGGAACTTGGATTCTGGAAGTGCAGCAAAATAGATACCGTTCCTCACCGTGCATGAACATCTGTTGGGTCTCCAGGCTATTTCCAGCCAGTGCTTCTACCAAAACCCAAGCCATCCTACTATGGTATCACAAGAAATAATAGAAAAGTGGAAAGGAAAGATAGAAATCCCTGCATCTAAGTTGTCTATTTAGTTTCCTCCCTGTCCAAAATTCTGACATTTTTCAAATTATCCCTTAAAATGACAGCCTACCTATAATTTATAAAATAACCATAACCACACACCCAAACCCAAGAGATCAGGAAGACAACTCTGTATAACTTCTTCCTGCTGAATTGGAGTGACAGTTTTTAAAGGGGTGGGGATGGGTAGGAAAATTAGAAAAAGTGGTTAGACTTAAGAAAGCTATCTTAAGAATTTGTAATCCAGTCTTTGTATGCTTAGAAAGCTTGCAGCTTAGCTGAAGTCCTGACTGGATGTGTGTGAATGGCTGGATGAACTGAGGTAATCAGGAATCAGCAGATATTCCTGCAGCTGTTCTCCAGAAATAGCATCAAGTCAGACAGGGAGCTGGTATAGCAGGTCATTTCAACATTCCTAAGGATGAACCTTGGTGTTTCATTCTGCAATATATGAATCAATTCTTAGTTCTATAGAAATATTTGTATGGATTGTGCAAGATGCACACATCAGTGAAAGATGAATTTTTGTTCCTTCTTTGAGCAGGTGAAACAACTGTCTTTTATGAGTGAGTCTGATCAATAACCAACTGTAATAAATCACCATTTATGCCATATGAAAGATGGCATCATAAATTGTATGGATTCGGTAACCAACAAGTTTTATTGGCTAATTTTAGCTGAAGTTTTGGCCAGAGACTTTTTATGTCTAAGCTAGTTTCAGGGCTGTTTCCCTGTGGTGGAATCAACAATTCATCTGTCCCTGTTTGGTCTTCTTAAATTTTTCTTTCCTGTCTGAAGCCAAGATGTTCAGTGGGTCTTCCCCTTGTATATCAAATCCATATTACTTTGGAAGAAGTCAAAGGCCTTTTCTCCTTTCCTATTAACACAAGTATGAAGCCTCTCTCCCGAAATAGCATGTCCTTGATCCAGCAATTCAAAATCTAGTGGTTCAATTTTGCAGCCTCTTTTTCTTAGGGCTGGCTCTACTCTGACCTCTCTCCCAGTGAATTGGTAATGTCATTAATATTGCCAAACTTGTAACCACCTTCATTTTAATAATTAAAACAACTCAAAGCAATTAAAACAATTTTAACAATTATTATTGTTTGTTGAAATAGGGGTTCTCTCTATCTTCATGCCTGTTTCCTACGTTTGAGATCAAAAGCCTGAATTTCTTTATTCTTCCATGTATACTTAAAAACACTTAAATAATTACCACTATTTCTCCCTTCTGTCCTTAAAACAGTGCAATTTCCTCTTTTGCTATTTTCATCCATTCTCTGGAGATGAGTATCTGTGAATATATAATTTCTTTTTATATACCTTGAATTAACATCATTTCTTATGTATTTATTTTCAATTAAATTCAATTCTATTTTCTGTATGAACCTGTTTTCAGGATAATTTGTGAATAAATATCACTACAAACTATTCTGGGATCCCCAGGAATTCAAAGAATTTGGTTTCTTGCACAACATTGACTTCTTAATTTCTGTCAATTCTTACATTCCTATCTTATTTAAGCTTGTTCTCTGTGGCCTGCCCTATCCCAGCAGGAGGTCTCAGCATCCTGATATAAGCTCTCCACAACAGGGCAGATCCTGAGAGAGCTTCCAGCTGAATAACTACCTTATCACCCATGTCCCAGAGTGTGTTCTAGCCTTAAGCAACAAGCCCTAGAACCATTCATGCCAAAGTAGCACAAACTCCTATCCTAATTCTGAACCTGCACAGCTTTGGTTGGCTGAGAAACCAATTCTCCCCTCACCCCTCCTAATTTTAAAAGAACAGTATGTGTTGTGTTTTCCATTTGGGGACGTCCAATTAATTTTTAAAAGTGAAATCTTGCCCGATGGTTGGGACCTCACCTGTAGTATTAATATGACAGTTCTAGACTCAGTTGCTGTAGTTGAGAAGACTGTATGACAGAGCGGCACAGCCTACAAAAGAGCAGGAGGAGTGCAGCCCAGAGGACTGCTCATCAAGAGGATGCAACATAGAACATAGAATTTAATAAATAGTACCTTGAAATTTTTTAAATTTATTTTTATTTGTTAATGGATATTTTATTTACATTTCAGATGCCATCCCCTTTCCCCATTTCCCCTCCCTAGAAAACCCCTATCCCATGCTTCATTCTCCTTTTTTGCTTGTATACATTTTTTAATGTTAATCAAAGGCTTTATAAGTTTGGTAATGCTCAAAATCAATCAGAAATGTAACCCAATACCCAACCTAGATATATCAACTATCTTTGACAGGCAGAGGTATGTGAACATTTGCCTTCATGTCCCCCACCCCTCTCGTCACCTAGCTCCTCCTCTCCTTCTTCTCCTCTTCTATTTACTCCTCCTCTTCCGCTCCTTACTCCTCCCACCTTAGCTCCTCCTATATATCATTCTTCCTGTTAAAATAAAACTTTTCTCTCAAAATACAATTAGAGCATAACTATACCAATTTGTGTCAGTAAAGTACAAGATAGACCTAATAACCAGTCTGTCATTTTGTTGACTAACCACAACTTCTGTCATCTCTCCTAACTAAAACACTTAGTTCTGTACCTGTCTTTTTCTTGGCTTCAGAATGAATGTCAGCTGAAAACTATTCTCACAAATCTTTTCTCTCCAAGTAAATAGCCAGGATTGGCTATGAGACTATAAGTTTTCAACCCTATCAGAAATCCAGAATGACTGAATTAACTGAAATTATGGGAAGCACAAAGCATAGCTTCTAAAACTTAGCCAATTTAAAGAAACCACTGAACACCTGGAAAGTACTTATACTACAAAATTTTGGAGCATCCAATCTTCAGCCTTCTAGCCCGTGATCATCTGACAGACCTAGTGGTGCAGAATTATTAAGAGCTGATTACTCTATCTTGGCAGATATAATCAGTCTACTATTCTGCATGTGTGTCCTTTTCTGGACAGTAATTTGTCTGTAGATGTAAAGAGGCAATGTTAAAATAGAGAAAAAAATGTGTTTGTCCTTAATTCAGGAACACAAACATTTGAGGTGGGTAGCAAAATCCACACTGGGATTTATTACTTAAATATTAAAACTACACTGAGAAGTTTACTTTGCCAGGGGGACCTCCACTCTCTTGTTACCTCTCCTCCACTTTTATCAGACTCAAACTATGCAGATAAGCTTCTTTCTCCACTTACCTTTCCTGCTTTCTGAGACCTCTGAGTCTAGTCAGACTTTGCTGAGCAGTCCAATATCCCAGGAGGACTTCCATTCTCCTGCCTCCTCTTCCTCAGCTCCAACACACCTGAGACTCCTGAACTATGCAGGTTAACTTCCCTTCCTCTAGCATCTTTCCTGGTTGCTAAGCACTCTGGAGCAAGCTAAGCTGCCCTAAGCAATCTGCTATTCCAGGGGGACCTCCATTCTACCACCACCTCTCCTCCATCTTCATTTGACTTCTAACCCACACAGGTTAGATTTCCTTTCTTCACCTATCTTCCCTGCTCTCTGAGACCTCTGATCAAGCAAGCTGCCTTGAACAACCTGATATCCCAGGGAGACCTCCATTCTCCTGCCACTTCTCCATCCACGGTCATCACACTTTAGCTTTGTGAATAATGCAAAACTGCAGGTCCAGAAACATACACCCAAATGATACTCATCAGAGAACTGTCACACCAGAACCATCAAGGTTCATCCCCCCTCCAAATACCTACTAAAACAAGAACATCTAGGGACCAAAACCATCCAGATTGCTAAAGGGCCTCAAAAGAGCACAATCAACAAAAGCCATGGAAATATGGCATGTTCAAAGCATAGCTACACTACTGTAGCAAGCCTGGGTTATCTTATGAACCAAAACACAAAAAAAAATTATCTTAAAACCAATATTATAAAGATGATAAAGGAATTTAAAGAGGAAAGAAATAAATTCTTTAAGTAAATACAGGAAATTATAACCAAACAGATAGATGTCTTTAACAAGAAAACAAACAAATCCCTTAAAGAGTAAACACAGTTAAACAAGTGAAAAAATAAATAAATAAAATTGTGCAAGACTTGAAAGCAAAAATAAAAGCAATATAGTAAACACAAACTGAGAAAACCATAGAGATAGAAAACACAGGGAAGAGAACAGGAACAAGAGATGCAAGCATCACCAACACAATACAGGAGGTAGAAGACAGAATCTCAGATGTAGATTATACAATAGAAGAAACTGATGCATCAGTCAAAGAAAATGTTAAATCTAAAACATTCCTGTAGTAAAACATTCAGAAAACCTGGGATAGCATGAAAAGGCCTAACCTAAGAATAATAATAATAGAAGAAGGTGAATAGTTTCAGCTTCAAGGACCAGAAAAATGTTCTCAACAGAATCCCAGAAGATTATGTTTCCAACCTAAAGAAAGAGATGCCTATAAACATACAGGAAATTTATAGAATACTAATTAGACTGAGACAGAAAAGAAAATCCTCCTGGCATATATTAATCAAAACCAAAAATCCACAGAACAAAGAGAGAATATTAAAAGTGGCAAGGAAAATGGCCAGGTAATTCACAAAGTCTTTCTTAGAGAGTTGGAATTACACCTGTCTTCTCAACAGAAACTCAAAAGGCTAGAAGGACCTGGTCAGATACTTAACAATCACTAAGATACTACAGGTACCAACCAAGGCTAATGTACACAGCAAAATCTCAATGACCATAAATATGGAAACAATATCTATACACAAATCCAGCCCTACAAAAAATGGGAAAAGGAAAATTCCAATCCAAGAAAGATTAACTACATCTAAGAAGACACAGAAAATAAGTGATTCTATACCACCAAAAAAAAAAAAAAGTACATACACAAATATACACAGACCACCACTACCACAACACCAACACTAAAATAACATGAAATAACAATCACTGGTCATTAGTATCTCTCAATATAAATGGATTCAATTCCCAAAAAAAGGCACAATCTAACAGAATGGATTCAAAAACAGGATCCATTACTCTGCTTCATACAAAAACACACTTAGCCGTAAAGATAAACCTTACCTCAGAGCAAAAAACTGGAAAAAGTTTTGTAAGCAAATAGACCCAAAAAGCAAGCTTGACTTATTAATTAATAGATTAGTATCTATTAAAATAAATTAGATATTTATTCTAATATACAATAAAATAGACTTTCAATCAAAATTAATCCACAGAGGCAGAATAGGACATTTCATAAATATCAAAGAAAAATACTATCAAGATGATAATTCTAAACATTTATGCCCAAACACAAGGGCACCCACACTTGTCAAATAAATATAATTTTAATAGTACATCAAACACAGCACATTAATACTGAGACACTTCAACACTCCACTCATACAAACTGATAGAACATCCAGAAAAACAGAGAAATAATAAAAATAAAACTAACAGTTATAATGAATAAAATGGACCTAACAGACATCTATAGAATATTTTACCCAAACATAAAAGAATACACCTTCTTCTCAGCACCTCATGGATTGTCCTCTAAAATTGACCTTATAGCCAGTCACAGAGAAAGCCACAACAGACATAAGAAAATTGAAGAAATGACTTTTATCTTATCAGATCACCATGAATTAAAGCTGGACTTCAACAACAGAAACCAGAAGCCTATACGCTCCTGGAAATTGAACAGTTCTAGACTCAACAATCTCTGGGTCAGGGAAGAAATAAAGAAATATATGAATTTCTGGAATTCTATTAAAATGAATGCACAGTGTACCCAAATTTATGAGACTAGAGCAGCTTGGCTTGGCCCAGAGGGCACAGAGAACAGGGAAGATTCCCTCTTTCTCTCTTAAAATTAACATGTATATTTATTATCAGGAAATATTGGAATATTCCAGGTTAAAATTAATGACAGGTGCATATTATGGAAGAAACTTCTCATTGGAAAAATAGAATTATAGTTCTTTTTTTTTTCTTATTTTTCAATATAAAGAGTCAAGCAAATATTGCTTAGACTAGTATTTAGTCTTTCAGTATTCTGATAATTTAATAATTATTAGATCATTTACTTCTTTTCAAAATAGCTCATGTTTTACACACTGGTAAGTATAAAACTTGTCTGAGGAAAAGTTTGGCAATGTAGTGACCTATGTGTACCATTGTGATTGTGGAGGAATTTTAATCCAGAAAAATGGCTGCTGTGGCAAGGGCTCACACCCAAAGCTCTTCTAGATCTGTGTAATCCATCTGGTATGGTACACATTTATCATCTTGATGGGATACAGACATGTTCTTAGTACACAACTTTAGTCTCTAACAATGTAGGTAAAGTTAGTTTGTAGAAGGAAGCAGCAATGTTTGAAATTGTCCTCTAATTGTTAAGCAGAGAATGTGATCAATAGAAAAATGTTTGACAGAATGAGTCAGAGAAAGGATACACAAAATTCTCATGAGAACAAACAGGAAGAATAGGCTTCTTAAGAGCTGAGGATAATTAATCGGTAGTGGAGGGGTGTAGTGGGAAATATTAAAAAAAAAAAAAAACAACAACAACAACAAAAAAAAAGCAATTCACGCTACCATCAGCAAAGCACCAGCAGACAGGTCAACATTTTCTCAGAGCTCTGAATTCTCTTTTTCCACCCACCCACTAAATTTCCAAGGTGGGCCACTGCCACACTAACCCCACTCTCCCAAATTCCCATGGCTAGCTAGGGTTCACTTTTCATAAAACCATGCTCTACCACTATACTTTTCTCTGGAACTCAGTTGAATTGCTGCCTACAGAAAAATACCACACAACCTTAGTGTAAAATCAAAAGGCAACACAATTGTTGTGTATAGTAACTAGCATCTAAACTTGTAAGCTAAGATAGGACTTGGGTTAGGGTTAGGCCTGTCTGTCGGGCTGAAAATAGGCTGACCTGTCCACCTGTGTCTTGTCTGCAGTAGCATGGATTGTTTTTTAAAAAATATTTCATGATACAACCAACTTGGATCCATAGATCCACTAAAAATTTAAGATTTTTATCCTATGAGTTAAGAATTATTTTCTTTTTATATTTTTATTGTATATTTTATTTATTTACATTTCAGATGTGATCCCCTTTCCCCATTTCCCCTCCCTAGAACCCCCTTTCATATCCCCCCTCCTCCTTCTTGCTTTTTTACCATTTGAATTACATGCAAGTATTAAGGTCAGTTCTAGGTTGAGGAACTAGCAAAGCAATAGATTCAAATAGTCAAGGAACAAGCAAGACAGTAAACACAAATAGTCAAAGAATGAGCAAGGCAATAAACAAAATTCGGTAAACACTCCTGTGATCACTGTTTTTAAGGGATTATTAGGATGACCAAAATATCTGAGCCAAATTCCCTGTCCTAGCTCAAAGTCATTTTCATGTCTGAAGCCCATTTCTTGTTCTAGCCAGAATTTAGATTCCTGCCTGAAATTACTTCTTTGTTCTAGCATAGTGTCAGATTCCTGCCTTAAGCCTATATTCTTGTCTTTGGCCAAAGACATATTTCTGCCAAGCAGCTTATTTCCTTGTCCTTGGCTCATGTCAGATTCTTGCCAAGCAACCCCAAAGGCTCTCTGCCTCTCCTCTTTTTTTAATTCATTAACAAGAGCAATCAGTGCAGGGTCCAGTCATGTGGTGACTCAAGCACTGAAACCAGAAACCTTAAAACAAAGAGGACTCTGAGGTCCCCTGCTGTCAAAACAAACAAGATGGCTGCTCTGAGTCAGAGAGTCGGAGAATGGAAGCTGCCTACTTCTTGGGGCAGATATTGATTGAATTGTGATTTTTTTAAAATTGGGTTTATTTGCTTTTAGAATAGACTTATATACAGATTTTGTCTGAATCATGTGGGAAATTTCTTCCATTGTCCAGAATAGAAAAATACTGACTCCAAGTAGAGAGGAGTGGTAAGTGCCTTCTATGAACAAATATTAATTAACAGAAGTCTGTGGCTCCAAGCTGAGAGAAGAACAGATAGATGGTATAACAGATATTAATAAAATAGATGTCTGTAGCTCCAGGAAGAGAGCATAACAGGACAGATGGTGTGATACAGTCATCAGAAAACTCATATTCTTTGAATGCTGGCTCCATGCGAATTTTGGCTTAAAATCCTGATTGAAATGCTGCCTGCTTCTTATTAGCAGGTAATAATAAAAGTGTTATTAAATTGTTTTTGAAGTTATAAGGAGAGAATACAGATTTTCAAAATGAGTAGAATTATGAGATATTTGGTTGTTTTATTACTCCTCTAGAAGAGAAGTCAAGATACAAGCTTTTCTGGTTGCTGACTGAAGGATATGCTGATTTGGGAGAAAGGTTTTGTCTTTGCATTAGTGATGAATGTCTATACATCTTTCAGATTTTTATGGATCAGATTAGACAGAGGCAGATCCCCTGAAAATAAATTCAGGTGAATTAAACAAAAAATATCATTTGTCCATCCCTTACATGGTACCAATAAAGACTTATGACTGGGACAGAATTTCATCCTAACTAGTCTGGACATCATACCTTGTGTGGGGAAAATAACTCAGGGGGATCTGGAGGGCGTGAGGTCCCACGAGGGCCTGTGATGGTGTCCCACCGCACTTCTCACACCTCGAGCAGAAGGTCCCACATGCACGCAGCCGTGGCTGCACCAAGAAGAGTTCAGGGTTCCAAAGTTCCAAAAGCTGGCAGTCTGGCAACAGGCACAGGAAAGCCCAGGCAACACATGGTGAATAGGTGTAGATGGTATGCGCTTTCCCCTCAAAAGCCAGGCTCCGCTGACTTTTTATAGGGAGGGGGAAAAGGGGAGGGGATAGCTTAATTAGCTACGTTCCTTCCCCCCCCACCCCCCCTGCCATTAGGTAACTCGTTAATATTTTAATCTCTGGAGGTGGAGACCTGTTAATCACGCCCTCTGCCTGTGTACTACGTGACCAAAGGGTGCAGTTTAATGAAGTTACCTCATCCAGGGCCCAACAACCTTGATGATACTAAAATTTTGTTTTGAGATTTGTATATTACAGAGTGTACAGCTTTGGTGAGATTGTCATACATGCTGAACTGACCTGCTTGAACTCCTGATCTCATGGACTTTCAGTGGGATCCAGTCAGGACACAGACATCATCAGACTCTATAACAGTGGTGGTTGTGGCCTTCTGAAGGACAACTAACTCCCTCATTTACCACACTCTTTCCCCTTCAAGATATCTCAATGTCCATAATTATTAGGAAGAAGTTATGAAGAGTCATTGTCCCAGTTCCCTGGGCTTGAGTTTTGGAGGTGGTTTTTCTAAGGTTGTCTTTCTGGGGAATTTTGTAATGATCAGAATTTAATAAGAAATAGCTAGAATTGATTTTGTAGCCATAATCTCACCTGATAACAATCTTTAAGATGCTAAATCAGAGTTTTCATTGATATAAATTTCCTCTATTGTTACAGAAAATTTAAAAGTACAAGGCTTGCACCCAGTTCTTACATAAATGCCATTACAAATTGATCTGAGATGATTGAGCCTATGAGTTAAGAACCAGATAGCAAAGTCTTAGCTCTCAGTTAATTGCTGGGGTGTTTGCAAGATATTTTGTTTAGAAATAACTGAGAGTAGTTAACAGACAACAGTCTAGATTAATTCACATAGATGGATGTTTTCAAAAACATCAGAAATTTGCAGAATGTGACAATTAATGTTATTTATTTACTTGTTGTTGAGAAATATCTGCTCCAAACAGCTCCCCAATTGTAGACTCAAATAAACAGGTGAACATCTCGACCTCCAGGTGAGGTTGTACATTGTGGCAAGGTAGTCACTGGACAGAAATTGCCTATCTCATCTACAGACAGTATAGTACCCAGAAAAAGGATATACTATGCAGAATAGTTGACTGATAACCTCTGCCAAGTCAGGAAAATCAGTCCTTCAAAATTTTATGTTTCAAAGGTCTGTCAGATGATCTTGTGCCAGAAGGCTAAAGACTGATGGTCCAACTTCCTGACATACTAGGGCTATTTAGGTAGACAGCTGACTCTAAAACTTATCCCAATTCTGGAAGCTATGTTAGACTTCATATATTCAGATAATATTTGTCATTTTTGGATTTCTGATGGGATTAAAGACTAGTTATAGTCTCATAGCCAACCCAGACTATTTTACACTGAAAAAATATATGTGAGAGGTTATTTTTCAGGTAGTATACAAGGTAAACCAAGACATAACAGATATAAAATTATAAGCCTTTTAAAGTTAAGATAGATGACAGAATGCTTTAATTAACTGACAAAATGATAAACTGCCTGTTAGATGTATCTTATAATTTATAAATTACAAAATGATAATAGTTGTGCTCAATTTTCATCTGAGGTAAAAGATCCTTTTAATTGGACAAGAAAGGGGAAACATTGATTCCTGTCTATGTGCAGATGAAGGCAGGCACCACATTAGGCAAGAGCCTGTGCTTGGGTAGTGGTAAAGGAAGGTGGGATGAAAATTTTAGGTACAAGTATAGAGAGACAGAAAAGGACATGAAGAGGAAGAGACAAGATGCAATCTATAGGAGAAGAGAAACCAGAATTAAACAGTCCTGGGAACCATAAGTATTGGGGAATAATTTTTTTGAGAGGAAAGAGTTTATTTCATCTTATATCTTACAGTAAAATATGAATGGTAGTCAGGACAGGAAATCAAATGTGAACTTGGAGGCAGGCACTGAAGAAGAGGTCTTGAAGAAATGTAATTACAATCTTGTGCAAACTGATTTCTTATTCCAGCTGTTTAGGGATGGCATCTGCAATAGTAAATCATTAGTCAAAAAATACTTAATGATCTTTTGCCTATTAGACAGTCTGATGAAAACATTTTCTGAAGTTTCCTTTTTTGGTTTAATTTTTGTTAGAATACATTTGATAAAAACAAAGAAAGAACAAATGAAAGAAAAGAATGAAAGAAGGACAGGAAGGAAGAAAGGAAGGAAGGTAGGAAGGAAGCACAAAAAACAAACAAACAAAAAATAAAACCAAAAACAAAATCCAGATCCTGATTTTGTGGATTCTTTGTATAGTTCTTTTTGTTTCCACTTGATTGATTTCACCCCTGAGTTTGATTATTTCCTGTTGTCTACTCCTCTTGTGTATATTTGCTTCTTTTCGTTCTAGAGCTTTCAAGTATGTTGTTAACCTGCTAGTGTATTTTCTATCCAGTTTTTGCTTAGAGGCACTCAAAGCTATGAGTTTACCTCTTACCACTGCTTTCATTGTGTTTCATAAGTTTGGTATGTTGTACCTTCACTTTCATTAAATTCTAAAAAGTCTTTAATTTTTTTCTTTATTTCTTTGGGCACCAGGTTATTATTGAGTACAACATTGCTCAGCTTCCATGTATACACTGGCTTTCCATTGTTTTTGTTGTTATTAAACATCACCTTTGTCCATGATGATCTGATAGCATGGATGAGATAATTTTAATCTTTTTGTAACTGTTGAGTCCTGTTTTGTGACCAATTATATGGTTTATTTTGGAGAATGTAACATGAGGTGCTGAGCAGAAGGTATATTCTTTTGTTTTAGGTTGAAATGTTCAATTTTAGATATTTGTTCAATTCATTTGGTCCATCACTTCTGTTTGCTTTACTGTGTCTCTGTTTAGTTTCATTTTTCATGATTTGTCCATTTCTGAGAGTGGAGTGTTGAAGTCTTCTCACTATTATTGTGTGAGGTAAAATGTGTGCTTTGAACTTTAACAAGGTTTCTTTTACAGAAGTGGATGCTCTTGTGTTTTAATCACAGATGTTCAGGATTAAGAGTTCATTTTGGTTGACTTTACCTTTGATGAGAATGACATGTCCTTCCTTATCTTTTTTGATAGGTTTATGTTGAAAGTCAATTTTATTCACTATTAGAATAGCTACTCCAGCTTGTTTCTTGGGACCATTTGCTTAGAAAATTGTTTTTCAGCTCTTTACTCTGAGGTAGTGTCTGGTTTTGACACTAAGGTATGTTTCCTATATACAGCAAAATCCTGGTTCCTGTTTACATAACCAGTCTGTTAGTCTATGTCTTTTTGCTGGAGAATTTAGTTTATTGATGTTAAAAGATAGTAAGGAATAGTGATTGTTGCCTCCTGTTATTTTTGTTGTTAGAGGTGGGATTATGTTCATAAGGCTTTCTTCTTTTGGTTTTATTGAAAGAAAATTACTTTTTTGCTTTTTCTAGGGTATAGTTTTTCTCCTTGTGTTGAAGTTTTCCATTTTATATCCTTTGTAAAGCTGGGTTTATGGAAAGATATTGTGTAAATTTGTTTTTTTCATGGAATATCTTGATTTCTCCACCTATGGTAATTGAGAGTTTTGGTGAGCATAGTAGCCTTGGCTGGCATTTGTGTTCTCTTAGCATCTGTATGACATCTGTACAGGATCTCCTGAATTTTATAATATCTGATGAGAAGTCTGATGTAATTCTGATAGGACTGCCTTTGTATATTACTTGCTCCATTTTCCTTACAGCTTTTAACATTCTTTCTTTGTATTGTGCATTTGGTGTTTTTGACTATTATGTGATGGGAGAAATTTTTTTCTGCCCTAGTTTACTTGGAGTCTGTAGGCTTCTTGTATGTTAATAGGCATCTTTCTCATTATGTTAGAAATTTTTTCTTCTATAATTTTGTTGAAGATATTTACTTGCCCTTTACGTTGGGAATCTTTGCCATCTTCTATACCTATTATCCATAGATTTGGTCTTCTCATTGTGTCCTGGATTTCCTAGATGTTTGGATGAGGAATATTTTGCATTTTGCATTTTCTTTGACTTATCTGTCAATGTTTTCTATGGTATTTTCTGCACCTGTGATTGTCTCTTCTATCTCTTGTTCTCTGTTGGTGATGCTTCTGTCTATGACTCCTGGTCTCCTTTCCAGGTTTTCAATCTCCAGGGTTGTCTTTCTTCATCTTTTCTCTATTGATTCTATTCCCATTTTTATATGCAAAATCATTTTGTTTAATTGATTCGCCTGTTTGTGTTCTTCTGTAATTTTTCAAGGGATTTTTGTATTTCCATTTTAAGGGCTTCTACCTGTTTACTTGTGTTCTCTTGTATTTCTTTAAGGGAGTTATTTATTTCATTCTTAAAGTCCTCTATCATCATCATGAGATGTGACTTTAAATCAGAGTCTCATTTTTCTGGTGTGTTGGGGGTATCCAGAGCTGACTGTGGTGGGAGAACTGTGTTCTGATGGTGTTAAATAGCCTTGGTTTCTGTTGCTTATATTCTTGTCCTTGCCTCTTGTCATCTGGATATCTCTGATTTTAGCTGGTTCTGCTGTTTCTGACTATGGTTTGTCTCTCCTGCAAGGCTGCATGCCAGTACTCCTGAGAGACCAGTTCTTTCTGGAATGAATCTGGGTATGGAAGGCTGTAGCACAGTGTCAGCTCCAGAATGCTGAAGAAACCTGAAAGACTCTGTCTCTTGCTGTTCCTTGGTTTCTGTGTCCTTATGACTCTGAGCTGTCCCCTCTGGGACCAGTAATTTGAGCATTAGTGGTGGTGTTACCTGTGCTCACGGGTGTGCCAGCACTCCTGGGAGGCCAGCTCTTTCCAGGCAATATTTGGCTATGGAGCACTGTGGCATAGGATCAGCTCTGAGTGCAGATGGAAATTGGAAGGATCCTGTCATATTGGGGATTAATTAGGTAGATAATTAAATAATAAGTAGAGTGTATTTGCCCCATCTATATGTGTAGCATGGAATGTATCAGTTGAGTTTTTATTTCAATGTGTGGGTATTTTGTGGGTTGAGAATTTACTGATATAAAACTGACTGATAAATTACAAACCTCTAGAGTTTTAATTTTACCAGGTTATGGGGATTTGTGACAACTAACTAAACAGGCAAATGGCAGGGAATATGAACAGAAAGTCTGCTAAAATGAAAACAGGACAGGCAGGCATGTCAGCTAGTGACTTGCCTGTGGTAGTATGGAACCTGTATTTTTTTTTAATATTTCACACTAATATTTCAGTAAGTGCAGTTTAATTTGGTTGAGTTAAGTGTGTTTATGAATTCCATTCAGTTTATGTAGTTTGTGCTGTGAATAACAGTAGAGGTAACTGAAGCCAGAGAATAAAAAGTAGATAGAAAATTAGAACAAATTACCAAAGTTAGTTTGAAGCCAGCCAGAGCAATTAAGTGAGAAGCTGAAAAAAGCCCATTTGAATCTGTAAGACTGGATATGAGCTTCAGCCAAAACATATGAGTTGAAACAGCCATTCCTGAGTTCAGATAGAGCTAAAAAGGGTGAGCTCATTTATCAGTAAGTCTCTGACATGACTACTACATCTGATGAATAAAAGTTTCTTTTACACCTAGAAGTTGCTTTTACAGTGCTGGTTGTATTTTGACAACATGACACAAACCTAGACATAGTTGGAAGAGTCCTCAATTGAGAAAATGTCTCCAACAGCTCACATCTAAAAAGGCTTTGGGGCATTTTCTTAATTAGAGACTAACAGCCAAATTCACTGTGATAGGTACCATTCTTGAGCAGTTAGTTCTGGGTTGAAAATGAAAGTGGGCCAAACAATCTAATAAGTGAAATTTCTGCAGAGCTTCTGCTTCAGTTCTTGCCTTCCATTCCTGCCTTGAGTCCCTGCCTTGACTTCTCTCAATGATGGGATGTGACCTAAAAGTTGTAAACTTAAATAAACCCTCTCCAACTGAAGTTAGTTTTGCCCATGGTCTTTATCACAGAAATCACAGCCATGAAACACTAACTAAGAAACCAATTTTTTTTTTCTGTACTGACTTAGAGACTGTATTTCAGTCTTCTATGTGTCTATTCACTTTAAAAGGCATTTTTTCTCAAGAGAAAATAATATTGAAGTGAAGATTGTAATAGAACAGGTTTATGCAATATCAGGTACTTGTAAGTCTCCTTTTTGTACTTTGAGAAATTTTACATATTTTAATTTATTCATCACATGTGTGTGCTTGAGTGTATGTATGTGCATGGCATGTGTGCAGGTGGTCACAGAGACCAAAAGAGCGTATCAGATACCAAGAACTAGAATTACTGTTAGCTGTAAACCACCAAATGTGTGTGTGCTAAGAATTGAACCAGGGTCCTCTGCAAAAAGACCAAGTATTTTTAACCACTAAGCCACTGGTCCAGCCCAAGTTTGAGCCACTTTTGTTGACAGACTTGCATGAACTACGCCATCTAGAAAAGGGTTACTAACAACATTAAGGAATATTGTCTATTTTACATATATTTTACAACCAGCAAGATAACTAAAATAATAAAAGGCAAAAAGCTATTTTTCTTGGTATTGTAGCCTCTTGGTCCAGCAGGAATTTTGAAAAAGAGTGTCTCAAGAAGTGAGAATAAAGAATGCAAGAGAATTCGATCATTGCTTTCTCCAACCTTCACCACTGGAAAACTAAAGAAGGTAAGAAAATAAAGGATGTTTTGTTATAGATATAATTTATTCTATCTGGGAACAGAGAGAAGTAATATTATATTCTTCAATTATGTGGGGTTTTGTTCATTACATTGCTAAGAATGGTCGTTATTTGTTTTACTTTGTTCCTCTTCTTATTTTTATTGTTTTTCTTTTCTTGGTGTTTGTTTTGGGAGAGGTTGGTCTTATACCTCCTGTAAAAATGTGCCTCTCTTTTTATAATTTCAAAAGTCTTGTTTGGCAAACTCAGATGTTGACATTTAACAACGAAGTGTGTTGTATTTTGTAATTAGATGTTCCCCATCATCCAACACTGTGGAGATGTGCTGGTGAAAAAATTAAGTCTTGAAGTAGAGAAAGGAAAGCTCATTACCATGAAAGAGTGAGTAGTGATGCATACATTGCCTGGGGCTCTGTCCCTTCTGGAGTCCTCCCCTACCTTTCAAGTACCTAAGCTAGTTCTAGACACAGAATAAGGAAGAAGTATGATCTTACCCAGTTATCAAACATGTATTAAGAAACACCTCCCATATTAACTTGGGAAAGTCTTCTCTTGTGTGCATGAAACAAAATTAGAGTAGCTATTGTTGTCTCTTATTTTAGAAGACAATTTCAATAGTTTAGAAAGAAAGATAAAAATTTAGGTAAGCTACAGCTATCAAGATTAAGATATGCATGAGGAGAACATTTTAGGTTCATCAGAGGTTGTTATTTTGTCATGAATATTACAGTCTATAATTTTGAACAATCTAAAATTCAAGTTGTGCTGAGGGTCTTAAAAATATCAACAAAAAACAAATTATTTCTCCCTCTATTTAATCAAGCTGAAGAGGGATAACTTTCTGGAAATTATGTGGGTAGTAAAATCATGTTGAATTTGAAGATACCACAGTAGTAAACACAGGCTGCACTAATCATACTGCAGACAAATTGTTCCATAGCTCAGGATCGTGTTGATCACATATTAAACTCCCTGTCTTTCTACTCAACATTTTTGGTGCCTACACCTTGGATGTGATCATTAACACTTCATTTGGAGTCAAGGTGGATGCCCTCAGCAATCCTCAGGATCCTTTTTTGAACAACATCAGGAAGCTTTTTAAGCTTAGCTTTTTCAATCCATTAATTTTCTCTATGGGTATGTAGACAATTTTTCAACTATATTAAGATGTTAGTCTTACTGTAACTAGTATACAAAGTACGATATTCTTCACAGCATATTCATACACAATTAATTCTCCTCCCTTTTGCTTTCACCACTATATGATCTTGTTCTAATTCTCCCCTTTGTACTTTCATATCACATGTGGTTATCCATCATTGCTACATGCTTTGTTGCGTTGGATAATTTTATTAGATGGCTATGTAGTTTCTGTCTTTGAGCCATCGATGTCATGATTTATATTTATACAGTTACATATATTAATCATTTCTCTATCTCTTAAATGAAATTTAAGTTAATATCATCTACTTTCAGTGTTTGCCTGTTAATTGTGTTTTGGATAGTATATTTATTTTAAGAGTAAATGTAGAAGTCACTATTTTGTTGCAGAGTTTGTTCTGTGACACTATATATAGTATTTGTTTTATGAAATTAAGTTCACCTATTGATAGATATACATTTAGAGTTGCAGTTTCATATGAATAATATTTCCCTTAAAGTGCATAAAGTGGTCTATATGCTTGTAATAAATTTTGGTTTGAAATCAGAATAGTAATGCCTGCTCATTTTCTATATTAATATTTGATGGTTGGGTATATTTCTTGGAGTCAGCAAAACAAATTACAATTGCTAATCCAATCTGGTAGTCTGTGTATTGTTTGTTTTGTTGTTGTTGTTGTTGTTTGTTTGTTTGTAGACAGGCTCATTATCTTGGCTGGTCTCTAACTACCTATGTAGACCAGATTGGATGAAATGCATAATGATCTTCCTGTCTGTGGCTCCTGACTACTGGAGTTAAAGGACGCATAACTACTTTCAGCCTTAGTCTGTATACATTGCTAAAGAAATTGAAACCATTTATTTTCATGTTTCTTACTGAAAGGTATGTGCTGGATATTCTCATTTTACTAAATGTCACTTTCTGGCCTTGTTTTGGTCCTCTTTTTAAAACAACTGCTTTAGCAGTTTTAAGACTTTATCACCCTCTCATTCTTGGCTGCATTTACCTTTTTCTTCAGTCAAAATTGTTCTTTCCATTCTGTAATACAAGGAGGTTTTGTTGTGAATAATTCTTTGGACAATTCATTAGGTTGACATAACATATATAGGTTTTGCTTCTCTTTTGATTCTAATCAATACATTTTTGATATATTAATGTTTTTCAACAGTTCCTATATTTTAAACATGATATATATCTTTCAAAGTTCTCCTGGATTTCTTGCTTACCATTAAAAATACAGACATTATGCTGATGGATGTCTTTTTATGTATGAGTTAGTCCTTCTTTTTGTACCTTTCAATACACTTTTCTTATTTTGTGTATTCACCACTTTATCTTTAATGTGAAATGGGTAGTTTCTTCTCTGGTCTTATTGTGCAGTATTCTTTATTCATTTTTTAATTTGAATGGACTTTTCTACAGTTTTGGAACTTCTGTTTTGTAATTTTATTGAGAATATGAGAGAATTTTCTCTCCACTTGACATAGAATTTGTGCCATTGTTCTATGCTGAAACTCGTTGAATTATTTATATTCCCAAAACTTACATGTGCCATTGAACTGCTTAACAAATTTATCAATAATCATGACTGAATGATCCTACAACTCTTATTTTTGTCTCTATTCTCTCAAATTCTATCTTCTATAAGATCCGCCCTATTTCTGAGACTTTCTGCTAAAATGTGCATTTGACTTGATGGGGTTTTTATTTTTTGGGGGGGTCGTCATTTCACTTTGTTTTTCTTCTCTATTTCTTTTTGTCAAATTCCATTTTAATATTCTAATTCAATGTCTTTATTTCTTTCAACTTTTGGTAATCTTTTGGTATTAATTCAGAAGATAGGCATATGTTCTTTGAATTCTTTGAACATATTTATAATTACTTTCATTTCTTATCTTGTATCTTGTACATTTTGTTTATTTGTGGTTAGTGTAACATTGGAAGATAATTGACAAGGTATGCTTTAAAACTGGGAAATGCCCATCTGTAGTTACATTTTGTTATTTTTTGTTGTTGTTAATTCATATCAATTTCTTCCTTCATTTGGAGTTTTTCTCACTGTTCAGGAAAGCCAAGAATACAATAAAGTTTCATGATGTTTTCTTCTGTTAGGCATGAGTTCATCACTCCAGCCTCTCACCCCAGTATCCTCTGGAAGGAGATCAGTCTTTGTAAAATTCATTTTCTATCAATCAGTAAACTTCCTATGACTGCAGAGTTGATTTAAAAATGGTCCTTAGTCACTTTTTAAATTCCAACTATGTTGGGGAGAAAAAAAGACTAAGTTTTCTTTTTAATAATGTGTAGCTACTGTAGGTAGAGAAGAAAATAGAGTGGAAAGCAAAAATAAATAGGCCATGATGGGACTAGTGATTAAGAGAATGTTGTAAAAACATATGGTACAGTGAAAAAACTGTGGGGAATATTTGGGCATTTTGGTTTAAGATAAAGTGAGAAAAAGAGAATGAATTTGAACACTGACATCATGCAGAACAGTCCCATCACTCAGAAAAATTAATCTCAGAGCTTCTATACACCAGGACAGTCTATGTTCCTAAGAAAGAAGAGAGGACATACAAAAATGTTCAAAAATAGAAACTACATAAGATATGAAAATCGAGAAACAGGCTTTGATTTTCAACATTGACCTTGGATATGATAGAAATGAGAAATAACTGTAGAGGTAAATGACAATGCACTGGAGCTCTTACATTATTAAATTATCCTATTGCTCTCTCTAGAATTTCAAGTACTATATTGAAGAGATATGGAGTGGACAGACTTGTCTTTTCCCTGATTTAGTAAAATTGCTTTATATTTCTCTCCATTTAATTTGATGTTAGCTTTTGGCTTGCTGTACATTGTCTTTATCGTGTTTATGTAAGTGCCTTGAATCCCTTATCTCTCTAAGACTTTTAACATGAAGGAGTATTGGATTTTGTCAAAAGCTTTTTTACCTTCTAATGAGATGATCATAATTATGTAGATTTTTCTCTCCATTTGTTATAAAATAAATCACATTGATGGCTTTTCTGTATTGGACTATGTCTGAATCCCTGGGATGTACCATACTTGATCATGGTGAATCTGGAATTTGGTTTGTGAATATGTTATTGAGTATTTTTGCATCAGTGTTCATAGGAAATTTTGGTCTGAGATTCTCTTTATTTGTTGACACTTGGGGTGGTGTAGGTATCAGGGTGACTGTGGCCACAAAGAATGAGTTTGGCAATATTCCTTTTGTTTAGCTTATGAAATAGTTTGAGGAGTTTTGACGTTAACAGATATTGAAAGATTGGTAAACTCTTCACTAAAGTCATCTTTCCCGGGATTTTTCAATTGAGAAACTTTTAATGACAGCTTCTTTTCCATAGGGGTTATAGGACTATTTAGTTTACCTGCTCTTGATTTAAGTTTGGTAAGTGATATCTATTTAGTAAATCATCCATTTTGTTTAGATTTTCCTATTTTGTGAAATACAGGTTTTTTTTTTTTAGGTAATACCTAATGATATTTTAAGATTCCTCGGTGCTTGTTCTTATGTCTTCTTTTTCATTTTCAATTTTGTTAACCTGAGCACTATTTTTCTGCCTTTTAGTAGGTTTGGCTAATGGCTTCTCAATCTTGTTG
>JANHMN010000023.1:14337161-14351808 GCA_030674055.1 Rhabdomys pumilio
TTTAAATGTTATCCCTTTTCCCTGTTTCCCACTGGAAACATCTTATCGCATCTGTCCTTCTCTTGCTTCTATGAGGGTATGCCCCCACCGACTCACTCCCACCTCCCCACCCTCACACTCCCCTATACTGGGGCATTGAGCCTTTACAGGACAAAGGTCCTCTCCTCAAATTGATGCCTGACTAGGCCATCCTCTGCTACATATGCAGCTGGAGCCTTTCTCCTTCCTCAGTCCCTTCCTGGGAATCCTAAACGTCCTGCCTCTGTCTTCTTGCCCAGTCATTGGCCAACAGTAACTTTATTTACCCATCAAAAAGCAACTTGGACTGGCTTCCTTTAATCCTATGTGATGAACACTACAATCAGATTTTTATGTAATATATTTAGCATAAGAACACAAACCAACAGTCATCAGGACAAACCTCTAGTACAGAGTGTCTTCATCCATGCCTGCAGCTCAATTCTTTGTGCATTTAAAAGAGATATTACCTAGTAGAACTAATTTTACAAAAAATTGCATTCTTATAAGACCCTAGGTAGACTCAGACCTTTTGCTTTTGATTGTTTATGTTCCTAGCTAGGATTTAGTCTCAAGAAATGACAAGTCTCTTTCACCCAGATAGACTAGAGGCCTGCTGGTGAATAGGACAGGTCAGAGTCATATTACACTTCATTACAGGAGGTATAATCAAGCAAAGTAAGTTTTTCTAAGTAAAATGTGTTAGTTTAAGAAAGAAACTATTATATTTTGTTAAGTGTGTGCTTGTATGTTTATTACATGCAAGTGTGTTTGTGTGTGTGTGTGGCATTATAAATTTTGCAGGTAAATGGGTGGAACTAGAAAATATCCTGATTAAGTAGGCCAGACCACCCACATGCAGGTGCTGACAGAGGACAGGATAGGACATTAGATCATGAAACTGGAGTTACACAAAACTGAGAAGGACATTCTTGGTGTGTACACATTGATAAGTGTGTATCAGCCATGAAGAACAGAATGCCCATGATACAACACTCAGACCTAGAGAAATTAAACAAGAAGGAAGGAGCAAGTGGGATGCTTGAATCTTACTTAGAAAGGGGAACAAGGCACAGAGCAGATAGTGGGGGACAACCCTGCCCCCAATCTCTCACAGAACCCAGAAAAAAGCAAGTCTCCTAGAAGTTCTAACCTGGGTAATATCTTAGGTAAGGAGACATCAAAACCCACCCCAAACAGGGAGTAACTGAGACCCACTAGGACCAAGAAATTTACTTCTGGCCTGGATCACTGGTTCCTTCTTTTCTGTGCCAGAGCACTGAGCAGATCTTGGCCCCAGCTATAACCCCAGTAATAATACCCACCCAACACAGTTCTGATACAAACAAGATAATAGGAAAGATAGACTCCAGTCAGAGACAGGGAGGTAGCACTTAGAAGATGCAGATGGTGAAAGGCAAGTGCAAAAACATAAACATCAGCAACTCAGGGTACTTGGCATCATTAGAACCTAGTTCTCCCACATTAGAAAGTCCTGAATTCCCCATATCACTAGGGGAGCAAGATTCAGATTTAAAATCACTTCTAGTGATGATGATAGAGGACTTTAAGATGGACATAAATAACACTCTCAAGGAATTTGAAGAGAACAAAGGTAAACAGGTAGAAGCCCTAAAAGAGGAAACACAATAATCCTTTAAAGAATTACAAGAGAACACAAGTGAACAGGTGAAAGAATTGAACAAACCCATCCAGGACATAAAAATATAAGTAGAAACAATAAAGAAATCTCAAAGGGAGACTACCCTGGAGATAGAAAACCTAGGAAAGAAATCAGGAGTCATGGTCGCAAGCATTACCAACAGAATACAAGAGATAGAAGACTCTCAGATAGAAGATACCATAAAAAATATTGACACAAATGTCAAAGAAAATGTACAATGCAAAAAGCTCCTAACACAAAACATCCAGGAAATCCAGGACACAATGAGAAGGCCAAACCTAATGATAATAGGTATAGATAAAGATGAAGACTCCCAACTTAAAGGTTCAGTAAATATCTTCAACAAAGTTATAGAGGAAAACTTCTCTAACCCAAGGAAAGAGATGTCCATAAATATACAAGAACTATGGAACTCCAAATAGACCAGATCAGAAAAGAAATACCTCCTTTCACATAATAACCAAAATATCAAATGTACAAAACAAAGAAAAAATACTAAAAGCAATAAGAAAAAAAAGGTAAAGTAACATATAAAGGCAGACCTATCAGAATTAAACCAGACTTCTCACCAGATACTATAAAAGTAAGAAGATGCTGGACAAATGTCGTATAGACCCTAAGAAAACACAAATACTAGCCCAGGCTACTATAACCAGCAAAACTCTCAATTATTATGAATGGAAAAACCAAGACATTACATGACAAAACCAAATTGACACAATATATTTCCACAAGCCCAGCTTTACAAAGGATAATAGTGAGACAGCTCCAATACAAGGAGGGAAATTATACTCTAGAAAGAGCAAGAAAGTAATCCTCTTCCAACAAATCCAAAAGAAGATAGCCACACAAAGGTAATTCCACCTGTGATAACAAAAACAACAGAAAGCAACAATCACTGTTCCTTAATATCTCTTAACATCAATAGACTCAATTCCACAATTAAAAGACATAGGCTAAAGGACTGGATATATAAACACAACCCAGCATTTTGCTACATCAAGAAACCCACCTCAGTGACAAAGACAGAATCTACCTTCTAGTAAAAGGCTGGAAAACAATTTTTTGACACAAATGGTCCTAAGAAACAAGCTGGAGTAGCCACTCTAAAATTTTCAGCCTGAGAAAACAAAGTGAGGTACTCATGGCTTCATCTGTATAGGTAGTTGAGGGTGACCTTGCCAGGCATTGGTGGAAATGGACAACCTTGGTGCCTGAAAGTTTGGATTCCCTAGTGTTGGAGAATTTGAGAACAGGGAGGCCAAGGATGGGTAAGATTCTGCACAGAGCCTTACCAACCTAAGACAAAAGTGCATTGCCTTTTGATAATGCATATTCCATGATGACATTCTTGTTAGAAGAATCTAAGACAGGCTCAGTTTTGTTAATGAAATAAAAAAGGAGGAGAGCTCTAGAGCCTTTGGGGCTACTTGCCAATGAGCTGACATGGGCCAAGGACAAGGAAGAAGGCTTCAAACAAGACTCTGACATTAGACTAGAACAAAGAAGTAATTTCAGGTAGGAGCCTAAATTTTAGGCTAGAACAAGGAAGTAGGATTCAGACATGAAAATGACCTTTGGCTAATATAGGAAAGTATGCTCAGACACTTTGGTCATTCAGATAAGCCTTCAGGAACACTGATCATGGGAGTGTTCACGTGACTTGGTTTAATGCCTCGCTTTTTCTTTAACTATTTGTGTTCATTGTATTGCTTGTTCCTCGACTATTTGCATCTATTGTATTGCTAGACCCTAAGCCTAGTACTGACCCTAATACAAGCACATAATCAAAATGGTTTAAACGCATAAAGAAAGAGGGAGCATGGAATAGGGGGTTCTAGGGAGGGGAAATTGGGAAAGGAGATGACATCTGTACTGTAAATAAATAAAAAAGAAACAATGAGAAAAGAAAAAATAAAGGGGAATAAAACTGTCATGGAAGGTAGAAGGAGGGAGGGACATGGATGGAAGAGGGGAGGGGGAAAGAAATAGGAGATCAGTATCAGGTGTGGGGAGAGACAGCTGAGAGTCCTGAAGGGCCAGAAGAATGAATGAAACAGTTGCTGGTGGTAGAAGTTGGCAGGAATTTCTAGAAAGCCCCAGAGACCTGAGATTGGGGAGGCTTCCAGGATTGACCTTAGTCAGGATGCTTAATAGTGTGGACATGGAACAATGTACTCAGTGAAGGAATAATGACACTAATCTATCCACAAAACTTTTGATTCAAAATTTATCCTGTCTACAAGAAATGCAGATAGAAACATGGAGCAGAGATTGAAGGAATGGCCAACCAATAGCCATTCCAAATTAACCTCCCCCCCCCAAGGGCAAACACCAATTCCTGACACTATTAATTATATTCCATATGCTCGCAGACAGAAACTTAGCATAACTCTTCTGAGAGGCTCTACCCAGCAGCTGGCTGAAATAGATGTAGATACCCATAGTCAAACACTGGGTGGAGGTCAGAGACCCTTACATGTGTTGGGAGGATTGAAGATCCTGAAGAGGATAGAAACAGAACAGGAAGACGAACAATGTCAACTAACCTGGACCCTTGGGAGCTCTCAGAAACTGAATCACTAACCAAAGAACATACACAGGTTAGACCAAGACCAAGGTACATACATAGCAGATTTGTAAATTAGTCTCCATGTGGGTTCCCCAATAAGTGGAGCAGAGTCTCTGCCATAAAGCCATAGCTTTACTGTGGTCTCTGATTTTCAACAGGACTGCTTTGTCTGACCTCAATGAAGAGGAGTGCCTAATCTTGCAGAGACTTTATGTGGCAGGGTGTACAGATATCCTAGAGAGCCCCACCCTCTCATAGAAGAAGGGTAGGGAGAATGGGTGAGTGACTTTGTGAGAGGGGAACTATAAGAAGGGCTTTGGGATGCTAATTAATTAATTAATTAATTACACACCTCATCTTAACATGGGTTTTACTCTTGTACCTTTATAAGTGCCATTTTTCTATGTCCCACATATATCTTCTCTCTATCCAGAGGCAGTACTTTGTTCATCTGGTAAGAATACTCCTGGACTCTTTGCCTTGTTTCCTTCCTCTTCTTCCATATCCTCCATCTCCTATATTTTTGTCTTAATCTATGCTCATTGTTCCTCTGGGGCAAATTTCTGTGAACTTGGTCTTGGGGTATCTTAGGCTGATACCAGTTCTTTCTATCTCTAACTCCCTTTAAAGTTTTAGACGTCAAAAAACATGTTTCCATATCTCTATTTATATTTCATTTTCAACTCACATATGTATTAATGCAATTCACATTGAATGAAAAAATAGTCCTCACCTGGAGCAGACACCCAGCTGGTCTGCTCCCATGTAGACACCTTATCCCAAGTCATTTTAGTGGAGCCACTGAACTCAGAGCAGCAGGTAAAAACACTCACCCATTGCCCTACTCCCACCCCAGAGCTATAATTAGGTGCAGGGAGCACTCTTTACCAAGTAGACACCCAAACCATTCCCCTGCAGAATACCACTCCCCTTCTGTCCCTCACCTGAACCTGGTGCCTGTAGCAGACACCCGCTGGTCTGCTCCAGTGTGGACACCTTATCCCTAGACAACCTAGAGGGGCCACTGAACTCAGAGTGACTGATACCATACCCTGAGATATCCTAGAGGAGCAATTGAACCCAGAGCAGCAGACAACATATCCAGAGACATCCTAGAGGAGCTTCTGAACTCAGAACAGTGGGCACACATATCCTGAGACATCCTAGAGGAGCCACTGCACTCAAAGCAGTGGACACTTTATCCTGAGACATCCTAGGCAAGACCCTGCACTCAGGGCAGCAGACATCTAGCTTCTCTGTTACCATGGAGACACCATATCCTGAGACATCCTAGAGGAGCCACTGTACTCAGAGCAGCTGGAGCTCAGGATTACAAGATCACAGAGACATCTGGACCCTGAGGAGTTCAGACACAAGCAAGATAACTGGAAAGGCAGGCTCCAGTCAGAGACAGTGAGTCCAGGTAGCACTAGAGTTACCCAGGTGGCAAAAGGCAAGCACAAGAAAATAAGCAAAGGAATCCAAAGTTACTTTGCATCATCAGTACCCAGCTCTCCCATCATAGCAAGCCCTGAACACCCCATCACACCTGAAAAAGCAGGATTCAGAATTAAAATCACTTGTAATGATGATGATAGAGGCCTTTAATAGGACATAAGTAACACTCTCAAAGAATTTGAGAGAACACAGGTAAACAGGTAGAAGCCCTTAAAGAAGAAACACAAAAATCACTTAAAGAATTACAAGAGAACACAGCGAAACAAGTGAAGGAATTAAATAAAACCATCCAGGATCTAAAAATGGAAGTAGAAACAATAAAGAAATCTCAAAGGGAGACTACCCTGGAGAAAGAAAACCTAGGAAAAAGATCAAGAGTCATAGACGCAAGCATCACCAACAGAATACAAAAGATAGAAGAGAGAATCTCATGTGCAGAAAATACCATGGAAAACATTGACACAACTGTCAAAGAAAATGCAAAATACAAAAAGCAACTAACCCAAAACATCCAGGAAATCCAGGACACAATGAGAAGGCCAAATCTAAGGATAATAGGTGTAGATGAGGGTGAAGACTCCCAAATTAAAGGGCCAGTAAATATCTTCAACAAAATTATAGAGGAAAAGTTCTCTAACCTACAAAAAGAGGTGTCCATAAATATACAAGAAGCCTACAGAACTCCAAATAGACTAGACCAAAAATGAAATACCTTTTGTCACATAATAATCAAAACATCAAATGTAAAAACCAAAGAAAAAATACTAAAAGCAGTAAGGGAAAAAGGTAAAGTAACATACAAAGGCAGACCTATAAGAATTACACCAGACTTCTCGCCAGAGACTATAAAAGCCAGAAGATCCTGGACTAATAACATACAGACCCTAAGAGAACACATATTTTAGCCCAGACTACTATACCCAGCAAAACTCTTTATCACTATTGATGGAGAAACCAAGATATTCCATGAAAAAAAAATTTACACAATATCTTACCACAAATCCAGCACTTCAAAGGATAATTGGTGGAAAACTCCAACACAAGGAGGGAAACTACAACCTAGAAAAAGGAATGAAGTAATCTTCCAACAACACTAAAAGAAAATAGCTACACAAACATAATTCAACCTCTAATAACAAAAATAACAGGAAGCAACATTCATTTTTCTTAATATCTCTTAATATCAATGGAATCAATTCTTCAATAAAAAGACATAGACTATCAGACTGGATACATAAACACAACCCAGCATTTTGCTGCATACAGAAAATGCACCTCTGTGAAAAAAAGAGATTACCATGGAGTAAAATGATGGAAAACAATCTTCCAAGCAAATGGTCCCAAGAAACAACCTGGAGTGGCAATTCTAATATCAAAAAATCTATTTTCAACCAAAAGTAATCAAAAAAGTTAAGGAAGGACACTTCCTATTCATCAAAGGAAAAATGTACCAAGATGAATTCTCAATTCTGAACATCTATGCTCCAAATACAAGGGCATCTACATACATAAAAGAAACTTTACTAAAGCTCAAAGCATACATTGCATCTCACACAATAATAGTGGAGGATTTCAACATCCCACTTTCAGCAATAGACAGATCATGGAAACAAAAACTAAATTGGGACACAATGAAACTAACAGAAGTTATGAACCAATAGGATTTAACTGTTATCTATAGAACATTTCATCCTAAAAGAAAAAAAAATACCTTTTTCTCAGCACCTCATGGTACCTTCTCCAAAATAGACCATATAATTTGTCACAAAACAGGCCTCAACAGATACAAAAAGACTGAAATAATGCCTTGTACCCTATCAGACCACCATGGACTCCATGGACTATGGCTGGTCTTTAAAAATGACAAAAACAATGAAAAGCCCACATACACATGGAAACTGAACAGTGCTCTACTCGATGATACTTGGTCAAGGAAGAAATAAAGAAAGAAATTAAAGACTTTTTAGAATTTAATGACAATGAGGGCACATCATACCAAAACTTGTGGGACTCCATAAAAGCAGTACTAAGAGAAAAACTCATAGCTCTAAGGGCCTACAAAAAGAAAGTAGAAAGAGCATACACTAACAACTTGACAGCACACCTGAAAACTTTAGAACAAACAAAGCAAAAATCTTGCCATATACCCAAGAGGAGTAGATGACAGGAAATAATCAAACGCAGGGCTTAAATTAATCAAGTAGAAAGAAGAATGAACTATACAAAATATCAACAAAACCAGGAGCTGGTTCTTTGACAAAATCAACAAAAAAGATAAACCCTTAGCCAGACTAACCAAAGGGCACAAAGACAGTATTCAAATCAATGAAATCAGAACTGAAAAGGGACACATTACAACAGAAGCTGAGGAAATTTAAAAAAATCATCAGATCCTACTACAAAGGCCTATGCTCAACAAAATTGGAAAATCTGGATGAAATTGACAATTTTCTAGAAAGATACCAGGTATCAAAATTAAATCAGGAGCAAATTAAATCATCTAAACAGTCCCAAAACCCCTAAAGAAATAGAAGCAGTCATTAAAAGTCTCCCAACCAAAAAAAGTCTGGGACCACATGGTTTTAGTGCAGAATTCTATCACACCTTCCAGGAAGACCTAATATCAATTCTCTTCAAACTATTCCACAGAATAGAAACAGAAGAAACAATACCCAATTAGTTTTATGAAACTACAATTACACTCATATTTAAACCTCACAAAGACACAACAAAAAGAGATCTACAGACCAATCTCTCCTATGAATATTGATGCAAAAATACTCAATAAAATTCTTGCAAACCGAATCTAAGAACACATCAAAAAAAATCATCCATCAATATCAAGTGGGCATTATCCCAGGAATGCAGGGATGGTTCAATATTCGAAAATCCATCAATGTAATCCACTTCATAAATAAACTCAAAGAAAAAAACCCACATAATCATCTCACCAGATGCTCAGAAAGCATTTGACAAAATTCAACATCCTTTCATGTTAAAAGTCTTGGAAAGATCAGAAATTCAAGGCCCATAACTAAGCATTGTAAAAGCAATACACACCAAGCCACTAGCCAACATCAAACTAAATGGAGAGAAACTTGAAGCAATCCCACTAAGTTCACAGACTAGACAAGCCTGCCCACTCTCAGCCTACCTATTCAATATAATACTGGAAGTCCTAGCCAGAGCAATGAGACAACAAAAGGAAGTCAAAGGGATACAAATAGGAAAGGAAGAAGTCAAAATTTCACTATTTGAAGATGATATGATAGTATACTTAAGTGACCCTAAAACTTACACCAGAGAACCCCTAAACCTGATAAACACCTTCAGCAAAGTGGTTGGATATAAAACCAACTCAAAAAAATCATTAGCCTTCCTCTACTCAAAAGATAAACAGGCCGAGAAAGAAATTAGGGAAATAACATCTTTCACAATAGTCACAAACAATATAAAATATCTTGGAGTGAACCTAACCAAGCAAATGAAAGATCTGTATGACAAGAACTTCAAGTCTCTGAAGAAGGAAATAGAAGAAGATCTCAGAAGATGGAAAGATCTCCCATGCTCCTGGATTGGTAGGATTAATTTAGTAAAAATGGCCATCTTGCCAAAAGCAATCTACAGATTCAATGCAATCCCCACCAAAATTCCAAATCAATTCTTCATAGAGAGAAAGAGCAATTTGCAAATTCATTTGGAATAACCAAAAAAAAAAAAAAAAAAAAAAAAACAGATAGCGAGAACTAGTCTCAACAATAAAAGAACTTCTGAGGGAATCACCATCCCTGACCTCAAACTGTACTATAGAGCAACAGTGATAAAAAAAAACCTGCGTGGTATTGGTACAGAGACAGCAGGAAAATCAATAGAATAGAATTGAAGATCCAGAAATGAACCCATACAACTATGGTCACTTGATCTTTGACAAAAGAGCTAAAGCCATCCAGTGGGAAAAGGACAGCATTTTCAGCATATGGTGCTGGTTCAACTGGAGGTCAGCATATAGAAGGATGCAAATCAATACATTCTTATCTCTTTGTACAAAGCTCAAGTCCAAGTGGATAAAGGACCTCCATTTAAAACCAGATACAATGAAACTAATAGAAGAGAAGGTGGGGAAGGCCCTCGAATACCTAGGCACAGGGGAAAATTCCTAAACAGAACACCAATGGCATATGCTCTAAGGTCAAGAATTGACAAATGGAACCTCATAAAATTGCAATGCTTCTGTAAGGCAAAGGACATTGTCAGTAAGACGAAATGGCAACCAACAGATTGGGAAAAGATCATTACCAATCCTACATCCGATAGAGGGCTAATATCCAATATATACAAAGAACTCAAGAACTTGTACTTCAGAAAACCAAATAACCCTATTAAAAATGGGGTTCTGAACTAAACAAAGAATTCTCAACTGAGGAAACTTGAATGGCCAAGAAGAACCTTAAGAAATGCTCAACATCCTTAGTCATCAGGGAAATGCAAATCAAAACAACCCTGAGATACCACCTCACACCAATCAGAATGGCTAAGATCAATAACTCTGGTGATAGTAGATGCTGGCAAAAATGTGTAGAAAGAGGAACACTCTTCCATTGTTGGTGGGATTGAAGCTGGTACAGCCACTCTGGAAATCAGTCTGGCTGTTCTTCAGAAAATTGGACATAGCATTACCTGAGGATCCAGCTATACCACTCAATTTTGGTTCTTTGTTGTATCATTACCAGAACAAGGCAACACTTCTATAGATGTACAGGTCTGCATACTAATATTTCATCCATGTCTCTCTACACTTTAAAACAATTTCTGTCTCATTTCTGAGAAACTTATAGACTGAATTTTTTAAATTCCAAATCAAGAGTTTAATATCAGTGTTTTTATTGGTTTTATATATTATAAACTCTGATCTATTGTGCTATTTTGTCTTTTCTTCAATGCTGGTTCATTCATTTAATATAAAATTCTGATTTTTCCCTACATCCACAGAAAGAGCTCTATACGTGCTTTATTTTGAATATGCAGATTTTATGAAATTCTGAAAAACAAAAAAACTCATAAGACCCACATAACTTGTTGTGGTTCACAATTTTTTATATGAAGTTAACCTGAAGAGGGCAGCGTGATATGACTGTAAATTTAAGTTTTAAAGTTTTCACATGAATATTTATGGCCAACTGCTCAGTCCTAACTTCACAACATTCAGTGATGTGATTGAAAGCCTTCCTACCACTTGTTTACATAACCTGTGACTAAGGTGAGCATATCATGGCTCTTCTAATCTTAGCACTGCAGCATTTCTGAACCATGCATCTGTTGTGTATAGAGACAAGAAGTTTTCCTTTATGAAAACAAATGAAACATTCACTGATCATAACAATAACCTGCACTTCCTTTACCTGTTGGAGAATTATAAGTGACCTCTTGACAGTTCTTGTTTTGTTTAAGGGTTATTGTAATATATAAAGGCTATGAATATGTCTTTCATACAGAAACTCAATAACTGAAGGGAGGGTAGAAACCCTGGGCCTGGATTTAATATTTAATACAATATAGGATGCCTTAACATCTAGAAAAACTCACTTTCAAAATTAAAAACTACTAAATGGAAAATGCATGCCATCTCCTTAAGATTAGGAGGCAGATAGAACTGGTTTCTCAGCAGAGCCATGCCCTGCTACTTCAGGGCTAGGACAAAATACATACTAAATTGGCACACATAATTCCCGGGTTGATGGCAGAAGCTAGGACACAGCTGTTCCCCCAATGCCAAACTGGGAAGCACACTGAGAAGTGAGCTCAGGCTCAAACCTGGGGTCTTTTCAAATGAAATGAAGCAGGCAGCTCAGAGGGCAGAGAACAAGGCAGCATGCCTCCCATAATCAAAAAAGAATAGAGAATAATTGGAAATGTAAGAAGTCAATGCTATCATAAGCAACTGGATTCTTTGAAGGTGGGCTCAATGGGAATTCTGGGAATGCTTAGCATGGAATGTGATACATAAGGTAGTCTGAGAGTAGGCTCATACAGTAAATAGAATAACATTTAATTAAAGATAAATAGAAAAGAATATCAATTCAATTTATATAAAGAGAAAAAAGATACACATACATATATATAATAATGTCACAGAAATATTAATCTCCACAGAATGGAGAAAATAATGCTAACTGCTTTAAATGTTTTTAAGTATGATGGATGAATAAATAAATTGAGGCCTTTGAACTCAATGTGTAGGAAACAAGGCATAGACACTGATTTATGGTGAGTCTGATGCCAACCGAATCTATAAACAAATCTGGGTCAGCTCAGAATACACAGAGAAACCCTATCTCAGTAAATAATAATAAATGTTTTAAATTGTTTTCATTGTTTTGAATAGTTTTAATTATCAAAATGAAGGTGGCTATATATGTTCATTGGTTATAATGATATTACAAATCCTGTCTGAGAGAGTTCAAAACAGAGCAGGCCTAAAGAAAAAAAGAGGCTGCTAAATTGAGTCAATCTATACCTTTGATGACTTCAGATTGTAAGACCAAGTACATGCTATTTTAAGAGAGACTTTCTGTATTTGTGTTGAAAAGAAAGAAATAGGGCATTGGACTCCTTCCAAAGTAATATTAATCAGATAAGATGCATGAAGAATCCCTGAGGAATTTGGCTGCTTCCTGGAAGGAAAAAAGTCAAGAAGGCCAAACAGGACAGTTACCATGATTTACTGAGCCCTATACATAGGAAAAGCCCAGAAACTGGCTGAGATAAAAATGTCTCTTGTCAAAACCTCAGCTATATACAGCCTATACATCTTGTTGGCTACAGAATTCTCCAAATTCATCATCATGCCATCCTTTCATATGGCATTAATGAAGAATTATTACAATTCTGTTATTGGTCAAACTAACTCTTTAAAATACATTCATCTTTCACCTGCTCATACAAGGAGCATAAATTCATCCTTACCTGATCTACGTACCTTATACATTCCATACTAATATCTTTATAGAACTAAATATTGGTTTTAAGCTTCATATATTACAAAATGAAACACCAAAAGGAGAGCTCTCACAGAATTCACCCTCAGGTATACTGAAATGACTTGCTATTCTGGCTCCCTGCCTGATCCTGCCCCAACTGACGCTGTTTTCAGAGTCCTGCTTCCAGAACAGCTTCAGGAATAGCTGAATATCCCCAATGACCTCTGTGCATACAGTCTTTCAGATTTTAGTCAGGATTTCAGTTAAGCCCTGAACCTTTCAGCATACAAAAAATAAATAACAAATGTTTCAGCTAATTTTCTTAAGACTAATCATTTTTTCCAAATTTTTGCCCCTACCCCACAAAATTTGAAATCAAAGTAAATTTTTTACCATTTAAAAATTATGACTTCATCTTAATAACAATTATACATATTTCTACCAATAGGTTATGACTATGCAATAAATCCTAGCTACTCCTCCCTGTTCCAAAAAAAACCCACTACTTTTCCCAAGAAAGACAGCCCAATATTTACCACCTCAGTCCCCAAGCCCAGGGAATGGGGCACTGACTCTTCATTAACTTCTTCAAGCTGATTATGGGCATTCAGGTATTAGAAGAGGGACAGGGTGAAGAGTAAATTGATAAGCCACTGACACTGTGCCTTCACTGCATCCAGCTGGAATTTCAGGACATCAGAGTTTCAAGCAGGTCTGCTCAGCTTGTTTGATGATTAGATACACCAAGGCTATGTATTCAGCAATATACAATTCTCAAAACAAATTTTAGTATTAAGAAAATTCTTTGGTTGAATTCTGGAATCTAGTCTTCTGGCGGCCTGCCTCTGTCATGTCTAATCCATATAATTCTGAAAGTTTTTATGAGGGTGTGCTCCCACCATCCTCCCATTCCCGCTCTTAAATTCCCCAACAATAGAAAATTCAAACTTTCAAGCACCAAGGGTGTCCACTTCCACTGATGCCTGGCAAGGCCACCCTCAACTATCTATACAGGTGGAACCATGTGTCCCTCCCTTTGTGTTCTTGGGCTGGAGATTTTAGAATGGCTACTCCAGCTTGTTTCTTAGAACCATTTGCTTGAAAAATTGTTTCCAGCCTTTTACTCTAAGATAGAGTCTGTCTTTGTCACTGAGGTGGGTTTCCTGTACTCAGAAAAATGCTGGGTCCTATTTACTTATTCAATCCATTAGCCTATGTCTTTTAATTGGGGAATTAAGTACATTGATGTTAAGAGATATTAAGAAACAGTGATTGTTGCTTCCTGTTATTTTTGTTATTATAGGTGGAATTATCTTTGTGTGGCTATCTTCTTTTGGATTTGTTGGAAGAGGATTACTTTCTTGCTCTTTCTAGGGTATAATTTCCCTTCTTGTATTGGAGCTTTTCTCCTGTTATTCTTTGTAATTCTGGGCTTGTGGAAAGATATTGTACAAGTTTAGTTTTGTTGTGAAATATCTTGGTTTTTCCATTCATAATAATTGAGAGTTTTGCTGGGCATACTAGCCTGGGCTGGCATTTGTGATCTCTTAGGGTCTGTATGACATCTGTTCAGCATCTTCTAGCTTTTGTAGTATTTGGTGAGAAGTCTGGTGTAATTCTGATAGGTCTGCCTTTATATGTTACTTGGCCTTTTTACCTTACTGCATTTAATATTCTTTCTATGTTTTGTGCATTTGGTGTTTGGATTATTATGTGACAGGAGGCATTTCTGTTTTGGTCTAGTCTATTTGGCATTCTATAGGCTTCTTGTATGTTTATGGGAGTCTCATTCTTTAGGTTAGGGAATTTTTCTTCTATAATTTTGTTGAAGATATTTATTTTTCTCTTTCTCTGTCTCAAAATACACACACACACACACACAGAGAGAGAGAGAGAGAGAGAGAGAGAGAGAGAGAGAGAGAGAGAGAGAGAGAGAGA
>JANHMN010000023.1:14352247-14367058 GCA_030674055.1 Rhabdomys pumilio
GTGAGGAGGCCTGGCATTGGCTGCTTGTCAAAGAGGAGTTGGTTTCAATGATGAGTTCTACCAGGGAATCCTCTAGAGCTTTGGCCTGAATCCAGGGCTGGACAGCAGTCAGGTAAGATGTCCTACTGTGAGGAGAGGACTTTGGATTCTTTTGCATGAAAAGGCTGTGTGACCATAAAGGCCATATTGAGGAAGCTCACACCAACCTGGATGCTTCTAGGCTGCCTTCACTAAAATTCCATCTCCTTCTGCCTTTAGATTGTGCAACAACTCCAGACCACACAGTGCTGGAAGCCTCTGGGATACAAGGGACTCTGGCTCTGAAGCCAGCTTCTGTGGCAGAGCCACAGGGAGACCTGCAACCCCGAGAGGACACTGAGCTCTTGGATCTGGCACTGCTGGAACCCTTTGTGCCACAAGCTGGACCAGTGCATTTTCTCAGTGTAGACCAAGCTCTGTCCACATCGGCTGGTGCACAGTGATCTCTAGATGAGGCTGCCAATGTCGCTACATATGTGGTTGCAGATGTGCCTGCAGATGTGTCTGGAGATGTGGCTGCAGATGTGGGTACTGATGTGTCTGTAGATGTGGCTTCCAAGGTGGCTGAACAAACCAAAAAAAAAAAAAAAATGCCTAGTGTGGACCCAAGACCTCTTTGAGTCCCTAAAAATCTTAGATTTTTTAGCCCTGCTAGGACGGCCCTACTCTGCTAACCACAAGTGACCTTTCTATATCTGGAAGATACACATCAACAAATGGTCAGAGGTGGCTCTCTGATGACATAACCTGTACTAAGAATTTGCCCATGTCTCAGTGTTATGCTGGAGAGCAACAGATTACAAACTCAATGTGTCAGAAAATATAAGACAATATATGTATTCATATATCAGAAGATGTACGGCTCTTCCCACATGGGCGTCTAGAGACTGCAGATTAGAGATGCTAACTCAGAGATAGCGGAGACAGTCAAGAACTGTAAAACCTGCCAGCTTAAAAAAACAAAAATCAACAAACAAAAACAAAACCTGATAATGGGTTCAAAGGTACAGAGCCTACTGGGAGACAGACTTCAGAAAAAAAAAATTGCATGTTTGGCCATAAATTTTGTGTGCTCTATAAAACAGGTGACCCCTTCTGCAAGGGGTCATTAGAGTCTCATTTAAAAGGGCCTGCTGGGCCAGCCCCAGGGTGGGGAGTGTTCTTTCTTGTCAGTTCTTCTTGAGGCAGTGAAGGAGGAAGAGTGTCAGTGGAGGGTAAGACTTGGTCTTATTAGATTCTGTGGTAAGACTTTGTTTTACCAGATATTTAGGTTTGCTGTAATAATAAACAGTTTACTCATCTAAGTTACTATGCTACTGTAGCTGACCTGCCTTCTCTGATCCTCTGAGGCCAGAAATTGTCACTTAACACATCTTTGTCCAACAGCAAAAAATTAAGTAAATAGCCTTTGTACTATTTCAGCAGAAACTGATGCAGTGCTCTAACTTTCAACCTGCTAATCAGAAGTCTGCAGGAAATAAAAGAGACACTTAGAGAAAAGTGATTATAGCCTTTATTACTTGTAGGACCCCAAAGGGCTGCTATTCCCTGGCTGAGACTTTCTGTGTGCTGCTGTCTGCAAAGTAACATTCTGCAGTTTTTCTAAAAACAAAACATCCTGTTGAAGGATGCATTCTCTCATAACAGATGACCCGAGTCTGAGTCTTTCATCCCCCAGGTCTACAACCAAGCTTGGTACTGCAGGCATTGCAGTTGCTGTCAAGTGGACATCCCTCCATGATCAGGAAAGAGAGGACAACCTGACGGGATCATTCCTGGAGGAGGCCGGCTGGTTCAGTGGATGAGTGGAACATATTGGAGAAGCAGTGTGGGATCAAACTGAAAGTAGTAAGTAGCACTAGGAGAATTTGATTGTTTTGATTGAGCCATGGGAACTAGGAATTTCTCCCTTCAAGGAGTGGCACAAGATGATGCAGGTAAGAAATCATTACAAGAGGTGGAGAACAGCTCCAGTTCTGAAGATGAGGGAGAAATTTTAGAAAAAGAAACATTGAAGAAATGCAAGGTCACAAAGTTGGAAGGGGAGCCTGGAAAAGGAGAACCGAGAGCGGATGAGAGACTCAGTCCCCGGGTGGTGGCAGTGACAGCTGGAATGGCACAATGGCCAGTCCGGGGGTATTTCTGCTGCAGCAGCAGCAGTGGTGGCAGGCTGCTGCAGGAGCTGCGGAGGCTGCTGTCCACACCAACCATGCCGAATAAAAACAAGGAAGAGAAAGAACCACCAGAACTGGTGAAAAGTGGAAAAGGTTCAAAAGAAGGACAAGATACAGCAGAAGCGGAGATAGCCAGCAGGAAAAACAGCCTCACAGCTGTTCAGTTTTTGACATCTACTAAAATAAAAGTACCAGTCCTTCAGCCAATCATAGTCCTTGTGAAGAAAGACAAACGGCAGAACTCTTCACTGTTTAATGCCAACAATAATAAAGAACTGCAAAAACTCTCATCTTTACAAGATGTTCCTCCTGCGGGTCAAGAGAAGCTTTTCATCCAAAAGCTACATCAGTGCTGTGTCATCTTTGACTCTGCTTCTGACCCACTGAGTGACCTGAAGTGGAAGGAAATAAAGCCAGCTCTGCTAAGCGAAATGGTGGAACATATCACCCACAATTGGAACGCGACCACAGAGCCCATTTACCCCGAGGCCGTCCATATGTTTGCAGTTAATATATTTCGAACCTTGCCACACTCCTCCAATCCTACAGGAGCAGAATTTGAGCCAGAAGGAGATGAACCAGCGTTAGAAGCACCCTGGCCTCATCCACAGCTTGTTTATGAATTTTCCTTAAGATTTTTAGAGTCTCCAGATTTCCAGCTCAATATAGCAAAAAAATGTATTGATGAGAAGTTTATATTGCAGCTTCTAGAACTCTTTGACAGCAAGGATCCTTGGGAGAGAGATTTTCTGAAAATGACACTGCACAGAATCTATGTGAAGTTCTTAGGCCTGCATGCTTACATCAGAAAACAGATCAATAATATATTTTATAGGTTTATCTATGAGACAGAGCACCACAATGACATACCAGAATTACTAGAGATCCTGGGAAGTATAATTAATGGATTTTCCTTGCCACTAAAGGAAAAGTACAAGATTTTCCTGTTGAAGGTGTTGCTGCCCTTGCACAAAGTGAGGTTCCTGAGTGTCTACCATCCCAAGCTGGCATACTATGTCATGCAGTTTTTAGAGAAGAACAGCACTCTCATTGAACCAGTGGTAACGGCACTTCTCAAATACTGGCCAAAGACTCACAGTCCAAAAGAAGTAATGTTCTTAAATGAGTTAGAAAAAATTTTAGATGTAATTGAACCATCAGAATTTGTGAAAATCATGGAGCTTCTTTTCTAACAGTTAGTCAAAAAATGGGGGGGGGGTCAGAAAAGCAGTTGTACTCTCTCTGGCTGTGTTAGCAAAAGAGAAGGAAAGGGCTGTTTCAGAGCCTTCCAAGGAGCAGGAGAAAATTAGTAGATGTACTGCTTTCTCTCTGGCTCCTACTGGAGAAATCCTTAGTTCTGATTTTCCCTGTCTATTGTCAGTCTTGGTGCACCAATCTGTTCATATGTGTTAATTGTCTGTTTTTGTTTCATTGTTTGAATGATTGTTGTTCTGTGTTTTATGTTAAAAACTGTTTATTGGGTATGATTAAAAATTCACCACTTTGGTAATAGAAAGTTGGTTTAACTAGTAACTCAGGGCTGGAGAGATGGCTCAGCTGTTAAAGGCCAGGCTATAGTAGAAAAAACACATTTAACTTTGAAAATTTATCTTGAAAAAACAAAAAGGGAGGGGAGTTTACCTCACTCCATGCAAGATTATCCTTTATTTTATATATTTTACATTTTTATTAGTGGATAAGGCTGCACTGTCCGCAGCAAACAGAAATTGGAAACAAGCCTAGATGGCACTGGGCTTAGTGAAATGGAAAGAATTGTCATCAGGTATATGGAAAGGCCCTGACTCTGTGTTAGTCAGGGTGAGAGGTTCTGTTTGTGTTTTTCCTAAAGATGCTGAAAGTCCTGTTTGGATTCCTGAGAGTTGTGTGCACCCTGTCACTATGGAGCCTCACCCAGGCACAGACCTACTGGAACTTTGTAAAGAACACCCCTCCCCCAGTTCGCATGTCAATGGGAATAAGCAACTCGACCTGGCTGGTCATAGTTTCCACCAACAGGACTACTGAAAAAGCTGCAGCGTAATTGATATTTCTCTGCTGCTTTTGCAGACAGCAGACCCAGTCCCAGGCAATTGCTAAGCAGGTGCTTGTGTCACTGGCATGAGTGAACCCTACTGCCCAGATTTGTCTCAGCCTTTACAGAGAATAGTCAGTAAATGATGGGCAACACCTTTGCAGTCCTTACCTACCTAAGACAGGGGACCTGAGACTGGCAGGGATTCCCAATGACAGGTAATTGGTATTGATGAAAGGTGACCTAAGACAGATGCTATTCACCTATAAAATAAAAACAGGAGACTTGTGGGACCCCTAAGGGCTGCCATGCCCTGGCTGAGACTTTCCGTGTGCTGCTGTCTGCAAAGTAACATTCTGCATTTTTTCTAAAAACAAAATATCCTATTAAAGGATGATGCCTCAGGAAGGGAATTTATACTTGACATCCTATTGCCCCCAATTAAATTCCTGTTTTTTCCTGAGTTTGTGTTTTTCCTTCCCTGGCTTGGTATATATATTGAACCTGTCCAGAAAAGGCATTGGCATTCTCTCATAACTGATGACCCAAGTCTGAGTCTTTCTTTCATACCCCAGGCCTATACCCGAGCTAAGTACCATGGGCAGTGCCAGAGCTATCAATTACCAAGTTGTAAAAACTTTCCTATGAAAGCTATCTAAGGGGAAAAGCAGAAAGATCCTAAGTGAGAAAAGAGAAAACATTCTTCTAAGGGGAGGGGAAGAGAAAAAATTCTATTCTGTCTTCCTCTCATATCTTTGTATTCACCTCAGTACTTCTACATACATCTTTCAGAATACATTGTCACATGTTATAAAGTTCATCACAAGTTCACACAAAAATCAAATCAAAAATTGAAAGTTTACAAATGGGAATGTTTACATGCATATCCAATAGGAGTGATTATCTGGCTAAACATCCATCACCTGTCTCAGCTCCACAGGTTTATTGTAAGTTGAAAGCCATAACTGGATTATTAGTGAAGTTTTGTATAGATAAACCCAGTCAATATTTTATCTTCTGTCCTAGCATCTATAATAAATCATTAGTTCCCTTTTTACCACCTTTGATTAATTGTTTTACAACCTCTTGAAATGTGCTCTGAGTAGGAGAAAGTCTGGTTACTAAGAACAATTAATTAGTGACACTTGGGAGACTGCCAGAGTTCTCATTGCAGTTTTGACTATCAGAAAGGGAGCTAATAGCAGTCCCACTATAAAAAAGTTTAATCATCACTGATATAATTTTAGGAATTCATATAGTATCATCATTAAGACTTAAGAAGTCATCTATTTGTCTATATGTCATCACTACTAGATAGTATATCTTCATGGATCTGCAAAGATCTGCTCCAAAGAGGTGTGCTATTATTTTGTGATTGTTATATATTTTTAATAATATCAGAAAAACATACAATTAGGAGAAATATTTTCTAAACTGAATCCCTAACAGCCACCCTAAATATGAACAAACCTCTTTCAGATTATATAATAATTCAAAGCAGACCATTTCAGGATGATCACCTGCTAGTTACTTGTTTGTCCCATTATGGCTTCTGACAAAAAAGGTCTCTATATTATCATCATGACCTCACTCACCACCCTGAAGGTTGATGAGATTACAATGTAGATCCACTACATACCTGTTTGCAGTCGAAGAGGACAAGATAAAACTAAGTAGACTTTTTTTAAAAGATGGAATCTGGTCTCAAGATGGAGCAGGTTTGGCCTCTCATAACAAAACTGTGGGAGAGAAGATGGAACACATATAGGATCTTTAGTTAAAGCTTCCTCAGGAGACAATGGGAGATTTCACCATGATCTGCATTAAATTTTTGTGTGATCACATGTTATGAGTGAATTCTGTGGATATCATGGGGAAGCATTTCATGTGTGTGTGTGCGTGTGCGTGTGCGTGTGCGTGTAGGTAGGTAGGTAGGTAGGTAGGTAGGTAGGCAGATGTCTCTCTGGAAATAGGGATGACACAATCATTAGGTAGAGATACCAGGGCAATAAGAGTCTCAGCTGCATTAAGTCTCCATAAGAGTAATCTGTGACACTCAAACATATGAGATATTTTTTTACCTCATCAATCTTCACAGAAGGAAGGTGTCCCTATGTACACCAAGAAAATTACAATTTTCTGTCTAGAAAATGAACAATTTTCTAGACAAATACCAGTTACCAAAATTAAATCAGAAACAGATAAACCATCTAAACAGTCCCACAACCCCTAAAGAAATAGAAGCAGTCATTAAAAGTTTCCCCATCAAAAAAAGTTGGGGACAAGATGGTTTTAATGTAGAATTATATTAGACCTTCCAGGAAGACCTAATACCAATTCTCTTGAAACTATTTCACAGAATAGAAACAGAAGGAACACTACCTAATTTGTTCTATGAAGCTACAATTAAGCTCATAACTAAACATCACAAAGACCAAACAAAGAAAGATCTACAGACCAATCTTTCTTATGAATATTGATGCAGAAATACTCAATAAAATTCTTGAAAACTGAATCCAAGAACACATCAAAACAATCATCCATCATGTTCGAGTAGGCTTTATCCCAGGAATGCAGGGATGGTTCAATATTAGGAAATCCATCATTGTAATCCACTACATAAACAAACTCAAAGAAAAAAACAACATGATCATCTCACTAGATGCTGAGAAAGCACTTGACAAAATTCAATATATCTTCATGTTAAAAGTCTTGGAAAGATCAGGAATTCAAGACACACAACTAAACATAGTAAAAGCAAGATACAGCAAGCCAGTAGCCATCTTCAAAGTAAATGGAGAGAAACTTGAAGCAATCCCACTAAAATCAGGGACTAGACAAGACTGCCCACTCTCACCCTACCTATTCAATATAGTACTGGAAGTCCTAGCCAGAGCAATTAGACAACAGAAGGAAGTCAAAGGGATACAAACAGGAAGGGAAGAAGTCAAAATTTCACTATTTGCAGATGATATGATAGTATACTTAAGTGGCCCTAAAACTTCCATCAGAGAACCCCTAAACCTGATAAACAACTTCAGCAAAGTGGCTGGATATAAAACCAACTCAAACAAATCATTAGCCTTCCTCTACTTAAAGGATAAACAGGCTGAGAAAGAAATTGAGAAAATGACGAACTTCACAATAGTCACAAATAACATAAAATATCTTGGAGTGAATCTAACCAAACAAGTGAAAAATCTGTATGACAAGAACTTCAAGTCTCTGAAGAAAGAAATAGAAGATCTCAGAAGATGAAAAGGTCTCCCATGTTCCTGGATTGGCAGGATTAATTTAGTAAAAATGGCCATATTGCCAAAAGCAACCTACAGATTCAATGCAATCCCCATCAAAATTCCAAATCAATTCTTCATAGAGATAGAAAGAGCAATTTGCAAATTCATCTGCAATAACAAAAAACCCAGGATAGTGAGAACTATTCTCAACAACAAAAGAACTTCTGGGGGAATTACCATCCCTGACCTCAAACTGTACTACAGAGCAACAGTGATAAAAACTGCATGGTATTGGTACAGAGACAGGCAGGAAGATCAATGGAATAGAACTGAAGATCCAGAAATGAACCAGGAGACCTATGGTCACTTGATCTTTGACAAAGGAGCTAAAACCATCCAGTGGAAAAAGGACAGCATTTTCAACAAATGGTGCTAGTTCAACTGGAGGTCAGCATGTAGAAGGATGCAAATCAATCCATTCTTGTCCCCTTGTACAAAGCTCAAGTCCAAGTGGATAAAGGACCTTCACATAAAACCAGATACACTGAAACTAATAGAAGAGAAGGTGGGGAAGACCCTCGAATACTTAGGCACAGGGGAAAAGTTCCTGAACAGAACCCCAATGGCTTATGCTCTAAGATCAAGAATTGACAGATGGGACCTCATAAAATTGCAAAGCTTCTGTAAGGCAAAAGACACTGTCAATAAGACAAAACAGCAACCAATAGATTGCTAGGGCAAGGCCGGCCAGAGCCATGCTTGCCATGCTCAGGTCTATGATAGCTCTTTCAAAATGTATTTTTCATGAGCAATCATCCTAACAGAAAATGTTTCCATTTCAGCATGGAAAAAATATATGTGTTCATGTGAACCAAAGCCCAAAAATTATATAAAACCAATCTCTACAAATGGGGCAATTCAAGATTAAACTTGAATTTATATTTTAAGTTTGATGGTCAAAAGAAAGTTTAGGCCTTTTCGCTAAGATGGTGCCAAAAGTGAAGAAGGAAGCTCCTGCCACTCCCAAAGCCAAAGCCAAAGCAAAGGCCTTGAAAGCTAAGAAGGCAGTGCTGAAAGGTGTCCACAGCCACAAAAAGAAGAAAATCCTAAGGTTCCCCACCTTCCGATGGGCCCAAGACACTTTGGCTCTGGAGGCAGCCAAAATATCCTCGAAAGAGTGCACCCAAGAGAAACAAGCTTAACCACTATGCTATCATCAAATTCCCACTGACCACTGAGTCAACCATGAAGAAAATAGAGGTCAACAACACACTTTTGTTTATTGTGGATGTCAAGGCCAACAAGCACCAGATCAAACAGGCTGTGAAGAAATTCTATGACACTGATGTGGCCAAAGTCAATCCCCTGATAAGGCCTGATGGAGAGAAGAAGGCATAGTTCAGTTGGCTCCTGATTATGATGCTCTAGATGTTGCCAAGAAGATTGGGATCATACAAACTGAGTGCAGACAATGGATTCTAAATATATACTTTTGTTTTCACCATGAGAAGGAAAGTTTAGAAAATTTCTTAGCACTTAAAATATTTTAACAATTTAATTACCCTTTAAATTCATGATATTAATCATTTTTCCAGCATAGCCCCTAACAAGGTAATTTCCACTGCCTCCGTTTCCAGAATTAATATTTAAATGGGTAAAACCCAAACCATTGCAGCCGGACAGAATCTTGAAATTAACATTTTAAACAGTTAGCACTTTAGTGAGGGAGTCTTTTATAACCTATGTTCTTGCAGTCTTAATTCTACAGGAAAGACTAACCTTTCACATCTTAGCTCTCTTTTAACAGAAAAGAAAAATACTAAACAAAAGCAACAGCTCTTATATAGGAAATATGTAATCTAAAGTCATTACCACCCTTTGGGTGAGGCAGAGGCAGGAAGATTTCTGTGCGTTTGCATCTCATCACACATGGTGAGATGCAGTCTGTAAAGCAATACAAATACATGCACATACACACACTTCTATCGGGATGCCAACAATAAGAGTCTTGGTGCACAGCAAATTCAGAAAAGAAGTATGTGCCTGAAGGGGTCAGGTTTACAATGAAGTCAGGTACCCAGGGAGGATAAGTTTTGCCCCATGCTGCTTTACAAACATCTGACAGCTCAGCTAGACTTTTCGCTGGGGGTGCTATGGTAGGACAGACAGTAGTCCAATTATTACACAAAACCTCAATGCAGGTCGCCCCAATACCCTTGTTACTGTTTCAAGTGGTTCAGCAGAACTCCTAGGACTTCACAGAGCACAAAGACAAACGAAGTAGAGGTGGCTAAGGCTTCTAGATTTTACTTTGTGGGTAATATAAGGTTTTTTATTTTAAATGACATGTGTGTGGTGTGTATGTGTGTGTGTGATTGTGGGTGTGAATGTATGTGAATGTGTGTGTCTGTGTGTAAGTGAATGTGTTTGTGACTGTGTGTATGTCTGAATACATGTATATGTGTGTCTTTGAGTTGTTGTATTTTAGCTTGCTCTCTGATGCTGTAATAAACAGCATGACCTTAAGCATCCTAGAGAGGAAAGGATGTAGTTGGATTACTGGCTTACTCCCAGGTTCAGTGTCAGCTACATTTCTATATAGCCCAAGCTCAACAGCCTAGTGATAGTGTCTGTCACCCTTTTACATGGATAGCCCTACCAAAAAATAGTTTGCTGTACAGTAGTAGAGTGGGAACCTGGGCGACACCCTCCTCCTCCCCCTTACCACCTTCAGTAGTCAGGAGAGCTGGCCCTGCAGATATGAGAGTGGAAGTGCCTTTCACTGGCTGTAATGCCTGGGAGAACAGGCACTGCACCTTGCCCAGGAAACACAGTGGAGCTGCCTCTGGAAGCATTGGTGCAAGTGAGCTGGCTCCAGGGTATGAGAGTTGGAGAGCTGATCCAGCCTCCTGCTGGTGGCAGCATTGGGTACCCTAGCCAGAGCAGTGCTGAAGAGCTCACTCTAGTGGTGACCAGCTCAGCTGCCACCCTGGCCCAGATTCAGGACTTTAAGTTATCTCATCCCAAATTTATATCATCTGTAAACTGTTGGTGTATGTGAAAGGGCTGGTCCTGCAGTCGAAAACTTCAGGATCTCCATAATACAGGGCAACAACAGGATAACCAGGAGGAGTCCCAGGGAGGATCTAATATTGATGGTGTCACAGAAATCAGAGTCCTTGAGCCATACCAATGTCTCATTGCAACAAACATTGGCAAGTGAAGATGTGTGGTTAGGAAGAAGGTATACTGCGGGACACACTGTGACACACTACAGTTGTGTGTGTGTGTGTGTGTGTGTGTGTGTGTGTGTGTGTGTGTATGCGCACACATGCTCAAGTGGCAGATACCTTCTCTAGCCAGGACAGTCACAGATGGGGCCAGGGCCTTGACTTTTCTTCCAAAGGTGCTTGGTTTTTTCCAGCCTTTGTGGGAGGAAAGCAGAAAGCTTGTTCAGATAGCATAGCCGCTATGATCACTCCATGAGAAACAGTGTCACAAATTAAGACAGACAGACAGACAGACAGATGTTTGTCCCAATTCCTGTGACCCAGAATAAAGCTTGAAGACATGGGAATCAGCTGTGGGAGTATCCACAGCTTTAGGAACTCAACCATTGGCTAGAAACACACATTTAGCTCTGAATCAGACCTACAAGCTTCTATGAAAAGACTCCAAATGCCCACTATCTTTGGAAGTCAGACTTCTCTGAGAGGTACTAGTATGCAGGCCTTCATTGTGGCAGCACATCATGGAGGCTCCAGGCAGCCCCAGAGCAGTGACAAAGACCTTGAGCTATCACCAGCATTTCCCTGCAGTCTCAGTGGCAAGGTCACATGAGCAGCTCACATGAGCAGAAAGCCTTGCTTTGAACTCAATTTTGTCCCCAAGCAATAGCCTGGCTTCTGGGTTCTCCCCGTGAAAGATGGTAGAGTTTCTGTTTCACTGAAATTCTGCTTCCCCTGTGAAAGCTCATGGGAGAATCTCAGCCACATGCCTTGGGCACTATTTACAATTCAGGGCTTCTCCAACTGTGTACTACACAGACAGGCACTGCCCAGCAGAGCCCCTTATCCAGTGAGTGACTTGAAGTTGTTACAAAGAGGAATTGATGCCTGATTTCCTCAGCTCAGTAGGGAACATGGAAAAACACTGAACAAGTATAACTACAGAGGAAATTGAAGACATGATATACCTGTCTTCAAAGGCAGTTTGTCTGCTTTCTGTTTACAGAGACAATAGGAAGCCCACCCTCTCATTCCATCCTTTACTGAGAATCTGATTGCTCTCCAGGAGCCGGGGCCCAGTACAGAGGCTTTGGGTGAAAGGTCTAGGTGTGTCAAGCACTGTGCTCCAGGCTCTTCAGAGAGCCAGTCATCCTGTGTAAAGACTGTAGTAAAGACATCCATTAGAGACATGCAGAGCACACTCAGTACTCAAAAACAGCCATCCAAGGAAGCCCACATTCATGTCCTCACTACCTTCCCAGCCTATGCTTAACTTGTGCTGCTCCACCATGAAATGCTACCCACAGCTTGTGGTCTGTATCTAACCAAGTCCCAGTAAACAATGTGGCTTCATGGCTTTATGTAATTTTCTTGGTGGACATAGTGACACCATCGATCTGTGAAGATTGATGAGGTAAAAATACCTCATATGTTTGAGTGTCACAGATTACTCTTATGAAGACTTAATGCAGCTGAGACTCTTACTGCCCTGTCTCTCTACCTAATGATTGTGTCAACCCTATTTCCTGAGAGACACCTACCTACAAACACACACACACACACACACACACACACTCTGACACTCTTCCTCCTTCACTGAATCAAGAAGAACCAACAGGAAAGAAGACTCCCAACCCAGGGACTGGCCTAACAGGCACTTTTTAATGAGACTCTAATGACCCCTGGCTGGAAAGGGCACCTGTTTTATAGAAAACACAAAATTAAGCCAAACATGCAAATTTTTTGTTTATTTCTTTGGAGTCTGTCAACCAGTAGGCTCTGTACTTCTGAACCCATTATCAGGTTTAGTGTTTGTTTGTTTGTTTGTTTGTTGATTTATAAGCAGGCAGGCTTTATGGTTGACAGTCTCAACTATCTCTGAGTTAGCCTCTGTAACCTGGAGGCTCCAGACGCCCATGTGGAAAGAGCAGTCTGAAGTACGTATAGTCTTATTTTTTCCGACACAATGAGTTTATAATCTGCTGTTCTCTATATTGCAGCATAACATTGGGACATGGGCAAATTCTTAGCACAGGTTATGTCATCTTTGGAATATTTAGTGTGGTCAGGAGGTGTAGGAAGCCCCAGATCCAGGGAAGTCAGGGGCAATAGAGGTCTGATTTTCAAGTGAGTGTGTCAGGTTGCTTCATCTGTTGTATTGTTGTTTTCAGAAACTGGGTCTTTTCCCTTCTTTCTGTTGTCCTGAACAGTGAATAATGGGCAGCTTCTTAAGGCTCTCACAGATTCCCTCAGTAGGGAGAGAACTTTTTATGAGTCTTATTTTGTTGCCCCATTGTCAGAAGGCTTTTTTATGTATAAATGTCCCATGGACATGAATGGTAGCAAAGGCATTTACCAACTATCTGCGTTTCTTGTTTTGTTTTGTTTTGTTTTGTTTTATTTTGTTTTGTTTTGTTTTGTTTTGCTTTGTTTTGTTTTGTTTTGTTTTGTTTTATCTCTAACACCTTGGCTAGAGTTGTCAGTTCAGCTTTCTGCACTGACGTTCTTGCCGGGAGTGGCTCTGCCCATAGATCTCTGTGTTTGAGGCCATCTCAGCCCCAGCATACTTCTGCCCTTCCTGAATGAAGAAGCTATTGTCATTGGTGAACCATGTTACTTCTGCATCAATCAAATGTACCAGTATCTTAATGATCTCCTTTGGTCTCATGATGTGGGCCAAAATGTCAGAGTAGTTATATAGAGGCCCACTGAGGTCTGGATCAGGAAGCAGGATAGCTGGGCTTAGGGAAGCTGGGTCCTGAAAGGGTATCTTAAGGGGAGTTAAGAGGAGAGACTGATAAGGAGTCATTCTGGCATTGGTGATGGTCAAGATTTAGTTCAGTGACAATTTGTCAGCCTCTTTAACCAGGAGGGCCAATGATGCACTAATGTACAAACTGGGGACCTGGGGGAAGCCTCTGGCAACAGGGTCTAATTTCTTTTACAGGTAGGCAGCCATTGGCTGGCACCAGGGCCCAGATATTTCTTCCATGGAGAGATGGAAGAGCATCATCGTATCTGGCAACCCCAAAGCTGGGGTGGAAATTTCTTTCTGACATCAGAGAGCCACCTCTGACCTTTTCTTGATGTGAATCTCCCAGATATAGCAAGGTAACCTGTGGTTGGCAGAGTAGGGCCTTCCTAGTGGAGGCTTAATAATCTAACTTTTTTAGGGCCTCCAAGAAGTCTTGTGTCCGCACTAAGCATTTTTGTTTTGTTTCTGCTGTCACCAGGTCATTCATACACTGTTGAAGTGTCAGGTTATGGTGTGGCTTCTGTTCTTACTCAGGTCTTGCCTTTTGGGTGCAAGGTGAATAAGGTTTCTTTTAACTCTAGCACCATATACCATTGGCGCTCAGGAGGAACAGCACTCAAGAGGTGTAGAGATTAAGGGTTGTTGAGTGGATAATGAGTGGGTTACTCTGGTCACTCCCAAGTCCACTGTTCTTTGGGCAGTCGATGAGCATTGTTTCATTCCTGTTGTTCCATTGACTTGCCAAGTTTTTGAGAATTTATCTTTCAGCTTGAGCAAAACAGAATCTTGAATTCTATCATCTACAAGGAAGATGATGGGTTTTCCCTTTAGTGAGTTTGCTGATTCTGGTATTTCATCTGTTGGCTTACAACAGTCATTCTATTAGATGCTTGCCAGGCTGGATGCCCTCTCACTTGCTCCCATTTTCCTGTAAAACCCTGTCCCAATAAGGATTCAGGCTGCTTCAATAAACTGTCTTACGGGTTAGCAGTGAGTAGGCCAGAACTTGAGTTTTTAATAAGAAAAACCTAATGAAATTACATCAGAGTAGGCTCCTTAGTCATCTCTTGGGGTTCATAAATGCTTCTGGGCACAAATATTATAAATAAGCAGAGCCATGTAGGGTTACACATGTAATTTTATTTAGATACTACTTGTGACCTATAGTAAGATATACAAACAGATTAAAAATTGATTAACAGGGAACCAAAGCTGGGTGGAGCTTAGCGGATAATTCTAATTATATGTCAACCTCAGGCAGAGGGAAACAAACTCTGGTGCAACTAATTCACAACAACAGATAGAAATAGCTGCCTAGCATCTATAACATCTGCAGCCACATCTTCAT
>JANHMN010000023.1:14370221-14399695 GCA_030674055.1 Rhabdomys pumilio
CATGAGCCACTAGTGTTCTGTTCTTTGTCTTGTGTACCAATGCATTGAAGGGTATTTCTCACTTTATCTTCAATGAGATTTAGTGTATGTGGTTTTAAGTTGAGTTCTTTGATCCTCTTGAACTTGAGGTTTGTGCATGGTGATAAATATGGATCTATATTCATTCTTCTACATATAGACATTCAGTTAGACCAGAACCACTTGTTGAAGATGCTTTCCATTTTTCTTTATATGGTCCTTCCTTCTTTGTCAAAAACAAAGCATCCATACATGTGTGGGTTTTTTTTCAGAATGTTTTATTTGATTGCATTAATGAACCTGTCTTTCTCTTACCAATACCATACAGTTTTTCTTACTATTGCTCTGTAGTACAGTTTGAGTTTAGAGATGGTGATACCTCAAGAACTATCTTTATTGTCCAGGATTGTTTTAGTTCTCCTGAATTTTTTGTTTTTCTGTAAGAAGTTGAGAATCACTCTGTCCAGATCTGAAAAGAATTGTCTTTAAATTTTGATGGGAATTGCATGTGATCTGTAAATTTCTTATGATAAGAAGGCCATTTTCACTATGTTATTCCTACAGATCCATGATTATGGGGGATCTTTCCATCTTCTGATATTTTCCTTAATTACTTTCTTCAGTACCTTGTAGTTGTTGTCACATAGGTCTTTTGGTTGCAAGATTAGACATACATCAAAGTATTTTATATTACTTGCGACTATTGTAAAGAGTGTTGTTTTCCTAATTTCATTTTTGTCACATTTCTCAATTGTATAAATGAGGGCTAGTGATTTTTTTTTAGATAATTTTGTATCTAGCCACATTGTTAAAAGTGTTTATCAGCTGTCAGGCTTCTGTGGTAGAATTCTGGGGCCACTTATGTATGCTATTATATCATCTGCAAATAGTGATTCTTTATCTTATTATTCTCCTCGATCTTTCTTTCTCAAGTTGATTTGCTGTTGGCTGATGGCTTGCTGTATGTTGCCTTTATTGTTTTATGTATATGCCTTGTATCACTGATCTTTCTAAGACTTTTAACATAAAGGTGTGTTTGATTTACATAGTGGATTACATTTATGGATTTTTTTTATATTGAACCATCACTCACTCCTTCCTTGGGATGAATCCTACCAGATCAAGATGCATGATGTTTTTTATGTGTTCCTGGACTTTCTTTGCAAGTATTTTATTGAGTATTTTTGCACCAATGTTCATAGAAGAAATTGGTTTGAAATTCTCTTTGTTTGCTGACTTTTTGTGTGGTGTAGGTATCACAATGACTGTGGCTTCACAGAATGAGTTTGGCAGTATTCTGTCTGTTCCTACCTTGTGGAATACTTTGAGGAGCATTTGTATTACCCTTTCTTGTAAGTCTGGCAGAATTCTGTGCTAAAACCATCTGGCCCTGGTCTTAGTTGGGAGACTGTTAATGTATGCTTCTGTTTCTTTAGAGATTAGAGGGCACTTTAAATAATTTGCCTGATCTTCATTTAACTTTGGTAAGTGGTATCTTTTTGAAAACCTTTCACTAAGATTTTCCAAGTTTTTAAATTACAGACTTTAGAAGTAAGATCTAATGATTTTTTTTCCTCACTGTCCATTCTTAAGTCTCTCTTTTCAGCCAGGCAGTGGTGGCACAGGCCTTTAATCCCAGCACTTGGGAGGCAAAAAAAAAAGAAGTCTCTATTTTCATTTCTAATTTTATTATTTGGATACTGTTTCCCTGTTGTTTGGTTAGTTTGGCTAAGGGTTTGTCTATCATGTTGATTTTCTAAAAGAAACAGCTCTTGGATTGGTTGATTCTTGAATGGCATTCTTTGTTTCTAACTGATGGATTTTCAGCCCTGACTGATTAATTCCTGCCTTCTATTCCAATTTGGTGTTTTTTTTTTTTTAAACTTTCAGGTGAACTTTTAAATTGCTGGTATGAGAACTTTCTAATTTCTTTATGGGGGCACTTAGTGGTATGAACTATCCTTTTAGCATTGCTTTTCTTATATCCCATAAAGTTGGGTATGTTGAATTTTCATTAAATTCTAGAAAGCCTTTACTTTCGGGCTTTATTGCTTACCTGATCCTGAGATCATTGAGTAGAGAGTTGTTCAATTTCCATGAGTCTTTCTCTTGTTTCTGTTGTTGTTGAATTCCAGGTTTAATCCATGATTCTTTAATAAGATACAAGGCATTTTTTCAGTTTTCTTGTATTTGTTGAGGCTTCCTTTGTTACAGACTATATGATCAATTTTGGAGAAGCATCCTGGAATTGCAGAGAAGACGGTATATTCTTTTCTCTTTTGTTGAAACATTCTTTAGATATGTTTTAGGTCCATTTGATTCATGATATCTGTTAGTTTCCTTATTTCTCTGTTTAGTTTGTGTCTCGATGACCTGTCAATCTGAGAGAGTAGTTTCCCACTGACAATGTGTGGGGTTCAATGGAAATTTAATGTTTAACAATGTTTCTTTTAAAAACACAGGTTCTCTTATATTTGGGGCATAGATGTTCATAATTGAGATATCATATTGATTGATTTTTACTCTCATGAGTATGAAGTGTCCTTCCTTGTCACTTTGGTCTAATTTTGGTTAAAAATGTGAGTTGTTAGATATTAGAATGGCTACTTAGAGGCTTACTTCTTCAGTCTGCTAGCTTGAAAATTTTTTCAGCCCTTTACTTTGAGGTAATGTTTATATTTATGCCTTAGGTGTGTATCATATACTCAGCAGAATGACAAATACTGTTTTCACATCCATACTATTAGTGTGTGTCTTTTTATTGGATAATTGAGTTCATTAATTTCAAGAAAAATTAATGACAAATGATTGTGGTTTGCTTCTATTTTGATATTGGTGGTGTTAGTGTGAGTGTGGGGGGGGCGGTGTCTGTGTGTATATGTGTGTTTCCCTTGTTCTTTCTGGTATAAAATTATTTATTTCCTGTCTGTTTTCTTGGTGTATTCGTCCTTCTTGGGTTGGAGATTTCCTCCTAGTATTTTCTGTAGGGCTGGATATGTAAATTGATATTGTTTAAATTTGAACTGGAATTAAAATATCTTATTTCTTCCATCTATGGTGGTTGAGATATTTTTCTGGTTAGAGAAGTCTCGGTTATTATCTGTAGTTTCTTTAGAGCTTGCTTGCTATACACCCAGGCCCTTCTATCTCTTAGAGTTTCTATTGAAAAATTTTGTGTAATTCTGGTAAGTCTGCCTTGGCACATTACCTGGCCTTTTTCACTTGTTTCTTGTAATAATCTTCCTTCATTCTTTAGATTCTGTGTTTTGATTAATATATACTAGAAGGACTCTCTTTTCTTTTCTAGTCTAATTGGTGCTCTATACACTTCTTGTGTGTTTATAGACATCTCTTTCTGTAGGTTGACAAAGGTTTTTTTTTAATGATTTTTTTGAAAATATTTTCTGAACCATGAAGCTGGAACTCTTCATCATCTTCTATTCCTATTATTCTTAGGTTAGGTCTTTTCAAGGTACCCTAGATTTCATGGATGTTTTGTGTCAAGAATTTCTTAGATTTAACATTTCCTTTGCCTGATGTATCAATTTATTCTATTGTACCTTCTATGCCTGAGATTCTCTGATCTAAAACCTGCATGGTACTGATCATGCATCTGTTGTTTCTGTTCTCTTCCCTAGGTTTTTCAACTCAAGGATTCCCTCAGTTTGTGTTTTCTTTATTGGTTCTATTTCTACTTTCAAGTCTTTTATAGTTTTATTTATTTCCTTCATCAATCTAATTGTATTTATTCTGTATATCTTTAAGGGATTTATTTCTTTTCTCTTTAAATGACTCTACAATCTTTTAAAGTTTGTATTTATGGTCATTTTCTTGTGTTTTTGGTTCTGTTAGGATATCCATGCCTTGCTGTAGTGGGGTAGCAATGCTATGAAGGTGTCATATTGCCTTGGATTTTGTTGATTGTGTTCTTTTGAAAACTTTTGGCAATCTGGATGGCTTTAGTTCCTGAATGTTCCTGTTATAGTAGCTATTGGTAGGAGACCTAATCTCCATAACCCTGGTGTTTATCTCTATGATGTATGGCTATAGGTCAGCTGGTATGATGAAGGTGGGCTAGAGGTAGTGGGAGAATGACAGTTTAGCAAGAATAGCAGGCTTCTCAGGGCAGCTGGGAGCACTTCAGAAGATTCAAACATATAAGAGATATTAATGCCAGAAAGGAATCTAACCTGTATGCTTCTGGATCAGCAAGTGTGATGAAGGTGGCAGGTAGTAAGATAATAGAGGTCTACATGGATAGCAGGTGTCTCAGGAAAGCTAAGGGTGCCCCAGAGTACTCAGTGGGCAACATTACTGCTCTTAAATTGTTTTTTTACTTGACTTCCATTGGGATTTGTGAGGTATTTATTGTGTTTTCATATAGACTTTCGACTGTTGCAATCCCTTATGAAATTACATGAGAATGCGTTTATTTATCTAGAAAAGCCCATTTTTCTTAAGGTTCTGTCAATAAATTGAAGCATAGTTATAAAGATTTCTCAGATGTGTAAGCATAAGATTTTAGATTTGATCCCTAGAACCTCTGTAAAATACACAGAAAGTCTTGGGTACTTGTCACCAGGACTGGGCAGATATTAATAGGCAGAAAATTATATCTCATTGTCAACCTATTCTAAACATTCAAAAAATAGGCATGAAAAGAAATTGAAAGACAGTCATATGCATAGGACCTCACATGCATATATGCAATGTATATTCTACTCACATATACATTCACATATAGATACATTAACATGTATTTCAGACATACATGCAACATATATATCACATATATAACATAAAATGGGTACAAATAACCTGGAGAACAAAGTCTAAAGAATTAGACTTCAATCCAGCCTGCTATGATCACCTGATTCCTGACTATAAGCAAAGAATTTATAATGAAGAAAAAGAGCTTTGTCATTCCTGGTACTGAGCAAACTGATTCACTGCATATAAAATAATGTAAATAGATCTGTATTTAATACCCTGAAAAAACTCCACTCAAATTGGAGAACATCAACATAAGTCCAACACACTGAATCTAATAAAAGAGAAAGTAGGGAATAGGCTTGAATTTGGTTTAATATCCAAAATTTATAATCTCAATTCGAAAGACTGCATACCAATAAGCCAAATAACCCAATTTAAAAATAGGGTACAGAGATAAATACAGAATTTGAAACAGTGGAATCTCCAATGGCTGAATAGAATTTAAATAAATGTTCAAAGTTTTTGGTCACCGGGGAATAGCAAATCAAAACAACTCTGAGATTCCATCTTGCATCCATCAGAATGGCTAAGATAAAAAAAAAAAACTCAAGAGATGGCACATGCTAGCAAGGATGTAGAGCCAGGTGAACATGCCTCCATTCTTGGGGAGAGTGCAAACTTGTACAACCACTTAGAAAATCTATTTGCTTATTTCACAGAAAACAGAGAATAGTTCTATCGCAAAACCCAGCTATACTACCCTGGGCAAATACACAAAACATGCACCACCCCACAAAAAAAAAAAAACATCCATGGGCAAGCATGAATTACCAACACTATTAATGATACTATGTTATGCTTTCAGACAAGAGCATGTAATCCTATGAGAGGATCCACCTAGCAGCTGACTCATACAGATAAAGAAACCCATAGCCAAATAGTGGATGGAGCTGGGGGGTCTCTTGTGAAAAAATAGGAGGCAAGAGTGCAAGCTTCAAAGAAAATAGGAACTCCACAATAATACCAAAAGAGTCAACTAACTTGGACCCTTGGGGCTCTCAGAGTCTGAACCACCAACCAAGGTACATACATGGTCTGGACCTAGGCCTCCCCACACATATGTAGCAAATGTGCAGCTTGCTCTTCCTATGAATCTGGAACAATGGGAATGAGGAATATCCCAAAAGCTGTTGCTTGCACATGGGCTATGTTCTCCTATCTGGGCTTTTTTGTCTAGACATAATTGTAAGAGGATATGCCTAGACTCAAAGTCTTGATATGCTGGCTTTGGGGGTGATAACCAGGGAGGGTGATCACCTATTCACATGAGAAGGGGAAGACAGAATGAGGGGAGTAATTATAAGAGGGTTGACTAAAATTAGGCCAGTGAGAGGAATGTAAAGTGAAAAAGTATAATATTTTGAAAAATAAAATAGCTTAAAAAATTGATAATCATATTACCATCACTGCCCACTGTCTGGCCCCACCACAGTAACTGAACTGACCCAGAGAAGGATTTGATGAAACTCTATGTGGAGTATATTCTGGAGCATGACTTTTGCATAAAATAATGTATCGAGTCCTCCAATGTGAGGTGAGAAAGCCCAATATTCTGGCCAGGTGGTTATTTATATTTTTTTTATCTAATATCTCTACCACAGTCTCATTTCCCCATATTCCTTTTTATGTCATACCCAATATCAATAGAGATTCTTGGTTTTCTCATTTTTACGTGGTTTTTGATTACTTTGTTTTATAAACCTTTCTTCATAACCTCTCTTCTTTGTTGAAACATAGACAGGCCTAGTTTACAATATCTCTCTGACAAGGCTTTCTGAGAAGAGACCGTTTTATACAATATGACTGTACAACTTTATCTTTCTGATTTTAGTCTTCTTTTAAGCAAAACTTTCACCCCGTCCCCTACCTTTTTGTTGTCTCTGCTATGTCCTCTCTATTTAATTCTTCTCATTTATTTTCTACAAGAAACATTGTAGAATCATTAGTCCCTCTGTTTTTTGCATCTGATTCCCCTTCTCCTTTTTTCTTACATATACCAACCAAAATACCTTACATATAATATAGAGAAGATTGAGTATGCCTTACTCTCTAATACAATTGGTACACAAAGAATGTATAATGACTGTCTCATAGTCAACAACTACTACATTATGATAGAGGTCTAGCAGATGGATAGTAACTGGTGTTGAAAATACTTATCAAATATCCAAAGATGGCTGAGGGGAGAGTTCAAAGCTCTGCATGCATGTCTGACAATGAAACTACCCCACTAAACCTTGACTTTTTTTACATTGAAAATATTTCCAAAGAAGGGAGAAAACTTAACTGAATTAAAGCAAAATATTTACCACTGATGTAAACACAGATGAATGAATTGCTAAATTCAATCTGCTAAACACAGATCCGATTGCTAAAACACAAGAAACCATGAAAACCCAAATCAATTCACCTTAAATAATTATTACGCTCATAATAAACCCAAATAAGAGGAACAAACATAACTCAACTTAAGAAATCAAAATAAGAACTAAGAGTCGAGCACTGAGTGGGATCAATGGTGGCAGCTCTTCACCCACCTCACAAACCCCAGATGAAGCAGGGCTACCAGGAGCTGTAACCCAGGCAGTATCTCAGGTAAGGAATCAGCAACATTCACCCCAATCAGGGAGTAACCAGGACACACAGGGACCCAGGAATTCACTCCTGGCCTGGAGCACTGGTACCTTCTGGTCTAGGCCTGAGCACTCAGCAGATCCTGGGGGATAACTCTGCACCCAATCTCACAGAACTCAGAGGAAGCGGGGCTCTCAGGAACTCTAACTCGGGCAATCTTAGGTAAGGAAGTAGCAACACTCACACCAAATAGAAATTAACTGGGACCCACTGGGACTCACTGGGACCCAGGAATTCATTCCTGGGCAGGAGCACCAGTTCCTTCCTGCCTGGGCCCAAGCACAGAGCAGATCCCAGAAGGCAGTTCTGTACCCAACCTTACAAAACCCAGAGTTGACGGAGCTCCCAGGAGTTCTAACCTGGGAAGTATCTCAGGTCAGGAGACAGCAATACTCTACCCAAACAGTGAGTAACTGGGACCCACAGGGACCCAGCAATTCACTCTTGGCCCAGAGTCTGGTTCCTTCTTCTTTCTGCCCGAGCACTGAGCAGATCTTGGACCTCTGCTCTAACCCCAGCAGCAACACCCATCCCAAACAGTTCTGACACAACCAAGATAATAGGAAAGACAAGGCTCTAGTCAGAGACAGCTCAGGTAGCACCAAGGAGATCCAGATAGTGAAAGGCAAGTGCAAGAACACAAGCATCAGCAGCCCAGGGTACTCGGCTTCATCAGAACCTAGTTCTCCCACATTAGAAAGCACTGAATTACCCATTTCACTAGGAAAGCAAGAGTGAGATCTAAAATCACTTCTAATGACGATGATAGAGAACTTTAAGAAGGACATAAATAACACCCTCAAAGAAATTGAGGAGAACACAGAAAAATAGGTGAAAGCCCTTAAAGAGGAAACACAAAAATCCCTTACAGAATTACAAGAGAACACAACCAAACAAGTGAAGGAATTGAACAAAACTATCCAGGACATAAAAATGGAAGTAGAGACAACCAAGAAATCACAAAGGGAGACTACCAGGGATATAAAAAACCTGGGAAAGAAATCAGGAGTTATAGATGCAAGTATCATCAACAGAATACAAGAGATAGAAGAGAGAATCTCAGGTGCAGAAGATAACATAGAAAATATTAACACAACTGTCAAAGAAAACACAAAATGCAAAAAGTTCTTAAGACAAATCATCCAGGAAATTCAGGACACAATGAGAAGACCAAACCTAAGGATAATAGGTATAGAAGAAAGTGAGGATTCCCATCTTAAAGGGCCAATAAATATCTTCAACAAAATTATAGAAGAAAACTTCCCTAACCTAAAGAATGAGATGCCCATAATCATACAAGAAGCCTACAGGATGCCAAATAGACTGGACCAGAAAAGAAATACCTCCGGTCACATAATAATCAAAACACAAAATGCACAAAACAAAGAAAGAATTTTAAAAGCAGTAAGGGAAAAAGGCCAAGTAACATATAAAGGCAGACCTATCAGAATTACACCAGACTTCTCACTAGAGACTATAAAAGCTAGAAGATCCTGGATAGATGTCATACAGACCCTAAAAGAACATAAATGCCAGCCCAGGATACTATACCCAGCAAAACTATCAATTACCATAGATGGAGAAACCAAGATATTCAATGACAAAACCAAATTTACACAATACTTTCCACAAACCCAGCACTGCAAAGAATAGTAGCAGGAAAACACCAATACAAGGAGGGCAATTATACCCCAGAAAGAGAAAGAAACTAAGCCTCTTCCAACAAACCCAAAAGAAAATAACCACACAAACAATGCCTCCACTGTTAACAAAAATAACAGGAAGCAACAATCTCCTTTCTTCAATATCTCTTAACATCAATGGACTCAATTCCCCAATAAAAAGACATAGGCTAATGGGCTGGATATGCAAACAGGACCCAGCATTTTGCTGCATACAGGAAACCCATCTGAGTAACAAAGACAGACACTATCTCAGAGTAAAATGATGGAAAACAATTTTTCAAGCAAATGGTTCTAAGAAATAAGCTGGAGTAGCCATTCTAATATCAAATAAAATCAACTTTCAACTTAAAGCTATCAAAAGGGATAAGGAAGGACATTTCATACACATCAAAGGAAAAGTCAACCAACATGAACTCTCAATACTGAACATCTATGCGCCAAATATAAGAGCACTCACTTTCATAAAAGAAACCTTACTAAACCTCAAAGCACACATTGCACCTCACACAATAATAGTGGGAGACTTCAACATCCCACTCTCAGCAATGGACAGATCAAGGAAACAGAAACTAAATAGAGATACAGTGAAACTAACAGAAGTTATGAACCAAATGGACTTAACAGACATTTATAGAACATTTCATCCTAAAACAAAAGAATATACCTTTTTTGCAGCACCTCATGGTACTTTCTCCAAAATAGACCATATAACTGGTCACAAAACACGCCTCAACAGATAAAAAAAAATTGAAATAATCCTCTGCATTCTATCAGATCACCATAGTCTAAGGCCGGTTTTTAATAATGACAGACAAGAGAAAGCCCACAAAAACATGGAAATTGAACAATACACTGCTCAATGATAATGTGGTCATGGAAGAAATAAGGAAAGAAATTAAAGACTTTTTAGAATTTAATGAAAATGAATACACATCATACCAAAACCTATGGAACACAATGAAAGTGGTGCTAAGAGGAAAACTCATAGATCTAAGTGCTTACAAAAAGAAACTGGAGAGGGCATACACTAGCAGTTTGACAACACACCTGAAAGCTCTAGAACAAAAAGAAGCAAATACACCCAAGAGGAGTAGATGTGAGGAAATAATTAAACTCAGGGCTGAAATCAACCAAATAGAAACAAAAAGAACTATACAAAGAATCAATAAAACCAGGAGCTAGTTCTTTGAGAAAATTAACAAGATAGATAAACCCCTAGCCAGACTAATCAGAGGGCAGAGAGACAGTATTCAAATTAATAAAATCAGAACTGAAAAGGGGAACATAACAACAGAAACTGAAGAAATCCAAAAATATCATCAGATCCTACTACAAAAGCCTATACTCAACAAAATTGGAAAATCTGGATGAAATGGACAATTTTCTAGACAAATACCAGTTACCAATGTTAAATCAGGAGCATATAAACCATCTAAACAGTCCCATAACCCTAAAAGAAATAGAAGCAATCTTTAAAAGTCTACCCACCAAAAAAAGTTCAGGACCAGATGGTTTCAGTGCAGAATTCTATCAGACCTTCAAGGAAGACCTAATACCAATTCTTTTCAAACTATTCCACAAAGTAGAAACAGAAGAAACACTACTCAATTCATTCTATGAAGCCACAACCACACACATACCTAAACCACACAAAGATCCAACAAAGAAAGAGAACTTCAGACCAATCTGCCTAATGAATATCAATGCAAAAATACTCAATAAAATTCTCTTGAACAGAATCCAAGAGCACATCAAAACAATCATCCATCATGATCAAGTAGGCTTTCTCCCAGGAATGCAGGGTTGGTCCAATATACGGAAGTCCATCAATGTAATCCACTATATAAACAAACTCAAAGAAAAAAAAACGTGATCATCTCACTAGATGCTGAGAAAGCATTTGAGAAAATTCAACACCCCTTCATAATAAAAGTCTTGGAAAGAGCAGGAATTCAAGGTCCATATCTAAATATTGTGAAAGCAATATACAGAAAACCAGTAGCTAACATCAAACTATATGGAGAGAAACTTGAAGCAACTCCACTAAATTCAGGGACTAGACAAGGCTGTCCACTCTCTCCCTACCTATTCAATATAGTACTAGAAATCCTAGCCAGAGCAATTAGGCAACAAAAGGAGGTCAACAGGATACAAATTGGAAAGGAAGAAGTCAAAATTTCACTATTTGCAGATGATATGATAGTATACTTAAGTGACCCCAAAACTTCCACCAGAGAACTCCCAAAACTGATAAACAACATTAGTAAAGTGGCTGTGTATAAAGTTAATTCCAACAAATCAGTAGCCTTCCTATACTCAAAAATAAACTGGCTGAGAATGAAATTATGGAAGTGACGCCCTTCACTATAGTCACAAATAATATAAAATACCTTGGTGTGAATCTAACCAAGCAAGTAAAAGACCTGCATGACAAAAACTTCAAGCCCCTGAAGAAATAAATCAAAACAAATCTCAGAAGATGGATAGATCTCCCATGCTCATGGATTGGCAGGATTAATATAGTAAAAATGACCATCTTGCCGAAAGCAATCTACAGATTTAATGCAATCCCCATCAAAATTCCTACTCAATTCTTCACAGAGATAGAAAGAGCAATCCTAAAATTCATTTGGAATAACAAAAAACCCAGGATAGCAAAAACTACTCTCAACAATAAAAGAACTTCTGGGGGAATCACCATCCCTGATTTCAAGCTATACTACAAAGCAATAGTATTAAAAACGGCATGGTATTGGAACAGAGACAGGCAGGAAGATCAATGGAATAGAATTGAAGACCCAGAAATGAACCCACACACCTATGATCACTTGATCTTGGACAAAGGAACTAAAATCATCCAGTGGAAAAAAGACAGCATTTTCAACAAATGGTGCTGGTCCAACTGGAGGTCAGCATGTAGAAGAATGCAAATTGATCCATACTTACCTCCTTGTACAAAGCTCAACTCCAAGTGGATAAAGGACCTCCACATAAAACCAGCTACACTGAAACTAATATAAGAGAAAATGGGGAAAAGCCTTGAACACATGGGCACAGGGGAAAAGTTCCTGAACAGAACACCAATGGCTTATGCTCTAAGACAAATGGGACCTCATAAAACTGCAAAGCTTCTGAAAAGCAAAGGACACCGTCAAAGGGACAAAGAGGCAACCAACGGATTGGGAAAAGATCTTTACCCATTCTACATCTGATAGAGGGCTAATATACCATGGGGTATACAAAGAACTGAAGAAATTAGACCATAGACTATCAAATAACCCTATTAAAAATGGGGTACAGAGCTGAACAAAGAATTCTCAACTGAGGAATCTCGAATGGTTGAGAAGCACCTAAAGAGGTGTTCAACATCCCTAGTCATCAGGGAAATGCAAATGAAAACAATACTGAGATTCCACCTCACACCAGTCAGAATGGCTAAGATTGAAAATACAGATGACAGCAATACTCGCAAGGACATGGAGAAAGAGAAACACTCCTCCATTGTTGGTGGGATTGTAAGTAGGTGCAACCACTCTGGAAATCAGTCTGGCGGTACCTCAGAAAATTGAGCATAGTATTACCTGAGGACCCAGCTATACCACTCCTGGGCATATACCCAAAAGATATTTCAACATACAACAGGGACACATGTTCCACTATGTTCATAGCAGTCTTATTTATAATAGCCAGAAGTTGGAAAGAACCCAGATGTCCTACAACAGAGGAATGGATACAGAAAATGTGGTATATTTACACAATGGAGTACTACTCAGCTATTAAAAACAATGAGTTCATGAAATTCTTAGCCAAATGGATGGAGCTTGAGAATATCATCCTGAGTGAGGTAACCCAATCACAAAAGAACATACATGGCATGGACTCACTGAGAAGTAGATATTAGCCCAAAAGCTCACAATACCTAAGACACAATGCATAGACCACATGAAATTCAAGAGGAGGAAGGAAGACCAAAGGGTGCTTTTTTTTTTCAGGAATAGCAAAATACTTAACTAGAGCTCCCAGGGTCTAAACCTCCAGCCTGAGAACAGAAAGGGGGGAATCGTGGCTCCACTTGTATAGGTAATTGAGGGTGGCCTCATTAAGCAACAGTGGAAGTGGAGGGCCATGGTCCCCAAAAGTTTGGATCCCTAGTGTTGGGGAATGTGAGAGCAGGGAGGCAGGATTTGGAGAATGGTAGGAGCACACCCTCAAAAAAATTGGAAGAGGGGATATAGGGTAAGGGGTTTTGGGGGAGAAAGGAAGAGGAGATAACAGTGAAAGGTAAACATGTAAAGTATCCAATAAAAACAAAACAGATAATGGGTCTGGCAAAAAAAAAGATAGTTTACTTATTTCAAATGATTTTCAAAAGTTTCCAGGAGATGCTTATTGGCTAAGATCTTATTTTAAGCTCTTCACAAAAGAATTTATGTCTCTGTTTAATATCCTCAAGAGAGATGCAAATCCTAATTTCCCTCAACAATTAATCGACAAAAGAGGAGTAATTTCACAAAAAGTAGAAGCTCTCATTAATTGATACCCTGTTCTGAAAGATATCTGTACTCCCCCTGAACACCTATGCTTCTGTGTCATCCCCTTCCACACATCTTATATTTTCGTGTTTAGAACCCCTGTGTTAAAAAGTAAAATTTATGATTTGATAATTAAAAAATAAGAAATCAAAATAACCTTGTAAATATGTTCAAAGAATTCATATAACACAAGCACATCTTGTAGTGATTGGCCTGATGCTGCTTGTATTCTAATGCTAATATTGGCTTCTCAAGATTGGTTGCCCCAGAGATATAGACATAAATGCTAAGTGATACCATCTGCAACTTATTTCTAATTGGTAAATAAGGATGCCAACAGTCAATAGCTGGAGAGAAGAGACATCAATGTGGTTTAGGTTTCATGGGGTTGGGGTTGGAGGAGAACCTTGAGGGAAGAAGTTGCAGGCAGAGAGAGGAGAAGCCACTATAAGTTAGGAGGGCTGTGCTGAAGGCTGTCCAATTGGAGTAAAGAGCAGCCAAGATGAAACATAGTAAGTAGTAAATAATAACTCAATGTTGTTCATAGAAAAGTAGATTCTAACTGCATAGAGGGTAGGCAACAGCCCAACTTATTAAGAATATCTTCTTTCAATGCTATATAATTTTTCTCCTACAGTATACAAGATGACATGGTTATCCCAAATTTTCTCATTTCCACAATAAGTAAGTATCTTTCTACCAAGGTAAAAATGAGCTGCCTATTTTCAAAGACTTCACAGGAGGGTAATATCACACCCATCTTTTGTCATGGCTTTGGAACCCTTTAACACTGGGAGCACAAGGAGTTCTCCAGATGGGGCACAGTGCCCCTCAAAATTTATGCACTACTCAATTTTTCATTGTAACAGACTTTTCATTCTCTATTCACCGGCTCATATTTTTCATGAGTACATCTCCATACTTTTGGATAATGAGGAACATGTAGGCAGAAAGTACAACTTAGTCTGTTGTGTATGTGAAGGTGTAAATTCCAAAATGACTAGATACTGATGAGTAAAAATAAATAGTCACATTTAAAGTGGAGTGTATGAAACCTAAAGTGAACAAAGACCATTCTTAGCAGTGTAATGCTCCAAGGAATCTTTGAAGAATATATTACTGCTATCTGTACACAGAAACAATTTTTTTACATCTACAATTAAAATACCTTGATTTTTGTACCTCCTTCAGTTTTCCACTAATGAGGCTTGGCATCAGCCATGCTCAATTTTTTTCCATTTTTCATTCTCAGCTCTTGTGATACCTTTGTTCATAAATCTACATAAACCAAGAGGCTACAACATCAAGAAAAGTAGATTTTTTTCCATTTTGTGGAATTGGTTATCATCAAAGTTCTAAAACATGTTTAACATCAACTTTCTGGTCTACACCTCCACCTGCACCCATAGCATTCGGTGAGCCTTTCCCCCCACACCTACCCAACAGCATGCCTGTGTCCTAGAAGGCATACCATAACCAGGTACACAAGAGGGCTGTTCTAACCAGGGCTACAGGAGGCTTGCTCAAACCAGAGAGAGACTTACCTGTCTCCAAGGCCTGCTCTAACACAGGTCACACAGCTCTACCTGTCCCTGAGGAGGCCTGCTCTAATCCAAGACACTGTGGCCAGTTAGGACCAGCAATAACTAGATGGGAAAATGTAGGCACAAAACATAAGCAACCTAAGCCAATATAATTTGACACTATCAGAACCCAGTTCTCCTTCCACAGCAAGATCAAGTTACCCTACCACACCTGAAGAACAAGATTCACACCTAAAGTCTTAACTTATTAAGATAAGGCCTTTAAGAAAGATATAAATAATACTCTTAAAGATATACAGGAAAACACTGGTAAAAAACCAGGTATAAGCTCTTAAAAATGATATAAATACATCCATTAAAGAAATACAGGAAAACACAATACAACTGGTGAAGTAATTGAACAAATTATACCAAGACCTAAAAGGGAAATAGAAACAATAAAAAAAATCACAAATGGAGCCAACTCTGGAGATGGAGAAGCTAGGAGAGAGAATTAATGCAAGCATCACCAACAGAACACAAGAGATGGGAGAGAGAATCTCAGGCATAGAAGATACCATAGAAGATGTTGATACATTGGTCAAAGAATATGCAAAATGTCAAAAGTTCCTAACCCAAATATCCAGGAATTTTGGGACACAATGAAAAGATCAAAGCTAACAATATTAGGAATAGAAGATCCTAAGGCTTTCCAGTTCAAAAGGCCAGAAAACATATTCAACAAAAATCATAGAAGAAAATTACCCTAACCTAAAAAGAGAGATATTTACCTTTATAATTAGGGTTTTATTGTTGTGAACAGACACAAAGGCAGCTCTTATAAGGACAGCATTTTATTGGAGCTGGCTTACTAGTTCAGAAATTCAGTCCAGTATTATCAAGGTAGGAGAAGGCAGCATCCTGGCAGCCATGGCAAAGAGAAACTGAGAAGTGTACATCTTTATCTGTAGGCCTCTAAGAGATGAATGACTTCCAGGCAGCTAGTACCAGAGTGTTAAATCCCATGTACACAGTGACACACCTACTTCAAAAGGTCATGCCTCCTAATAGTGCCCATCCCTGACACAAGCATATACAAACCATCACAGCTATAAACATACAAGAAGCCTACAGAACACCAAATAGATTAAACCACAAAATAAAATCCTCCCATCACATAATAATCAAAACATAAATGCACAGAACAAATAACAACTATTAAAAGCTGCAATGGGAAAGGCCAGGTAACATAAAAAGACAGTCCTATCAAAATTAAAGTCTCAACAGAGACTCTAAAAGCCAGAAAATACTGGATAGATGTCACAAGACCCTAAGGGACCACAGATAACAGCACAGATTACTATACCCAGCAAAACTCTCAGTGAACATAGATGGGGAAACCAATATAATCCATGACAAAACCAAATTTAAACATCTTTCTACTAGTCTAGCCATACACAGGACACTACAAGGAAAACTCCAACACAAGAGGGTAACTACACCCAAGAGAACACAAGAAATTAATCATCTCACAACAAACCCAGCAGAAGAGAAACACACACACACACACACACACACACACACAACCGCATTCCACAACAAAGATAACAGTATCAATAGTATCTCTCAACATCAATAGAGTCATTTCCCCAATAAAGAGACAGAGGCCATCAGACAGGATATGTAAACAGGATCCCTCATTTAGTTCCATACAAGAAACACACCTCAACAACAAACACAGACACTACCTCAGAGTAAAGTGCTGGAAAACAGTTTTCGAAGAAGGATGTCAAAGTAGCCATTGTCATATTAAATAAATAAATAAATAAATAAATAAATAAATAAATAAATAAATAAACACACTTTCAACCAAAAGAAATTAAAAGCAGTGGGTTGGAACACTTTAAACCAATCAAAGGAAAAAATACATCAAGATAAAATCTCAGTTCTGAATATCTGTACCCCAAATGCAAGAGTACTCACATTTGTATAAGAAACCTTACTGAAGCTCAAACCACACATTAAACCTCACACAATAATAGTGGAAGACTTCAACACCCCACTCTCACTGATGTACAGGTCATTGAAACATAAAATAAGCAGAGACACAGTGAAACTAATAGAGGTTATGAACCAAATGGATTTAAAAGATATCTGCAGAACATTTCACCCTAAAACAAAAGAATACACCTTCTCAGCACCTCGTGGTACTTTCACCAGAATCGGCCATATAAAACTGGTCACAAAGCAAGCCTCAGTCAGTACAAGAAGATGAAAATAATACCATGCATGCTATCAGATCACCATGGCCTAAGGATTGTCTTCAATAACAACAAAAAAACCCAAAACCCCCCACATACATGTAGAAACGGAAAAACTCTCTGCTCAATGATAAAGTTACCATTGAAGTTATAAGGGAAAAATAAAGAAAGCAATTAGGTCACCTTCTCATCACTCACCTTGAGGGACTGATTGAAGTTCCACCCTGATGGGCTTGAAAATAAACCACTTGCATCTCTTGCATTTGCATAGATCTGCACCTTGGTGTCCCACTTGAGGATATCTTGAAGTAAGTACCAGCAACCAAGGGTGGGTGGGTGGGGTCTTACATTTTGGGGCTTGTCCAGGATTTGAGGAGACCTCCCAGAAGTGGCCACTGACTAGACTGATAGGAGGAAAAAAGACTTAGCTGAGCAACAGCCATCTACTTGTAAGTGTTTGTTTATATTTGTCTGTCTGACTTTTGTTTTCACTTTCGGCTCATGAACTTGGTGTAGACTAGAAATTGTCTGGTCTGATGCAGTCAATTGCAGCTGGCAGACCTGCTTTAAATGTAGTGACCATGGGGAGTCTGGAGGATGTTTCAGGCCCCATTGTGTCAGGACAACTGTGCTCCTTTGGAAATGGCAAGACACAGTATCGGTGGGAGCCAACTGAGTCTTGGTTTCTACACCCATTGTAGGGGACAGCTGTCTGTGTAATTGGTTTCTGTGCCCATGGCAGATGTAAAATTTCTGTGTGTTGATTATCTTTCTCTGTGTTCTAGGACTTGGACTGATGTTAGTTTTGGAATGAATCTACCTTGATAAAAATCCTAGTTAACCACAGGACTGAAGTTAAGGAAAGAGGAAAAAACTTGTCAGTAGTAGCAAAGAACGGCAAGCTAGTTACTCTCTACTTCTCTGAATGGCCCACCTTCTGAGTAGGGTGGCTACCTGTAGGGTCCTCCGACTTGCACGTGATCAAAGCAATAGAGGAAAGATCTATTTAGGCCAGGATCGCTTGGACAGCTGGACCAAGCACCCTATATATTTACCTGAAAGAATCTAGTGGAGGACCACCACACACAGACTCATGAAAAAAATCCTTTCTTTCCCCAAGACCCACCTTGCAGGTTCTGGCCATCAGGAAAAAGGAAACATAAGAGGAACTTTCCAGACCTGAAAAAAACTCGATCCTCCAAGACCTTTCAACAGTGGATCTCTTACTTCAAGACCCTCTTCCTCCATATCCCCCTTTCCTTGCCCCCAAGACCCCACCAGTGCCAGCACCAGATTTGGGATCCTCAGCCCATATGGGACCAGGACAGTTGTACCCACCATTACTTGAAGGAGGAGCAGGAGGAGAGTCACAACTTTCCAGTCCTGCCTTGGTGACCTGAAGTCTGAGAGCCACCTCCCCTGATACTATGGTGGCTCTCCCACCTCTAGATAAGGGCAATCAGGCTATGCAGTATTGGCCCTTCTTGTTGGCTGACTTGTACAACTGGAAGGCCCAACACCTCCCCTTTCAGATAACATCAAGGGGCTGATTAATTTCTTTGAGAATGTTTCATTTACTCATCAGCCCTCCTGGGATGATATCCAACATCTCATGAGAGTTCTCTTCACAACCAAAAAGAAAGAAAAAATATTGCAGTAAGCCAAAAGACTGTTCCCTCAGAATCAGTGGCACCATCAATTGACTAGGCTGTCATCAACAGAAGGTTTCCCCTGATTAGGACTTTAGTATGGCAGAAGGTAAGGAGCACCAGGTTCCCAGTTGCAGCTCTGGGGTGTAGGGTTGTTGGGGAGGGTTCTTACCCACTGATCTGAAAAATGGATGGTACATTTTTTTGGATGGTACAGGATGTGTTGTCTTTACGGGAGCAGCTCATGTGTTATTTTTAATGCTGATTTCTCTATCCTACTATCTTGGTTTGATCCGAACATAGCTCTGTTATGTTTATTCTTAGAATTTCATCTCAAGTTGTGTAAGCATTGCTCCTTATTCATTCTCTGTCTCATCAATAAAAGCCAATGAGCCAGTAGAGTATTAGTGAGGATAAGGTAGGACTTTCTATTCTAGGAGGGTGGGGAAAAAGATAGAAAGTGATGAAATGGAGCCACAGGGGAGGTCCAGGAAGCATCAGGAGAAGAGAGTTGGATAAAGAAAGGACAAAAAACGCACGTATTGTAGAGGTATTGTCTGGGAGGAATTCTAACCAGCTCACAGGTTTAGAATGGAATGATATTTGCTCAATATTAGGCTCAAGGCTATTTTAATAAATCTTACTTCTCAGTGTGGTTGTTGCAGACTACTGTATTTCTTTAGAAATACAGCTGCCAGATTAATTTATTACTTAGATTAATATTAAAAGTAATTCATTTTACTTTTTGTTTGTTTTTCATTGTTTCTTTTGTTTTGATGTTGAGAGGGTCATTTATGTAGCCTGACTCTTCCAGAACTCATGATGTAGAACTCACAGGCATTCACTTGCCTCTGATTCCAGAGCACTGGGAAACAGGCTCTCATCAGCATATCCAGTACTTTTATGCTTCTCACTTTTGTGTAACTGGCCCATGGAAGATGAGTTGCCACAGTCTAATTTGGTAAGGCTTCCAGGGCTCAGCTCTGACCCCAACGACCTCTGGGGGCTTCCTTGCCTATATGCCCTCAGGGGGATGTCATGGGGAAAGGAGCAAAACTTTGAGGAGCTGGTGTGTCAGGAGATAAGCAAATGTGGCTGATAGCATCCTAGGACAGAGAAGCCTCAAGATTGTTCCTGCGATGCACACCCAGGCCCACCTGAAAAAGGAGGGGGTACCAGAAAAGATAGAGGTGATGTCTCAGCTCCTCCTTGTTTAAGTGAACATGGTCTCTACCTGAACACAGCTTGGAAAGGGGCTGTCATCCAGGGCCACCCAGAACACAAAGGGCTTGGATATCCTTGAATATGGGACAAGTCCCAGCACCCTAGGTAAAGCTAAATTTGTATGGAAATGAGCCTCTGAAGAACTTCCATCAATTACCCTCTACCACACTCTGCCACAGAAAAGAAACTGTGAGTCCTGCTTTGGCCTATGCTTCTGCAGGAAGTGGTATTAGGCACCTGTCACAGAGGCAGGGCCCCTTGCTCTGCAGAGAATCAAATACCTGGAAAGCTACAGTATGTGATTTTATTTATACAGTCTATCAAGTGCGTCCAAGATAGGAATGCCCTGCCCCTAATGGTGTCCTGTTGAGCTAACTGTAGTAGCCACCCCAACTCCCATCCCTTTCTGAAATGTCACTGAGATGTCAACAGACAGGTCAGGGAGGGCCTCCTTGTGAAACTTTTGTTAAAGATTTATATTATTCCTCATGTTGCTGTTGGCAGTGCATTTGTGCAATTACTTAGGAGCACAATTTAGCAAACCTCAGTTAAAAATTAAAAACATATGTTGTCCAAAGTATGTCAGATTCTATAAGAAAAACCAGAGTAGGCTGGACAAGAGTATTTCTTCTAGAACTTTCTACTGCCTATGACTAGGTGGCCTGTTCTTTTCTCCCCTTGAGGCTGTTGGGCTTTTGTTATTGCCCCACTGCATGACTGGCCTCTAAAACTAGGCTCTGAGTGGCCTTCTGGTGGGTCTCCACCACCCTGCTGTGGGGAAGCCAGACCACAGCTCTCCCAGCTTCCAAACAACAGACCTGTGTTGGAAAGACTTCAGGCCCTTGAGACCTCCTCTGGTGGGGAGCCCACCTGTATCCTGGGATACAGTTCCACCAGTTCCCAATGAGCTGTCATGGAAATTGTACAGCTGTAGCCAAAATAAGTGTGGCCATCACCTGAAGTTGCTAATATTTGATGGTTGTGATATAATAATTAAGAAGACAGAAATTAGTGACCTCACTACCAAGTTGTATCCAATAATCCAGCTGGAAACTTTCTACTGGGTAGCAATGGACACTATCGTGGCTTCTACAATGGGCTACTCTGGCCATCAATAATCCACTAAATGGTCCTGAGAGATGATTCAGCTGTTAAAGCTCTTGCAGAAGACCTGGTTTCAATTCCTTGCACTCACAAGGCAGCTCACAGCCATGCAGAACATGGGTACAGGGAATCCAACACACTCTTCTGGCTTCCAGGGGCACTGCACACATGCAGTCATAGAAACACATGCACTAATACATGTAAAATATTAAGATTTTTTTCAAAGAAACGAGACACTGTTTACTATGTAAAGTTCATTGTACACGGTAACGTGGGACAGGAGGCTATTGTCATGATTATATGTTTGCACTGGGCAGATCTCCTCCCGTGCGTCCTTCTATCCCCATTGAACTCTATTGATCCCATTTACCTCCCATGAGTTTCATGCTGCGTATACCAATATGAGTTTTTATATTTCTATAAAATCAAGGAAACACAAACCCCTCTCTTTTTCCTTCCTTCTTTGACTGTTTTTGAACAGTCATTACATTTCTCATTTATTTTTCAACAATCTGAAACTGAACTATGAATGTATTTTAAACTACTCATCAAAGAATTAGGATCTGGAAACTCTTCCAAAGTCTTAATGTTAGTGCCTACTTCTTCCTCAGGATAGGGAATGTCATTGTGAGCAGTGTGGGACACTGTGCAAACCAGAACCCAGACAGCCATAGTCTGGGAAACACAAAAGCAGCCCACTGTTTCCTGTAAATGCCCAAAGGGGCAAACAGTAGAATGCATAGAAAAGGGAAGGAGCCCCACCTACTTCCCTAAGAGAAAGCTGCAATTAAAGATGAATACATACACTTTGCTAAAGTTGGTTATCCCAACACTAACCTCAACCAATTGCCCCTAATGCCCACCTAGGAGGAGCCTTTCTACACTGACATGTTCATGGCCATTTGTAAATGGATGCTCAGTGTACCCTTCAGCCTGGGCCTGTGTGTATACATGTCTGTGTGTTTGTGTCAGTATATACTTTCCTGTGCATGTGTGTGTGTGTGTGTGTGCATGGGCACAAGTGCCTATGTGTTTCTTCATCTCTGGTAACACTATTATGAGGTTTCCCAGATATAGGGCATCAGTGATCATACAGACATGATAACATACTAGGAAACAATGCTTGAATGATTTTCAAGAAAGAGCCCAGGACAGTGAGAAGAGACCCTAAGAGGAAACTGCTTTTGCCTGGGATGCTTGTGGCACAGAGGGAATGGATTGGAAACTTTGTCTGTATAATCAACTCTGAGGGTCTTCCTGAAGCCAGGCTTCCCAGGTCAGTGTTGTGGCGTGAGCTTATGGATGCCACTGTGTCTCATTGTGCACTTGAAAGACATCAGAATGGCAATTGGCAGTACTGAGTAACCCTTAGAGAAAGCCTATGAGGAGCTAACACTGGAGGAGCTCAGGAAGTGATGTCACTTTGGTAACAATAGTCCAGACGGAAGTCATAATTCTGGTTACCAGGTAACCAGAGGCCAGCAGTAAGTAGCCTTACCTGACTTGTCTGGAGGTGCTTGAGAGAGCAGGATGTTTCCTAGTCTCCAGACTTCCAGTGGCTCACACCACAAAAAAGCCAAGATTGGTAGGCTTGTCCACCTTTGGAGACATTGGATATACTCCCTGACACAATTCTAGCAGGTTTTCCACAGGGATCCTGAGGTAACATGGGCCAGACTGTAGCAGGGAACTTTCTGATTGGTCCTCTTAGCCTATGAGGTCCCTGCCTGGATGTGTGTGTTCCTATGAGGCTCTGAGGAACATTATTTATGCTCATTCTTCAGTCTATGGTAATGGATTGCTGATGTCTCTCTGAGTTTCCACATTTAAACCCTCCTAGGTCTGTCCTCAGAAAAACCTGAAGTTATGCTCTCTGCAACAACCTTCCAGGTTTAACTACTGCAGCACACAATACACTGAAGAAATGGTCCACTACTTACCAATTGCTACTCAGAACCATGACCACCTCTCCATTGGCATTTTTTCTGACTGTCTACCATAGATATGATACCACCTGGGAGGTGCTGGACCAGAAAATGAAAATGTGAGTGGCTACATCCAACTTGGGTTTAGGAGAGCTCTGCTCTTCTCCAGGACTCTGTGCTCCAGAAAGCAAGTATGATTGTACCCTGACAGTGTTGGTCCTGGATCTGAACCTGCAAAGTGACACGGCCAAAAATGGGTTGAGGAGACTCTAGTTTGTATCTTTTGCTGTCCTAAAAAAATGTCAAACACTGCCCTTTCTTGTGCCTTGGGCAGAGTTCTTTTTCTATTTGCACAAAAAGTTCTAGGCCCTATCTAACCTATATAGGATTAATGAAACCAGACAAGGTTCTCTGGGGGGCCATCCAAGAAGTCTGGACCCAGCCAAGAGCCCTGGCAGGGAGCACTTAAACTTCCACCCATGGTGTGAAGATCTCTGAAGACCTGTGACTTCAGCATATAAGTCAGAAGAGTGCAAAGATGTTTGAAAAAAAACTTGCACGGGGGAGTCCGGTGGCTGGGTCCCTTGGTGGTCTGGCAGCGGGTCCGCCACACTTCCCACACAGCCGGTGGAAGATCCCACATTCATGCAGTCACAGCGGGCTGGTGGCTGCAGTTCAAGGTTCCAGAAGCTGGCAGTCTGGCAGCAGCAGGCCCAGGCGACACGTGGAGTTTTCCAAAGCTTTTATTGTTCATGGTGTGGTGAATGGGTGTAGATGGTATGCGCTATCCCTCCCAAAAGTCAGGGGGTCTGGGCTTTGACTAGGAAGGGGGAAAGGGGGAAGGGATAACTTAATTAGCTACACCCCTCAGCCTTTAAATAACTCATTAATATTGAAATGTCTGGAGGTGGATTCCTCTACCTGTGTCCTGCGTGATTGATGGTGCAGGTTAAATGGAGTTACCTCGTCCAAGGCCTGACACAGAGAGCCTCAAGGATCTAGGCTCCCTCTCTCGATTCTTCACACTCAGGTAGCTCCCTCTAGATCCATTAATAGGTTGTGGAAACAAGGCATTAAAGGTGACACCCTCATGGAATGCCACAAATATTGATCCTCCCAGCCGGACTCTGTGGAAAACCAGCTAACAAACAGGTGAGTGGGCTTCAGGTGAAGAGAGAAGTAGGAGCCAATCTGTGCAGTTGGTTTGGGGGGAAGAGGGAAGAGGGAGGTAAGAGCCCATCTGTGCAGTGGGATGGAGCGGGAAGAAGGAGATAAGAGCCCATTTGTTCAGTAAGATGGAATGGGGAGAGAGAAGTAAGAACCCATTTGTGCAGAGAGATGGAAAGAGGAAGAAGGAGCTAAGAGCTCATCTGTGCAGTGGGATGGGAAGGGGAAGAGGGAGGTAAGGGCCCATCTGTAGAGTAGTGCGGACCCAAGACTTCTTGGAGGCCCTAAAAAAGTTAGATTATTAAGCCTCCACTAGGAAGGCCCTACTCTGCCAACCACAGGTTACCTTGCTATATCTGGGAGATCCACATCAAGAAAAGGTCAGAGGTGACTCTCTGAGCTCAGAAAGAAATGTCCACCCCAGCTTTGGGGTTGCCAGATATGATTATGCCCTTCCATCTCTCCATGGAAGAAATATCTAGGCCCTGGTGCCAGCCAATGGCTGCCTACCTGTAAAAGAAATTAGACCCTGTTGCCAGAAACTTCCCCCATACCCCTGTTTGTACATTAGTGCATTATTGGCCCTCCTGGTTAAAGAGGCTGACAAATTGTCACTGAACCAAAACCTGACCATCACCAATGCCAGAATGACTTGTTATCAGTCTCTCCTCTTAACTCCCCTTAAAATACCCTTTCAGGCCCCAGATTCCCTAAGCCCAGCTATCCTGCTTCCTGATCCAGACCTCAGTGGGCCTCTATATGACTACTCTGACATTTTGGCCCACATCATGAGACCAAAGGAGATCATTAAGATACTGGTACATTTGATTGATGCAGAAGTAACATGGTTCACCAATGACAATAGCTTCTTCATTCAGGAAGGACAGAAGTATGCTGGGGCTGAGATGGTCTCAAACACAGAGATCTATGGGCAGAGCCACTCCCGGCAAGAACGCCAGTGCTGAACTGATAACTCTAGCCAAGGTGTTAGAGATAACAAAACAAAACAAAACAAAACAAAACAAAACAAGACAAAACATCACAGATAGTTGGTAAATGCCTTTGCTACCACTCATGTCCATGAGACATGAGTTTTATTTATACAGAGAAAAGCCTTCTGACAACAGGGGAAAAAAAAACCAGACTCATAAAAGAAATTCTCTCCCTACTGAGGGAATCTGTGAGAACCTTAAGAAGCTGGCCATTGTTCACTGCTCAGGACACCAGAAAGAGAAAAGACCCAGTTTCTGAAAACAACAATACAACAGATGAAGCAACCTGACACACTGACTAGAAAATCAGACCTCTATTGCCCCTGACTTCCCTTGATTTGGGGCTTCCTACACCTCCTGACCACCCTAAATATCCCAAAGATGACATAACCTGTGCTAAGAATTTGCCCATGTCCCAATGTTATGCTGGAATGTAGAGAACAACAGAATACAAACTCATTATGTCAAAAAAATATAAGACTATATATACTTCAGAAAATGCACTGCTCTTTCCACGTGAGTGTCTGGAGCCTGCGGGTTACAGACGCTAAGTCAGAGATAGTTGAGACTGTCAACTGTAAAGTCTGCCAGCTTAAATCAATCAACAAACAAATGAACAAACAAACAAAAACTACACCTGATAATGGGTTCAGAAGTACAGAGCATACTGGAAGACAGACTTCAAAGAAAAAACCAAAAAATTGCATGTTTGGCTTAAATTTTGTGTTTTCTATAAAACAGGTGTCCCCTCCAGCCAGGGGTCATTAGAGCCTCATTAAAAAGTGCCTGTGAGGCCAGCCCTAGGGTGGGGAGTCTTCTTTTCTGTCGATTCTTCTTGAGGCAGTGAAGGAGGAAGAGTGTCAGTGGAGGGTAAGACTTGGTCTTATGAGATTCTGGGGTAAGACTTTGTCTTACCAGATATTTAGGTTTGCTCTAATAGTGAAAAGTTTCCAAGTTACTATGCTACTGTAGCTGACCTGCGTTCTCTGATTCTCTGAGGCCTGAAATGGTCACTTAGCACCTCTTCCTCCAACAGCAAACGATTAAGTACATAGCCTTTATACTATTTCAGCAGGAACTGATGCAGGACTCTACCTTTCAACCTGCTAGTCAGAAGTCTGCAGGAAGAAAAAGGGACACTTAGAGAAAAGTGTTTATAGCCTTCATTACAAAGTTGTTAAAAGTTTCCTATGAAAGCCATCTGAAGGGAAAAGCAGAAGGATCATAAATGGGAAAAGGGAAAAACATTTTTCTAAGGGGAGGGGAAAGGGAAAAAATTCCATTCTGTCTTCCTCTCATCTCTTTGTCCTCAGTACTTATACATCCATCTTTCAAAATACATGATCACATGTTACAAAATTCATCACAAGTTCACACAAAAATCAAATCATAAATTGAAATAGAAGTTTCCAAAAGAGAATGTTTACATGCATATCCATTACGAGTAATTATCTGGCTAAACATCCATTACCTGTCCCAGCTCCACAGGTTTATTGTAAGTTGAAAACCATAACTAAGTAATTAGTAAAGTTTTGTATAGATAAACCCAGTCAATATTTTATCTTCTGTCCTAGCATCTATAATAAATCATTAGTTCCCTTTTTATGACCTTTGATTAATTGTTTTACAACCTCTTGAAATGTGCTCTGAGTAGGAGAAAGTCTGCTTACTAAAGAACAATTAATTAGTGACACTTGGGAGACTGCCAGAGTTCTCATTGCAGTTTTGACTATCAGAAAGGGAGCTAATAGCAGTCCCACTATAAAGTTTAGTAATCAGTGATATAATTTTAGGAATTGTTATAGGATCAAAATTAAGACTTAAGAAGTCATCTATTTGTCTATATGGCATCACTACTAGATAGTACATCTTCATGGATCTGCAAAGATCTGCTCCAAAGGGGTGAGCTATTATTTTGTGATTGTTATATATTTTTAATAATAACAGAAAAAACATACTAATAGGAGGAATCTTTCCTAAAATGAATCTCTAACAGCCTTCTTAAATATGAACAAACCTCTTTCCGATTATATAATAATCCAAAGCAGGCCATCTCAGGATGATCACCTGCTAGTTACTTGTTTGTCCCATTATGGCTTCTGACAAAAAAGGTCTCTATATTATCATCATGACCTCACTCACCACCCTGAAGGTTGATGAGATTACAACATAGATCCACTACACACCTGTTTGCAGTCGAAGAGGACAAGAGAAAACTAAGCAGACTTTTTCTTTTAAGATGGAGTCTGGTCTCAAGATGGAGCAGGTTTGGCCTCTCATAACAAAGCTGTGGGAGAGAAGCTGGGACACACATAGGATCTTTAGTTAGAGCTTCCTCAGGAGACAGTGGGAGATTCCACCATGATCTGCATTAAATTTTTGTGTGATCACATGTTAAAAGTGAATTCTGTGAATAACATGGAGAAGCATATCGTGTGTGTGTGTGTGTGTGTGTGTGTGTGTGTGTGTGTGTGTGTGTAGGTAGATAGGCAGATGTCTGTCTGGAAATAGGGATGACACAATCATTAAGTAGAGAGACCAGGACAGTAAGATTCTCAGCTGCATTAAGTTTCCATAAGAGTCATGGATAATCTGTGACACTCAAACATTTTTACCTCATTGATCTTCACAGAAGATGTCTGTCTCTATGTCCATCAAGAAAATTACATAAAGCTATGATGCTACATTGTTTACTGGGACTTGGTCAGATACAAACCACAAGCTGTGGGTAGCATTTCATGGTAGAGAAGCTGTGGGTAGCACTTCATGTTAGAGCAGCAGAAGTTAAGCATAGGCTGGGAAGGTAGAGAGGACATGAATGTGGGCTTCCTTGGATGGCTGTTTTTGAGTACTGAGTGTGCTCTGCATGCCTCTAATGGATGTCTTTACTACAGTCTTTACACAGGATGACTGGCTCTCTGAAGAGCCTGGAGCACAGTGCTTGACACACCTAGACCTTTCACCCAAAGCCTCTGTACTGGGCCCAGGCTCCTGAAGAGCAATCAGATCCTCAGTAAAGGATGGAATGAGAGGGTGGGCTTCCTTTTGTCTCTGTAAACGGAAAGCAAACAAACTGCCTTTGAAGACTGGTATATCATGTCTTCAATTTTGCCTGTAGTTGTACTGGTTCAGTGTTTTTCCATGTTCCCTACTGAGCTGAGGAAATCAGGCATCAATTCCTCTTTGTAACAACCTCAAGTCACTCACTGGATAAGGGGCTCTGCCAGGCAGTGCCTGGCTTTGTAATACACAGTTGGAGAAGCCCTGAGTTGTAAATACTGCCCAAGGCATGTGGCTGAGATTCTCCCATGGAGCTTTCACAGAGAAGCAGGATTTCAGTGAAACAGAAAATCTACAATCTTTCACAGGAAGAACCCAGAAGCCAGGCTATTGCTTGGGGACAAAATTGAGTTCAAAGCAATGCTTTCTGCTCATGTGAGCTGCTCATGTGACCTTGCCACTGAGACTGCAGGGAAATGCTGGTGATAGCTCAAGGTCTTTGTCACTGCTCTGGGGCTGCCTGGAGCCTCCATGATGTGCTGCCACAATGAAGGCCTGCATACTAGTACCTCTCAGAGAAGTCTGACTTCCAAAGAGAATGGGCATTTGGACTCTTTTCATAGAAGCTTGCAGGTCTGATCCAGGGCTAAATGAGTGCTTCTAGCCAATGGTTGAGCTCTTAAAGCTGTGGATACTCCTACAGCTGATTCCCATGTCTCCAAGCTTCATTCTGAGTCACAGGAATTGGGACAAACATCTGTCTGTCTTAATTTGTGAAACTCTTTCTCATGGAGTGATCATCCCATTGCGGCTCTGGAATGGGAACAAGCTTTCTGCTTTCCTCCCACAAAGGCTGGAAAAAATCAAGTAGCTTGGGAAGAAAAGTCAAGGCCTTGGCCCCATCTGTGACTGTCCTGGCTAGAGAAGTTATCTGCCATGTGAGCATACACACACACACACACAGAGAGAGAGAGAGAGAGAGAGAGA
>JANHMN010000023.1:14399795-14443466 GCA_030674055.1 Rhabdomys pumilio
AGAGAGAGAGAGAGAGAGAGAGAGAGAGAGAGAGAGAGAGAGAGTGTAGTGGCTGTCAGACTACTGAAACACACAACTCTCACCTCAAAAAACAGAAGAGTTTATTCTGGAGCCAAATATGACTTTTTAAAGACCCCTAAATTGCACACTCACTGCCTCCCCCCCCCCAATGTGGTAACACTTTGAAGTTTTCATAGTACCTAAACAAGAAAAGTTAGAAATAAAAGTACTTTTCAAGTATATTGGTGTAAATATCATCTGGTAGGCAAGTTAAAGAAGAGGAGAATCTGGAGGCTAGAGAGAGGGCTCAGTGGTTAATAGCAGTGGCTATTTACCTAAGACTTGGTTTCAGTTCAGCACAAACCTCATGGCTCACAACCAACTGTAACTCCAATTCCAGGAGATTCAATGTACTCTCTTGACCTCTGAGGGCAATGCATACATGTGATTTATCAACATAGATGCAGGAAAAAACACCCATACACATAAAATAAAAATACAATTTTTATTTTAACTTTTATTGATTCTTTGTGAGTCTCACATCATGCACCCCAGTTCCACTCATCTTTCCATGCCCCGTATCTCTCCCCTTCACTCTTGCAACATCCTCCTAAAATTAAAATACACACACACATACACACACAGAGAGACACATACATACACACACATAATGAATAAGACCAAAGAAAACATCTCATTGTAGAAACTGTAGTGAGTCACAGTGTGTCCCACAGTATACACTTTTTCTATTCACACATCTTCACTTGCCAATGTTTGTTGCAACGAGTTATTGGTCTGGTTCAAGAACTCTGATTTCTGTGACACCATCAATATTAGATCTCCCTGGGACTCCTCCTGGTGATCCTGTTGTTGCCCTGTATTGTGGAGATCCTGCAGTTTTGGACTGGCAGGACCAGCCCTTTCTTATACCCCAGCAGTTTACAGATGATATAGATTTGTGGTAGGCTAACTTAAAGCCCTGAATCTGAGCCAGGGTGGCAGCTGAGCTGGTCATCACCAGAGTGAGCTCTTGAGCACTGCTCTGGTTAGGATAACCAATGCTGCCATCATCAGGAGGCTGGGTCAACACTCCAGCTCTCATGCCCTGGAGCCAGCTCATCTGCACCAATGCCTCCAGAGGCAGCTCCACTGTGTTGCTTGGGCAAGGTGCAGGACCTGTTCTCCTAGGCACTACAGCCAGTGAAAGGCACTTCCACTCTCATGTCTGCAGGGCCAGCTCTCCTGACTACTGAAGGTGGTAAGGGGGAGGAGGAGGGTGTCACCCAGGTTCCCACTCTACTACTGCACAGCAAACTATTTTTTTGGTAGAGCTAGCCATGTAAAAGGGTGAGAGATACTATCACTAGACTGTTGAGCCTGGGATATATAGAAATGTAGCTGAGACTGAACCTGGGAGTAAACCAGTAATCCAACTACATCCTTTCCTCTCTAAGATGCTTCAGGTCATGGTGCTTATTACAGCATCAGAGAGCAAGCTAGAATACAACATATCTAAAAACACCGAGCTAAGTCAGTCAGCTTTTTACTCCTTAGAATACAGGGTAAAGTCCCAGAGGAGGGCAATTATCTGACAGGCAGAGTGGTGCCAGGGACAGGAGCTGTCACCTCTTACATTCAAAATATGCCCTTGAGCAGTTGCTCAAGGAACCATCTTATAAAACCAGAATCAAGCCATGATTGAGGAGACAACAGCTTGATCAGAACTGTTTAAATATTCATATCTTGTCCTTTAAAATAGTTTTTGCCTTTATTTTTGATAGGTTAAGTGTGCACACTGTTCTTGCACAGGATCTGATTTTGTTTCCTGGGACTCATGGCAGGAGACTCCAAACTGCCTATAAGTTCAGCTCACAACTGGCTGTAGGTTCAGCTTTAGGGAGACTGATACCACTGGCCTCCTTGGGCTCCTGTGTTCATGTTTCCATGGCCACACAGACACACAGAAAGACAGACACACAGAGAAAGACACATACACATGTTCACACATACACAAACTCTGTCACACACAAACTCACATACACATATACTCACAAACACATACATAGTAATATTTACACAGACACGCAAATACACATACTTACAAATACACACATAGATACACACTCAAAGACACACATATACACAAACTCAGACATACACACATTCACGAACATATTCACATATACAAGACACACACATTCACATACAAACGCATTCACATACACACACTCACAGACACACACACAGTCACACACCCCCATGTCATTTAAAATTAAAAAAACAACCCTCATATTACCCACAAAGTAAAATCTAGAAGCCTTAGCCACCTCTACTTTGTTTGTCTTTGTTTGCTTTGGAGTCCTAGGAGTTTTGCTGAACCACTTGAAACAGTAACAAGGATGTTGGGGTGGCCTGCATTGAGGTTTTTTGTAACAATTGGACTACTGTCTGTCCTATCATAACACCCCCAAGAAAATGTATAGCTGAGCTGTCAGATGTTTGTAAAGCAGCATGGGGCAAAATTTATCTTCCCTGGGTACCTGACTTCATTGCAGACGTTTGGCCTATTCAGGCACATACTTCTTTTCTGAATTTGCTGTGCACCAAGACTCTTATTGTTGGCATCCCAGTAGAAGTGTGTGGATGTGCATGTATTTGTATTGCTTTACAGACTGCATCTCACCGTGTGTGATGAGATACAAACTCACAGAAATCTTCCTGCCTCTGCCTCACCCAAAGGTGATGAACGTGGGTGGGTGGTAATGACTTTAGATTACATATTTCCTATATAAGAGCTGTTGCTTTTGTCTAGTATTTTTCTTTTCTGTTAAAAGAGAGCTAAGATGTGAAAAGTTAGTCTTTCCTGTAGAATTTTATAACCAGGAACACTGGTTATAAAAGACTCCCTCACTAAAGTGCTAACTGTTTAAAATGTTAATTTCAAGATTCTGTTTTTGTTGCCATGGTTTGGGTTTTACCCATTCAAATATTAATTCTGGAAATGGAGGCAGTGGAAGTTACCTTGTTATGGACTATGCTGGAAAAAATGATTAATATCATGAATATAAGGGTGATTAAATTGTTAAAATATTTTTAAGTGCTAAGAAATTTTCTAAACTTTCTTTTTTCATGGTGAAAACAAAAGTATATATTTAGAATTCGTCATCTGTACTCAGTTTGTATGATCCTAATTTTCTTGGCAACATCTGGAACATCATAATCAGGAGCCAACCGAACATATGCCTTTTTCTCTCCATCAGGCCTTATCAGGGGATTGACTTTGGTCAATGTCATAGAGTTTCTTCACAGCCTGTTTGCCTGGTGTTTGTTGGCCTTGACATCCACAATGAACACAAGTGTGTTGTTGACCTCTATTTTCTTCATGGTTGACTCAGTGGTCAGTGGGAATTTGATGATAGCATAGTGGTTAAGCTTGTTTCTCTTGGGTGCACTCTTTCAAGGATATTTTGGCTGCCTCCAGAGCCAAAGTGTCTTGGGCCCGTCGGAAGGTGGGGAACCTTAGGATTTCCTTATTTTTGTGGCTGTGGACACCTTTCAGCACTGCCTTCTTAGCTTTCAAGGCCTTTGCTTTGGCTTTGGCTTTGCCTTTGGCTTTGGCTTTGGCTTTGGCTTTAGCTTTGGCTTTTGGAGTGGCAGGAGCTTCCTTCTTCACTTTTGGCACCATCTTAGCAAAAAGGCCTAAACTTTCTTTTGACCATCAAACTTAAAATATAAATTCAAGTTTAATCTTGAATTGTCCCATTTGTAGAGATTAGATTTTATATGATTTTTGGGCTTTGGTTTACATGAACACATATATTTTTTCCATGCTGAAATGGAAACATTTTCTGTTAGGATGATTGCTCATCCTTTCTGCCCCTCTCCAGATAGTGGGAGCAGACACCCAGCAGGGTCTTCACATTTGTGGAAACTGTATCCTGAGACATCCCTGGGAGGCCAGTGTCCTCAGTGGGGCAGGTAAGGCCACTGTACTATGCACCAGAGCTACAGCTGGGAGTAAGAAGCTAGCAGGACCCCTCCCCCAGGTACCCAAACCTTCCCCTGCAGAACTCCACTCCTCTTCTGCCCCTCTCCGGATCCTGGTAGCGGGAGCAGACACCTAGTGGGTTCTGCACACTTGTAGAAACTGTATCCTGAGACATCCCTGAGAGGCCAGTATCCTCAGGGAGGCAGGTAGGGCCAGTTGTGCACTGCCCTAAACACCAGAGCCACAGCTGGAAGTAAAAAGATGGCAGGACTCCCCCTCCACAGGTACCCAAACCCTGCCCTTGGGGAATTCCACTCCCCTTCCACCCCTCTCCGGATTCTGGTGGCGGGAGCAGGCACCCAGTGGATCTGTACCCTTGTGGAAACTGCATCCTGATACAGCTCAGAGAGGCCAGTGTTCTCAGAGAAGAAGACACCCAGCGGGTCTACACCCTTGTGGAAACCGTATCCTGAGACATCCTAGAGAAGCCACTGACCTCAGAGCAGGGGACACCATACCCAGAGTCATCCTAGAGGAGCCACAGAACCCAGAGCAGCAGTCACCTTATCCTGAGGCATTCTAGAGGAACCACTGTACTCAGAGCAGCAAACACCTAGTTGGTCTGCTCTCAAAAAGACACTTTACCCTGAGACATCCTAGAGGAGACACTGCACTCAGAGCAGCTGGAGCTCAGGATCACAGGACCACAGAGACATCTGGACCCTGAGGTGTTCTGACACAAGGAAGATAACTGGAAAGACAGTCCCTAGTCAGAACTAGTGAGAGAGGGTAGCACTAGAGTTAACCAAATGGTGAAAGGCAAGCACAGGAACGTAAACAACAGAAACCAAAGTTACGTGGCATCACCAGAACTCAGTTCTCCCACTATAGCAAGCCTCGAACACCACATCACACAGGAAAAGCAGGACACAGAATTAAAATCACTTCTCATGATGATGTTAGAGGACTTTAAGAAGGTCATAAATAACACTCTCAAAGAATTTGAGGAGAGCACAGGTAAACAGATAGGAACCCTTAAAGAGGAAACACAAAAATCCCTTAAAGAATTGCAAGAAAACACAACCAAACAGGTGAAGGAATTAAACAAAACCGTCCAGGATCTATAAATGGAAGTAGAAGTAATAAAGAAATCTCAAAAGGAGACTACCTTGGAGATAGAAAACCTAAGAAATGACCAGGGGTCATAGATGCAAGCATCACCAACAGAATACAAGAGATAGAAGAGAGAATCTCATGTGCAGAAGATACTATGGAAAACATTGGCACAACTATCAAAGAAAAAGGAAAATGCAAAAAGCCCCTAACCCAAAACATCCAGGAAATCCAGGACACAATGAGAAGGCCAAACCTAAGGATAATAGGTGTAGATGAGGGTGAAGACTCCCAACTTAAAGGACCAGTAAATATCTTCAACAAAATTACAGAGGAAAAGTTTTCTAACCTACAGAAAGAGATGTCCATAAATATACAAGAAGCCTACAGAACTCCAAATAGTTTAGAGCAGAAAAGAAATACCTCCAGCCACATAATAGTCAAAACATCAAACGTACAAAACAAAGAAAAAATACTAAAAGCAGACCTATAAAAATACTAAAGACAGATCTATAAGAATTACAGCAGACTTCTCACCAGAGACTATAAAAGTCAGAAGATCCTGGACTGATATCATACAGACCGTAAGAGAACACAAATGCCAGCCCAAACTACTATACCCAGCAAAACTCTCAATCAATATCGATGAGGAAACTGAGATATTCCATGACAAAAGCAAATTTACACATTATCTTCCCACAAATCCAGTCCTTCAAAGAATAATGGAAGGAAAACTCCAACACAAGGAGCAAAATTACAATGTAGAAAAAACAAGAAATTAATCTACCAACAACCCCAAAAGAAGAAAGTTACACAAACATAATTCTACCTCCAACAACAAAAGTGATAGGAAGCAACAATCATTTCTCCTTAATATCTCTTAATATCAATGGACACAACTCTCCAATAAAAAGACATCAGTTAGCAGACTGGATACATAAGCAAACCCCAGAATTTTGCTGCATACAGGAAACACACCTCTGTGACAAAGACAGACACTACCTCAGAGTAAAAGGATGGAAAATAATCTTCTAAGCAAATGGTCCCGAGAAACAAGCTGGAGTAGCAATTCTAATATCAAATAAAATTGATTTTCAACCAAACCTAATCAAAAAAGATAAGGAAGTACACTTTATACTCATCAAAGGAAAAATGTATCAAGATGAACTCTCAATTCTGAACATCTATGCCCCAAATGCAAGGGCACCCACATACATAAAAGAAACTTTCCTAAAACTCAAAGCATATATCATGCCTCACACAATAATAGTGTGGGACTTCAACATCTCACTCTCAGCAATGGACAAATCATGGAAACAGAAACTAAATAGAGACACAATGAAACTAACAGAAGTTATGAATCAAATGGATTTAACTGAATATATATATATATAATATATATATATACATATATATAATATATATATGTATATATATATATATTTTATATATATATATATAAAACATTTCACCCTAAAACAAAAGAATATACCTTTTTCTCAGCACCGTGTGGTACCTTCTCCAAAATACACCATATAATTGGTCACAAAACAGGCCTCAACAGATGCAAAAAGATTGAAATAATCCCTTGTACCCTATCAGACCACCATGGATTAATGCTGGTCTTTAATAATGACAAAAACAATGGAAAGCCTACATAATCATGGAAACTGAACAATGCTCTTCCCAAGGATGACTTGATCAAAGAAGAAATAAAGAAAGAAATGAAAGACTTTTTAGAATTCAATGAAAAGGAGGACATCTCATACCAAAACTTGTGAAACTCCATTAAATCACTTCTAAGAGGAAAAAGCTCGAAGTACCTACAAAAAAAAAAAAAAAAAAAAAAACTGGAGAAAGCATACATTAACCACTTGACAGTACACCTGAAAACCTTAGAAGCAAAAGAAGGAAACATACCTAAGCGGAGTAGACAGCAGGAAATAATCAAACTCGGAGCTGAAATCAACCAAGTAGGAACAAAAAGAACTATACAAAATATCAACAAAACCAGGAGCTGGTTCTTTGAGAAATCAACAAGATAGATAAACCCCTAGCCAGACTAAACAAAGAGCACAGAGACAGTATCCAAATCAATAAAATCAGAACTGAAAAGGGAGACATAACAACAGAAATTGAGGAGATTAAAAAAATCATCAGATCTTACTACAAAGGCTTATACTAAAAAAAATTGGAAAATCTGGATGAAATGGACAATTTTCTAGACAGGTACCAGATACCAAAATTAAATCAGGAGCAGATAAACCATCTAAACAGTCCTATATACCCTAAAGAAATAGAAGAAGTCATTAAAAGTCTCCCCACCAAAAAAAGTCCAGGACCAGATGGTTTTAGTGCAGAATTCTATCAGACCTTCAAAGAAGACCTAATACCAATTCTCTTCAAGGTATTTCATCAAATAGAAACAAAAGGAACACTACCCAATTCGTTCTATGAAGCTACCATTACACTCATACCCAAACCACAGAAAGACCCAACAAAGAGAACTACAGACCAATCTCTCTTATGAATACTGATGCAATAATACTCAATAAAATTCTCGCAAACCGAATCCAACAACACATCAAAACAATTATCCATCATGATCAATTAGGCTTTATCCCAGGAATGCAGGAATGGTTCAGTATTCAGAAATCCATCAATGTAATCCACTACATAAATAAACTCAAAGAAAAAAACCACATGATCATCTCATTAGATACTGAGAAAGCATTTGACAAAATTTAACATCCCTTCATGTTAAAAGTCTTGGAAAGATCAGGAATTCAAGGCCCATACCTAAACATAGTAAAAGCAATATACAGCAAGCTAGCAGCCAACATTAAACTAAATGGAGAGAAACTTGAATCAATCCCACAAAGATCAGGGACTAGACAAGGCTGCCCACTCTCACCCGGGATCTGCTCAGTGCTCAGGCCCAGACCAGAAGGAACCAGTGGTCTGGGCCAAGAGTGACTTCCTGGGTCCTTGTGGGTCCCAGCTACTTCCTGTTTGGGGAAGACTTTACTTTCGGAGTTGAGAATTTATAAGACCAGATGACTGACTGCAAGGAGACAGTGTCTTTCAGGAACAACAAGGCAGATACACATATATACTTTCAAACACAGTTAACCTGAAACACTTTAAAAATCTGTTACAGGATTATAAGAGACATAGGGATCAAGGATATCAGGAGAACATGGCCCACAGAACAAAGCAGAGCTCATAGGAGCTCACAGAGACTGAAGTGGCAATTATAGAGCCTGAATGGGTCTTCACTAGGCCCTCTGTATACATGTCATGTTTGTGTAGATTGGGGTTTTTGAGTGACTCCTAACAACAGGAGTGAGTGCGTCTCTAACTCTTTTACCTTCTTATGGGATCCATCCCTTCCTACTGAGTTACCTCATCAAGGAGTGTCTATGTATAGTCTATTGCATCTTGTTTTGCTGTGTTTTGTTGCTATCACTGAGAGAATTGCTCTTTTATGAAAAAAATGGAGTAGTAGTGGATCTGGTAGAGAAGGGAAGTGGAACATTGGACTGGGAAGGGATGAAGGAAGGGAGACTATGATTGAGATGTATTTTATGAGTGATGAAGAGAAAAGAATTGACCCCATATATGATGTACATGAGTATGAAAATGATTTAATAAAGCCAGTTATACTGTAAAATACATATATACTTGTAACAAGTAAAAAAAACACCTAACTTCAATGATATTATATAAAACCATATAAGGGATATTTTCATTAACTCTACATGATCTTACCACTTAAACTTAGACACAGACTAACTGCTCCAAAAATAAAGAGTCCTAGAGCTCACAGATGAATTTACATAGATTGTTGACAAAGATAACTTTAATTAAAGATAAATCAGTATATTTGTTATATATGTACATATATATTGAAGAAATGTATCCTATATTTTGGCATGTTTCTAGCGAGTTCCTCTAGCATTAAGGACAACTTTGAAGAAACATAAACATTACAACTTTAATAAAACACTGATTACCTAATCATTGCAATTGTGCCTGCTCTCTCTGACACATATTAATACACACACATGCACACATCACACAAGCATGTTTCAAAAATTAGTGTTGATAAATCATAGAAAGTAAGTAGAATTTATTAAAACTGGAGAAAGTTGGTGGTTTTTCTAATTTTTAAATATCTACCCATACTGACAAATATGTATAATAATATCACTATATTATAAAAATTTGTATTAAGATTTCAAGACTAAAACAAAGTAACACAATTTAGAAATGTCATTTTTTGTTCAGCTAAAATTCCTGTAGCTTTTTAACATAATAACTATATCTTTGTAGTAAGAACATTCTAAATTCTAAATTCTAAAATACATTTAAGATAAGATACTTATGTATCTGTGTGCTTACTGTAAGATACATCTTAATGTGCTCAAAGAATCATGATTCTGAGTATGTTCTGATTCACAGAGTCCTCATACCTTTCAGGATTGAATTTCTCAGGTTGTGGTCAGTAATCTGGATCTCAGTAAAGAATAAAGAGAGGTAAAGCTACTTCTGTATTTTTAAGAATGAACACACCGCTTATTTTAGTGTCTTTCTTACTGTGTCTGGAAATTCTGGCACCAACTGGATATAATCTCAGAATTTCATTGATTACCATGTCCAGATATTTTATGTGTACCTAGTCATTATAAGTGGCAGGTGCCTGGGAAGAGGAAAATAGATGTTTGATTTCATAACTGAAATTAGCTTTCATGTCAATGTATACAGCTCTTTTAAGTTGTTAGAAATGCCACATTCACTGCAGATTAATGGGTGAATTTACCACTGATAGGTTATATTCACAACAGTCATGTTTTGACCAGCAAAAGGGCCATTGAAATGCACGGTGAAGTGAGTATGGGGGATATTCAGATAAACTTCTGCCTAGGACACAAATCATCAGTTTTTCTTTATACTGCTTTTCTATTCAGTAATGATGAGTATCATATTATATCTATCTTGGTCAACATAAATCTGCTATAAAGGGCATCATAACTTTTATAGATAGGCCACAAATGCAGACCAAGAAAATACAATGCAGACAATGTCAAATTCTAATTAAAAATTCTATAGCAAGCCTTTCTAATGAGAACTCATAATGTGTAAAACCTATTATTAAGATTAATGTCATACAGGAATAATATGTGATAATATAGTGAAATAACTTCAGTATGATCTTTTCTTTTTAAAACCAATCATGGTAAAATATTTAAAATTGGACAATAATTGAGAATAAAACTTTTCTTCTACTGAAAGGTTCATTCAACTCTATGCTTAATTGTTAAAACAATCTTCTCCTTCTTGCTTCATATAGTGTTCTAATAAACCTTTAACTTTCAACATCTCACAGCCTAGAGTTAGCTGAAAAGGATGTCTCAACTGAGATATTAAATATTAGTAGATTAAATAATTTTGAGGAATTGTCTGGGAGGCTTGTTTTCTACATTGTCTTGAATGATGTGGCTGAGTTCAGACAACTGCAGGTGTCATTATTTTATCAACAGATTATATTGGGGTATATGAAAACAGTTATATAATGATAGTTCAGTGAGTGGGTCAGAGAGTAATCACCATCCTCCATAGTTTGTTCAGTGCTTATTTGGCTGTGAGTGAGTTCCTTGGTCAGAAGAAATGCTATGTGGAGTGGCAAGCATTCCTGCCTACAAGTTCTTGCCTTGGATTCCTGTTTGAGTTTTCTCAATGATAGATTGTCATAAAAAATGTAAGCTGGAATGCGTGGTTTCCTCCACATAGTTGGATTTGGTCATGGTATTTGCCATAAGACAGAATAAAGCAAGAACAGAAGGTGAATATGAGACCTGATGATGCTTTGTGTTCTTCTCCCTGACAACTAGACAGTCACAATGTTTAGGTACCTCATACTCAATCACTTTTAGGTAGAGATATGAAGACAACTTATATGATATGTTGTTATTACTTCATGGGACACTGGAATAACCATAATGTAGAGGTGAAGAGTTTATGTGGAAACTGCCATATGTTCATATCTAATGATATGATTGGAGAAAGGAGTAATGGAGAGAATAGCTACCCAACTTGGATATGAAAAAGTACCATGGCTGCCTTTTTCACTGTATCTTGTTCTGTCACATTTGGTTGTTATCTCTTAGAGACCTGCTCTTTCCTAAAGGGTGTGAGAGAGACAGAGACAGAGAGACAAAGAGACAGAGACAGAGACACACAGAGAGAATTTGAGTGAGAGAAAGGTGGGGGAGCTGTGAGGATTGGATGGAGGAGAACCTGTATTCAGAGAAGAATCTATTTTCAATCTAACAAATATGTGGTAGGTTATTGTATACCTTCAGATATTTAATACTTCTTGATCTGTGAGTTAGTGCTTTTCTTCCTTTCTTTTGTAGCATCTTCTGTGGCAATATATTTGTATTTAAAATATACAATAAATAAAATAATATACAATAAAAATGGTTTTAAAAGACAAAGTACCATTGTCAATGTTCATGTCAAAACATTCTCAATAATAATGCAGCTGTCAGGTCACTGAGCGTCTAGCGGGATGCCTCAGTGATGAGGAGCACTGTTTTCTCTTGCAAAGGATAAAGAGTTGTTTCCCAGTAGAAAATTGTGAATTGCAATTACTGGAGATCTAGTTTTAGGGCATCTGTTTTACAATTCTAGTCACCTCAAGCTTTAGGCATATGCATGATAATGAATATATATTCAGGCAAAACAGTTATATAAATTAAGTAAAATTGGAAAAGGTGATTGTTAAATGATTATGCTTAAAGTCAAGAGATTTTATGCATGCTTTTGGAGTGTGTCATTTTGACAAGATAAACTAGATATTAGAGGATCATTAAAAAGTACAATGATTAATTTTCCCTATGAACACTATTGTCTTGCATCTCTTTTCTTCTGCACTTAGATTTTCACTGACTATTTTTCCCTTGTCACAACCCAGTTCTCCCTCCACAGCAAGCCCTGGATACACTAAAATGCCTGAAGAGAAAGATAATGACCTAAAATTGCAATCTCAAGATAATAGAGGCCTTTAAGGAGGATACAAATAACTCCCTGAAAGAAATACAGAAAATCACAGCCAAACAGGTAGAAGCCTGTAAAAAAGAAACAAATAAATCCCTTAAAGAAATGCAGGAAAATACAATCAAACAGGTGATGGAATTAAAGAAAATGGTCCAAGAAAATGAAAATAAAAACAATAAACAAGACATAAAAGAAGAAAACCCTGGAGATAAAAATATTAGGAAAGAGATCAAGAGCTACTGATGCAAACATCACCACCAGAATACAAGAGATAAAAGAAAGAATTTCAGGCATAAATGACACATAGAAAATATTGAAACATTTGTCAAATAAACTTTAGTGTAAAAAGGGCCTAACCCAAAACATCCAGGAAATTCAGGACACAATAAAAAGATCAAACCTAAAATTAATAGAAATAGAAGCATGTGAAGAATCCCAGAACAAAGGGCCAGAAAACAACTTCAACAAAATCACAGAAGAAAGCTCCCTTAACCTAAAGAAAAAGATGACTATAAATGTACAAGAAGCAAACAGAACACCAAATAGATTGAACCAGAAATGAAAATCTTACTGTCATATAATAATCAAAACACTAAATAGACAGAACAATGAAAAATATCAAAAGATGTAAGGGAAAAAGTCCAAGTCATATAAAAAGGCAGATCTATGAGAATTACACCAGACTTATCAACATAGACTGTAAAAGCCATAAGATCCTGGACAGATGTGTCTAGGAACACAAATGCCATTCTAAGCTACTATAACCAGCAACACTCTCAATTAACATACCTGGGAAACCAGGATATTCCATGAAAAAAATCTAAATTTACACAATGTCTTTACAGAAATTCAGCCTTACAAAAAATAATAGTTAGAAAACTCCAACAAAAGAAGGGCACCCTAGAAAAAGCAAGAAAGTAATCTTCTTTCAATAACCCAAAATAAGATAGCCACATAAGCATAATTCCACCTCTAACAACAAAAATAACAAGAAGCAACAACCGCTATTTCTTAATATCTCTTATCACCAATGGACTCACTTCCCCAATGAAAAACATAGGTTAGCAGACTGAATATGTCAACAAGATCCAGCATTTTACTACATACAGGAAATACATCTCAGTGACAAAGAGAGACTCTACCTCAGAGTAAAAGACTGTACAATAATTTTTCAAGTAAATGGTCCCAGGAAACCAGTTGGAGTAGCCATTATAATATTGGGTAACATCAAATTTCAACCAAAAATTATCAAAAAAAGATAAGGATGGATACATCTTACATATATATATAAAGATAAACTCTCAATTCTGAACACCTATTCTCCAAATGTAAGGAGATCAACATTCATTAAAAAAAAACTTTACTAAATCTCAAATCATGCATTTAACCTCACACAATAATAGTGGGACACTGCAACACCCTACTCTCATCAATGGACAGATCATGGAAACAGAAACTAAGCAGAGACACAGTGAAACTAAAGAAGTTACGGACCAAATAGATTTAAGAGATATCTATAGAACATTTCATCCTAAAACAAAAGAATATACCTTTTTCTCAGCACCCCATGACACCTTCTCAAAGTTGACCACATAATCAGTCAAAAATCAGGCCTTAACAGATACAAAAAGATTGAAATAATCCCATGCATCCTATCAGATCACTATAGACTATGGCTGGTCTTCAATAACAATGACAATGACCAAAGGCCCACAAAGAAATAGAAGCTGAACAACACTCTTTTCAACGTTAACTTGGTCAAGGAAGAAATACAGAAAGAAATTAAAGACTTTTTAGAATTTAATGAAAATGAAGGCATAACATACTAAAAAATTATCTAACTCAATGAAAGCAGTGCTAAGAGAAAAACTCAGTTCTAAATGCCTCTGAAAAGAAACTGGAGAGAGCATACATTAGCAGTTTAACAGCATACCTGAAAGCTCTAGAACAAAAAGAAGCAAATACACCCAAGAGGAGTAGACTGCAGGAAGTATACAAAGAATCAAGAAAATCCAGAGCTAGTTCATCGAGAAAATCAACAACATAGATAGTCCCTTAGCCAGACTAACCAGAAGACACAGAGTCAGTATCCAAATCAACAAAATCAGAAATAAAAGGGATATATAATATCAGAAACTGAGTAAATTCAAAAAAATCATCAGATCCTACTACAAAAGCTTATACATGACAAAACTGGAAATCTGGATGAACCAGACAATTTTCTAGACAGATACCAGGTTCCAAAGTTAAATCCAGATCAGATTATCCATCTAAACAATCCCAAAACCCCTAAGAAATAGCATCAGTCATTAAATGTCTCCCATCCAACAAAAGCACAGGAGCAGATGGGTTTAGTCCAGAAATCTATCAGACCTTCCTAGAATATCTAATACCAATACTCTTTAAACTATTCCACAAAATAGAAACAGAAGGAACTCTAATTCTTTCTGTGATGCCACAATTGCACTGGTACCGAGACCACACAAAGACCCATTAAAGAAAGTGAACTTCAGACAAATTTCTTATATGAATATTCATATACTTAATAAAATTCTCCAAGAACACATCAAAATGATCATTCACCACAATCAAGTAGGCTTCATCCCAAGGATGCAGGGATGGTTAAATATAAGAAAATCCATCCACATAATCTACTATATGTGGGGCAGTGTGTTATGAGAGGCAGCTGGAACCTGTTTGAGCACAGGCCTCGAACCCTGAACCCTAATGGTATGATAGGTGTTTGACCTTGTTCGTGGGCCCCTGATTCCCTTCACTTAGCTTCAGGCCTTCACAGCCTCTCCCACAGAGAGGTCTATGGCCATCAGTCACATAGGAAAAATACCTCAGGCTCTCCCACATGTAGATGAGGTATCTCCAAGCTCTCAGCCCAAGGCAATAGGAATTATCTGCTGTTAGACCCTAAGCAACCCCAAAACTGAATATAAGAACCCTATTTGGGAAAACTAAAGGTATAGGAGAATCATCTCATTGTCTGAGAGTTTCTGTTGCAAAAGCTGTAACAATTGGGAAGAGATCTGCTCTCCTGAAGTGCCTTCAGGACTCTCCCCTCCTTGCTAGCTAGCCAGCTTCTCACTAGCCTGGCCTGGACCAGCTCAGTGCAGAGAGCCAGTTGCTCCTCAGTGCAGAGCCTGGGAGCAACTGTGTGGCAACAGCAGAGACTAGGGTAGAGGCAGCAGTGGAGGCAGTGGAGGTGCCCTGCTTGTACTCTATCCCCTTGGCCTGTACCCCAACACCTGGCTGGAAGCCCTCTGGAAAAGGGACCCACAACTATATTAAACTTAACTCCATCTCTCACCTTCCCTCTTATTCTTCCCATGTCACATACTTTCAAATCTATGGCCTCTACTTCCTTGAGAATCATTGTAACATACACAAAAATAAATGATCATGAACATATTACCTAATGAATTCTCTCAGTTTATTTATTTATTTATCTACATATATTTGTTTCTAGAGCTGAAATCTAGATATTGGATTCACAACACTCATTCTTGGGGAAGACTCATTATCCTTGTAGCTTGTTATCTATAGATGAGATTTCCCCCCTCTATTAGGGTCATCAACTGGTTTTGGAACTAAAATCAAGCATTTTTATGCAGCTAGGTGTAGGTAGGGCCTGGGGCCTGTTCATCATGCCCACCTGTGTATGTGACTGAAGGGTGAAGGTGGAATGGAGATTAGACCTTATGTCAGGCCTGACCTCCCATTCTCTTTTCTTTCATAAAAGGAGGGGCAACACTGCGTTAATGAGAGATGTGAACCACATGGAGTAATCTGGAATCCAGGAGCATGGGGAGATATATGCCGTTCCTGACAGACAATGTTCTGTTGGGTCCCCAACTATCTCAAACCCAGTGCTCTACTGGGGAGACCAAACCTTCTGTTTATGGCCCAAATCTCACTCTCTTTTAGTGAAAATTTTGGATGAGGGAGTTAAAAGAAAACACTATGAAGGCCATAGGGTGTGGCACAATTAAGCCAAAGGGTAAGGGGAACTGGGAGTGGGGGTTAGAGAAGGCAAGGGATCATTGAAACAATTGAACACAGGTGGTATAGTTTGAGGGTAATAACATCTGATTAATCTAAATAGACATTATGTTTTCCTCACTAACATGTAACTTTAGCTATGTGACTTTGGCAAAAGAGTTCATTTGTAGCTGGAAGGTCTGGATCTGTCTTCTGTAGGAGAGTCTCTGGGTCTCGATGTGTCTCTGGAGTCTGCAGTCAGATGAGGTGGCTGGGAGAAAGCAGGTTGGCATCTCAGGCAGTTCCAGAAGATGGCGTGGACTCCGTTGGATCAGTGGATATACTTGTAGGATAATCACAGCAGGGAAGCAGCATCTCTTGCAGGGAGATGTCTGTAGAGGCTAGATATTGAGCATTAAATTGCTTGAGAACAAGCACATTATGGTCTGTCATTAAGATCCTGGAAAGGCAAAGGTGTTTGAGGAGATTTTAGTCCTGGAAGGTATCTTTGAGTCTGTTTTTGGATGGCTGAGGGAGAAAAACAATGTTAGTTATGTATCTGGGATTGGCAGCAACAGTTTGTCTGTAAAAGAAATTAGTTGTTAATTAAGACTGAAGAAATGGTGATCAGCATGTTGACTTAACCTGTGGACATAAATTAGATGGCTTTTGAACCTTGAAGAAATCATGAAGGTTGAAAAAACAATGTTGGAGATATATCACGAATGTTAGAGAGAAAAGAAAGCATTAAACAAAAAAATAACAAAAATTTTGGTTGAAAAGCACAAGCATTATTGTTTTAAGGGTTCCTGTTAGGGAGAAAAGGAAACATTTAAAATTTTTGCTTGAAAAACAGGAATGGTGTTATAGGTCTTCCTGTTGTGGAGAAGCAATGGTGGGTTTAGAAGCAGTGGGGGAGGGGCTTGCTCTGCCATGTGGTGTTTGGGTGCTCTGGCAGAGAGGTCCTGTATTCCTCCCCCCCTTTTTTTTTTCTTAAAAACCTTAAAAGTAGTTAAGGAGAAAAAGGCTAACTTTAAAGAAAGCTTAGAGGAAGAGACATATAGGCTTGATAGGAAAGCCAAGAGTCAGAGAGAGTGAAAGGCTGTGTCTATGAAAGAGACATGTGGCAACCAGGCCCAGCCTGGTGTTTTTAGCAGAGAGGAAGAAAGGTGAGGAGGGGAGCAAGCAGGGTCTCGGACCCGCTGCTTTTCAGGCAAACCAACTGAATTAAATGGTCTCTGCAGGCCGCAAATGATGGAGAAAAAGGGGAAAGGCCTGTTAGCCTATGTTAGCAGGCTGTGTGACTCCCTGGGGGGAGAAACACTGGAGACTAGAGTTTAGAGTCAGTGCACTTGAAAAGCTAGCAGGCACTCCTTGGGGGAGGGTCAGAGAACAAAAATTAGGAAGTTGCCGCCATCTTGTCTAGTTGGAAAACACGTGGGGACAGAGAAAGACAGAAACTTATGTTAGCAGGCAGCAAGCAAAGACTGAAGTCTGCACTCCTGAGAGCTTAAAACAAAAGGGAATCTCTCACCTGAGGAAAGAGTCTTAGGAGGGTCACAAGAGGCACTGTGGCTTGAAAGACAGCTGTTAGCTATGAAGGAGCCCTCTCTGTGGAGCTGGGGGGGATGGGCAAAGTGGAAGCTAGGGAGCCCGCCATCTTGCCCTTGAGCTACAGAGCACATGGAGAGGGAGAGACAGAGAGAAAGTGGAAAAGGAGTTAAAGCAGAGAAGCTGACCAGGAACACATGAAGAGAGAAAGAGAGGGACCTAATCTTTTTGAACTAGGCAGAAGCTAGAGGTAGCTAAGAATTAGAGAGAAGACACTAGCAAGAAACATGTGGAGAGAGAAGGGAGGGGGAGACAGAAAGAAGCCTGCCTAGTCTTGTGAACTAGGCTGGGGATTACTCACTGTCTTGGAGCTTTGTGGAGAGGTTTTCTATGGGCACCAGTGGGGGGGCACTCTTGGAGCTGGCTCTTCCCCTGTCTTCTACCACCTGTAGGGAATGATATAGGCTCGTGCGTGGTAGTGAGTTTGTGTTGTCTTGTGGGTTCGTGGGTCTGTCACAGCTCAGTTGACTGGAACCATGGCTCAGCATGGCAGAAGCAGCAGTGTGGGATCTTTAACTGAGTTGGTTCCACACCGCACTGGTGGGCACTACAGGCCCCATTTGGTGGGGGAAGTTTTCACCCAGTCTGAAGTTTTGTGGGGTGTAGAGCTCTTGGACTGGGGATCCCTGGAGGTGACCAGAGACTGACTGGTCTCAAGCCCTCAGGCTCTCAGACTGCCGAGAGGCCTCGGAAGGACCAAGATGAGGGGCATGTGGGAGTGTGACCGGCTAGCCCACAGTCAAGAGAAATGAGGGAGAGGGGAGAAGAAAGAGGCTTTGGCAGCACCCCGTAGAAGAAAGGTTACTGTACTTCCTTGGTGATCGAGTCCCATGTTGGTCAAACCGTCTTTCGTCAGGGGTGGATGTCTCAGGGTAGGAGAGGCAGGCACAGGGCTCTCAGTGAGAATCTTCGTTCCTGGCCCCAGCCATCATGGGGAGTGGGCATGCAGCAGGACGAAGACTGTGGGAGCTCATGGCGACAGGTCCATGGGCCGAGATTGGCCACCATCTTAGGGTCTATGGATGCTGACAGGATGGAGGTGGGGAACCTGTGTGCACTGAGAAGGGAGAGCCCTGGTGCCAAGTCTCACAGGAAAGTATACCTGTTTAGCAGACTTGGCCAGGACTGTTCTTGTAGACTCGTGGGTGTTAGTGCCCCACATTGGGCTCCAGCTGTAGGTAATAAAATGGCTGGGGAACCGCAGGGTCTCTCATGCCATGCTGTGTGTAGTTGACTGAGAATGCCCTGGGTTCCTCCATCTGGCAGTTAGGCCCTGCTGTTCACTAAAGGCCTCTCCATGGTTCCTCATGGCACGGCCTCAACACTCAAGGAAGTCCTTGGTTTTCTAAAACCAGTTTATTGGCATGGCAAATGGTGGATGGATCTGGATGTGCACCCCCCCCAAACCCAGGGCAGACCTGAGTTAAATAGGGAGGAAAAAGGGGGAGGGGCTGGGGAGGAATGCTTAATTGGCTCCACCCTCTGGCCTTCAGATACCTTATTAGTATGTAAATCTCTCTAGGGCTTGGGGCCTATTTATCACTCCCACCTGTGTATGTGACTGAAGGGTGAAGGTGGAATAGAGATTAGACCTCATGTCAGGCCCAACAGCTAGGTTTTTGAGATTTCATGCAGGTAGTTTCTCTGTCATAGATGGCACAACTATCATCAGAATTTGATCATTCTTATACTATATATTTTTAGAAAGTTCCTTAAGTTGGTGCATATAATACCATCTGTCTGTTTTTCTGGAAATTAACAGGCTGCCTTCTCTACTTGAATACCTCTTTATATGTTAAGAACCAGCCTCATCTTCTGTGCATATTTTTTAGATCCTAATGTATTCTTACTTACCTTTGTGGGAATTCTCCACATTTTTGGAATTTGGGAAGTTCATCATCAGTTGAAAAAAAATCTACTGGATTCTGAAAGCAAACAGAAATAGCAAAGTCAGATATGTGTTTGGGAGCTTGAAAATGGAAATTTAATAGACTTAAACACTCTTATGAGGGAATAACTTATTTAAAGCTGGAATATAGCTACTGTTTCTTGAATCACTAGTAAAACAGAAAACTCATCATTAGAAGTTGAAGAACAAGCAGTGTACTATGTTCTAATGTCATGCTACCATGCCCAACTACTTTTTTCTCATTGATTTCTCTGATTATGAGCATCTGTATTTGCTGAGCACAAGTCTCTAGACGATTGACTATAGTTCCTTATCCTGTCACAGACACTTGTTTAGAAAGAAATTCTGCACACAGAGTATGTCAATCTCTCATTTCCTTGACATATTCTTAACCCACATTGCATAATTATTGACTGCTGTTTGTGGCTCTAATTGCTGGGTTTTATATGATTCCCTACAAATACTCCAGATCTCAGAATACTAGAAAATTACTGGTGACATCTCAGACAAATACTGACTCGTTGATATCCTTCTGCTAACAATTTTTTCAGTTCAATTGATTGGACTCAATTTGCCAATCAAATAACATAGGCTAACAGAGCAGTTTTGAGAGCAGGATACACCATTCTGCTGCACACAAGAAACACACCTAGGCAAAAACAATAGTCACTAACCCTTCATAAATCGCTGGAAATATATTTTCAAGCAAACAAACTCAAGAAACTAGCTGTAGGTGCTATTCTAATATCAAATAAAATAGATTTGAGCCCAAATTAATCAAACTAGAATAGGAAAGACACTTCATACTCATTAAAGGAAAGATCTACTAGGATTATGTCTCAATTCCATCTATGTGCCAAATGCAAGGGTATCCACCTTCATAAAAGAAACATTACTAAAGTTTAAATCACACATTGATCCCCACACATTAATAGTGGGAGACTTCAACACCCCACTCTCCTCAATGGACAGGTCATCAAAACAGAAGCTAAAGTGATTCAGTAACAGAGATACAGTGAACATAACAAATGGGATGAATCAAAGGGAGCCAACAGATATCTACATAACATTTCACCCAAACACAAGATCTTAGCATTTCTTCTCAGCAACTCAAAGAATCTTCTTCAAAGTCACCATATACTCAGTAAAAAGGAAGCCTTGATAGATATCAGAATATTAAACTTACACTTTGTATATCATCAGGTCACCATGGATTTAAAACTGGACTCATCAACAATAGAAAGCCTATAAACTCATGAGAACTGAAGAACTCTCTACTCAATGACAACTGTGTCAAAGGAGGAATAAATCAAAGCTATCTAGAATTCAATGAAAATGAAGGCACAACATACCCAAACAATGAAAGCAGGGCTAAGAGAAAATATCATAGCACTACATTCCTTCATAAAGAAATATGTGAGATCTCATACTAGTAACTCAAGAACATACCTGAAAGTCCTAAAACAAAAAGAAGCAAACACATTCAAGAGGAATACATGGCAGGAAGCAGTAAAACTTAGGACTTAAATCAACCAATTAGAAACAAAGAGAACAGTACAAAGAATCAATGAAATCAAGATCTGGTTCTTTGAGAAAATCAACAAGATTGAGAAGCCATTAGCCAAATCTACAAAAAGCAGAAAAATAGTGCTCAAGTTAACATAATTGGAAATGAAAAGGAAGACACAAGAGCAGGTGTTGCAGCCCGCTCTGCCCCATGTTGGGCACCAAAAATGTTGCAGGCCGTGCTGCCCCATGTTTCGGGGCCAAAATGTCATGGACTGCTCTATCAATATTGAAACCCGCACTGCCAAAAGCCTTGGGGGCTAAACTGTTAGAGCCCACACTGCCCCAAGCTGCTCTGGTTCGTAGGTCAGGGTTCAGCAAGAGAAAGACTGAGAACAGACATGAAGAATGGAGACCAGACAGAGTGTGATTCAATCCCATTTATTCTTCAGTCTCTCTTCTTCTCTCTTTCCAAATCCCTAGTTCCTAGTACCAAGTCTCAGGTCCTAATTCCTAGTTCCTCTGTAATAAATCTCAAGTCCTAATCTCTGTTCCAAGTTGCTAGTCCCTTTCTGAGTTCCAAGTTCTCTTCCAAGTGCCTGTCTTGGGTACAAGTGTCTAATACTTTCTTCTGTCTGCCTCTTGCCTTTTATATGTCTCACTTCTAAGCTACGCCTTTAAGTCTTATCTCTAAATTACACCTTTAAGTTACACCTTTAAGACTCAGCTCTAAATCACAATGGGTATCTAAAACAAGACGTTATCAGAGTATACTCAGCTGTTGTAGGCTATTGTAAACAAGTCTCTTGTCAGAGTATTTGGCTCAAGATGGCTGCAAGGATGATAGCCGCCTTCTGTCAGCTCCCCACAGGTCCCCCTTTTTAAATGTTTTTCAAAAAGGAAGACTGGGAAAACTTACAGAAACCGTACCTGCCTTAGGTCAGAACAAAGGAACCCAGCCTCCCTTTCCCGTCTTTGGATACTCAACAGCCATTGGTTGAACTCCTGTCTTAGGATGGTGAAGCCTCCCTTTTTAGGGGCAATGGTATTAAAGTGTTCTCTTACTCATCATTGTCTATCCAGCTTAGTACGTAAGTTAGGGATTAATTCTCGTTAGTTTTGATGTCAGAGTTTTTAGAATCCCCTACTTCCATCCTGTAATAATGGACCTGGTATGAGTTTCATTTGAATAGCGTCTATCTGTTGTCATACAAAAGCCATCAGTTTGTTTAACAGCATGGACCCGAGAGACAAGAGACTTAACAATGCCTGAATAGTTGGTATAACAGCAACATTCTTTTTTAAGGGCAACACATAGCTCCCTCTATCAGAGGAGTAAAAAGTATAAGCCTCTTCTATTCTGTTTACAAATGTGTTATAGCAGAATCTAAATCTATAGACATACAGAACTGATTATAGCTTTGATATTAACAAAACAAATAGTGAAATCCCTGTTCCTGCTCCAGTCAATCTCAAACCCAAAGCACAACTATCATAACTGTGGTAGTGGGTTTTCTCCTGGGTCTAAACAATGTTCCCCACTAAATCATAAGTTGAGGAACCAAGAGTACAATAGAGCCACCCTGGAGGTATGGGTGGTGATGTCTCCTTCAGCATTGAGGACTTTCCAAGTCAGGTTTGCTGGTTGATCTGTTCTAGTTTAAAGGCAATTGAGAAGCATCTTCTCAGGGGGTTTCTCCTCCCTGGATTTGTTGCTGTCTATCTGTTTAATCAGTCTCTCTGGCAGCCAGCGTGTGGCATCTGCAGTTTGGGAATATATGCAGACAGAACCTCTTCCCCAGATAGGCATTGGATCTGGACCATTCCAGGTTCCAGTTAATGGGTCTTTCTAGAGGGCTGTTGCAAAATTTTTTTTTTTTGGTATCAGGATGCCAGAATATATCTGCAGTGGATCTTCCTTCAGAATCCAAAGTTAAAAAATTTAAAATAAAAAGCATGTGATGAAGGATACTTCTAGGGGATTCCTTGGTAGGGTATCATTCCCTTTTTTAATTTTTTCAAATTGACATTTAATGGTTCGATGTGCTCTTTCTACATACCTTGGCCATGTGGATTATACAGAATACCCGTTTTATGTAGTATTCCCAATTTTTCACAGAAATGGTGGAAACTGGAGCTTGTATAACCTGAGCCATTGTCAGTCTTTATCTGTTTAGGCACACCAAATACAGAAATGGTAGCAACCATATGAGTGATCACATGCTTGTTTGTTTCTCCAGATTGTTATGTCACATAAATGAAATCATTGTGTGTATCTACACATACATGTATATATTTTTGATTGCCAAATTCATTATAATGAGTAACATCCATTACCATGATCCTCAACAGGATGAGTAATCCTTTTTTGAACTTTTCCTAACCTTTTCCCTGGAGAAAATCCAGAGTTTACCATTTGAGCCATGATTACTTCATTAGGGCTACACATAATCAATCCCAACAGGGATAACAGATATCTGCTCCAGAGATTAATAGGAAGGCCTGGGATGACATAGGGTTGTATATTCCCTGTATTGCCTTCTTTATCTTTCCATGTCAGCACCTTAGAGCTTTGTTGTGGATTTTGACTTTGTCCAATACCCCTTAGATTGGTTAAGATTGGGGTCAGAGGCCAGGTGGCAGGCCAATCACTTTGTTTTAGGATAGTCACAACATCTCCTGTGTCAAACAAGCCTTGGAATGCCTTTCCATCCAGCCATAGTGTCATCATAGGTTTTTGTTTAACTATAGGCTGTACCCAGTATGGATCAGAGGAACCAAAGCCTTGATTCCCTCTCTTAGGACTCTTATATTTGAGATTAGTAGGGTACAATGAAAGTAATAATAGTTGAGCTATCCTTCTTCCTGTAGGAATGGTGACTATATTCTGAGTTGCCTGTGCATTACCTTAATCTCACCCTGATAATCATTATCTATAACTCCTGAATTGCCTGTGCATTACCTTAATCTCACCCTGATAATCATTATCTATAACTCCAGGAAAAATTTGTAGTCCCTGCATAGTAGTACTGCTTCTTCCCACTATCAGGCCAAGCACATTTGGATACAGCAGTCCAAACACTCCAGTGGGTAGGGCCTGAGGTCCCATTTCTGGGGTTAATACTATGTGGGTAGCAGAACTGAGGTCTAGTCCTGTGCTTCCTGGTGTTGCTCTACTACGTTCTGAAAGGGATTGTTGTTTGCTGGTATAAAACTGACTGCTCCATAAGCCTGTTTTGGCTTGTGTTGGATCGGGGTCTGGAGCTGGCCCCATTCCCATTTCCCTGATTATGGGAAAGAGTGTTTCCTTGTGCATCTCTTTTGGACCTACATTCACTAGCCCAATGCCTTCCATGTTTGCACAGTGGGCAGAGCCCATGCTGTCTGCTTGACTGTCTCTGGGTTAACTCATTTTCTGCCTCACAATCTTTTGCAAAGTGTCTACTCCCACCACATTTAAAACAGGCCTTTTGGTTTCTACTAGCCAAAAAAAAAATCTCTTACTGATTGTCCTTGCATGGCAGCCGCCATAGCTAAGTCCTGTTGGTAGGAGGGCCCTATGGCAGAACAAAGTCTGATATACCCCATAGGGTCTGTTTTTTTCCTGTAGGGTCTAGTGGCCACTTGACAGGCAGGATTGGTATTTTCATATGCAAGTTGTTTCACATAATCTACTCCTGCCTCTGCATTACCAAAAATCCTCCCTGCTGTTGTCATTAATCGATGAACAAAATCAGAAAATCATTCATCGGGTCCTTGTCTGACTGCTGTTAAGGACGCACCAGTGTCCCCTTTTGCCAGGAGTTTACACTAATCCCTCATGGCTGCATTTTGAATTTGAGCAAATAAGCCTGGGTCATATTGCATCTGGTTATCACTAGAAGCAAATTGCCCTTCTCCTACTAAGGCATCAAAGGACCAGCCATTGCCTGCCTGAATGGTTCTCCTAGCTGTTTCTTTACAATTCTCATGATACTCTGATTTCCAAATAAGATAGTCACCACCACTAAAAACTGCTCTCATTAACATATTCCAGTCGCCAGGAGTCAGCCATTCCTCTGTGGCAGACTCTAAAATTGCAAGAGTAAAGGTAGCAGTGGTACAATATTGTGATACTGCATTTTTTAAATTCCTTAATAATTTGAAAATTAAACTCTGTGTGATGTCTCCAAGCAACACCTTAAGCATCTCTGGTCTTGGATACAGGGAAAGCCTCAGCGTCACCCTTCTCTGGATGATCTGTGGCTAATCTTAAAGCTGGAGGACAGGGACTGCCTTTGGACTCCTGGTTGAGAAATGCAAGTAGCAAGGGGATTTTCGCAGTTTGCCTCTGAAGACATCTTCCCTGTCTTTAATTTTTGTAGCTGATTAATTAACTCCTGATACTCTTTTTCTAACTCTATTTGTTGTTTGAGAATAGAAATTTTGTTTTGTAACTCCTTTCTGGGATCTTTAACCACCATCTCCATTGCGGGAGCACATGGAGGCAGAGGCAGATAGGGAGGGGGTCTTTCGGAAAAAAGCCAAGCAGGGTTGTAATGTTTGGCTGCTTCTTCCTCTAGGTCAGCACAATCTGGCTCTGACAAACTGTCACCAACCTTTGGTTGTATTTTAGATTCTAATTTTGGATAAATATGTTTCTTTTCTTTTTTTTTTTTTTTTTGAGCATGAAGGATTGCATTCAGGTAACAAAGCAAAAGCATACATTTAACACACATGAGCAGCAAACAACAAAACAAAAACAAAGAGCTGAGTTTAGGCTGACTTATTTCTTGCCCCATTTTCATTAACATGACTTACCTTTCTTGACACAGCAGATTCCCTCAGTGATCACCTTTGTTTCACTTCTGCATTTTTGGCAGATAATTCTTCCAGTAATGTTCCTCACTGGGTCTCTCATTCTTGCTGCCCCACGTTGGGTGCCAAAAAAGTTGCTGCCCGCTCTGTCCCACCTTTGGGGGCCAAAAGTCGCAGACCACTCTATCAATATTGAAACCGACACTGCCAAAAGTCTTAGGGGCTAAACTGTTATAGCCTGCACTGCCCCAAACTGCTCCAGTTCATGGGTTGGGGTTCAGCAAGAGAGAGAGTGAGGACAGACACAAAGAATGGAGACCAGACAGAGTGTGATTCAATCCCATTTATTCTTCAGTCTCTCTCCTTCTCTCTTTCCAAATCCCTAGTTCCTAGTACCAAGTCTCAGGTCCTAATTCCTAGTTCCTCTGTAATAAATCTCAATAATCTCTCTGTAATAAAACTCTGTTCCAAGTTCGTAATCTCTTTCCAAGTTCCAAGTTCTCTTCCAAGTACCTGTCTCTGGTACAAGTGTCTAATACTTTCTTCTGTCTGCCTCTCGTCTTTTATATGTCTCACTTCTAAGCCATGCCTTTAAGGTATGCCTTTAAGTCACACCTTTAAGTCTTATCTCTAAATTACACCTTTAAGTCTCATATACCCAAGGGAAAATGCTGGGTATCTAAAACAAGATGTTATCAGAGTGTACTCAGCTGTTGTAGGCCATTGTAAACAAGTCTCTTGTCAGGGTATATGACTAAAGATGGCTGCAAGGATGATAGCTGCCTTCTGTTATCTTCCCACAAGCAGGCACTGAGGAAACTTAAAAAGTCATTAGGTATTAGATAAAAACATGTATTTCACAAAATAGGAAAATCTAAACAAAATGGATGATTTGCTAAATAGATACCACTTACCAAAGTTAAATCAAGAGCAGGTAAACCAAATAGTTCTATAAACCCTAAAGAAGCTGTCATTAAAAGTTTCTCAATTGAAAAATCCTGGAAAAGATGGCTTTAGTGAAGAGTTTACCAGACTTTCAATATCTGTTAATATCAAAACTCCTCAAACTATTTCAAAAACAAAACAAAAGAAATATTGCCAAACTCATTCTTTGTGGAAACAGTCACACTGATACCTACACCACACCAAGAGCCAACAAATAAGAGAATCTCAGACCAAAATTTCCTATGAACACTGACGCAAAAATACTCAATAAAATATTCACAAACCAAATTTAAGAATATATCCTTCACCATGATCAAGTACACTACATCCCAGGGATTCAGAGGTAGTTCAATAAAGAAAACCCATCAGTGTGATTTATTTTATAACAAATGGAGAGAAAAATACTACATAATTATGATCATCTCATTAGATGCTGAAAAAGCCTTTAGCAAAATCCAATACTCCTTCATGTTAAAAGTTTTGGAGAGATTAGAGATTCAGGTACTTACATAAACACAATAAAGACAATATACAGCAAGCCAAAAGCTAACATCAATTTAAACGGAGAAAAATTTAAAGAAATTTCACTAAACCAGTGAAAAGGCAAGTCCACTGTCCACTCTCTCTATATCTCTTCAATATAATACTTGAAATTATAGATAGAGCAATAGGATAATTTAATAATGTAAGAGCTCCACTGCATTGCCATTTACCTCTAAAACTATTTCTCATTTCTATCATATCCAAGGTCAATGTAAGAAATCAGCCCAGTTTCTCAATTTTTATATCTTATGTAATATCTTATGTAATTTCTATTTTTGAACATTTTTGCATATTCTTTCTTAGTAACATAGACTGTCCTGGTGTATAGAATCTCTGAGATTAACTTTTCTGAGAGATGAAACTGTTCTGCACGATGTCAGTGTACAACCTCATTCTCTTTTTCCTCACTTTATCTTAAACCAAAATGCCCAAATCTTTCCTACAGTTTTTTTTACTGTACCATATTTTCCTTTAGCAACCTTCTCTTAATCACTAGTCCCATCATGCCTTATTTATTTTTGCTTTCCACTCTATTTTCTTTTCTACCTACAGTAGCTACACCTTATTAAAAAGAGAACTTAGTCTTTTTTTATCTCTAACATAGTTGGAATTTAAAGAGTGACTAAGGACAATTTTTAAATCAACCACTATTCTATGATCATAGAATGTTTACTGATTGATAGAAAATGAATTTTACAAAGACTGATCTCCTTCCAGAGGATTACTGGGGTGAGAGGCTGGAGTGATGAACTCATGCCTAGCAGAAGAAAACATCAAGAAACTTTATTGCATTCTCGCCTTTCCTGAACAGTGAGAAAAACTACAAATGAAGAGAGAAATTGATATGAATTAACAACAACAAAAAAAACCAAACTGTAACTGTTAATGTTACCACAGATGGACATTTCCAAGTTTTAAAGCATACTTTATCAATTATCTTCCAATGTTACACTAACCACAAATAAACAAAATGCACAAAATACAAGATAAGCAATGAAAGTGATTATAAGTATGTTCAAAGAATTCCAAGAACATAAGCCTATCTTCTGAATTAATCCCAAAAGAATACCAAAAGCTGAAAGAAATGAAGACATTGAATTTGAATACTAAAATGGAATTTGACAAAGAGGAATAGAGAAGAAAAACAAAGTAAAATGATGACCCAAAAAACCTCAACAACTCAAATGCACATTTCAGCAGAAAGTCTCAGAAATAGAGTAGATCTTATAGAGGATAGAATTTGAGAGCATAGAGATAAATAAGAGTTGTAGGACTATTCAGTCATGATTATCAACAAATTTGTTAAGCAGTTCAATGACACATGTAAGTTTGGGGGAAATAAATAATTCAATAAGTTTCAGCATGTAACAATGATACAAATTCTATGTCAAGTGGAGAGAAAATTCTCTCATATTTTCAATAAAATTACAAAACAGAAGTTCCAAAACTGTAGAAAAGAACATTGAATTTAAAAAATGAAGAAAAAATATCACACAGTTAAGACCAGAGAAGAGACTCTCAATTTCACCTTAAAGATAAAGTGGTGAATACACAAAATTAAAAAAAAATGTATTGGAAGGTACAAAATGAGGAGCTAACTAATATATAAAAAGATGTCCATCAGCATGACTCTTGTCTTTTTAATGATAAACAAAAAAGCCAGGTGATCTTTGAAAGATATATACCACATTTAAAATGTAGGAGCTGTTGAAAAATATTAATATATCAAAAACTTATTGATTACAATCAAAAGAGAATCAAAAACTATGTTATGTCAGCCTAATGAATTGCCTAAAGAATTACTCACAATAAAACCTGCTTGTATTACATAATGGAAAAAACAATTTTGACTGAAGAAAAAGGTAAATGCAGCCAAGAGTGAGAGGGGGAAAAAGTCTCAAAATTGCTAAAGCAGTTGAAAAAAAAAAAAGGACCAAAACAAGGCCAGAAAGTGCCATTCAGTAAAATGAGAATATGCAGTGCATACCTTTCAGTAAAAAAATATGAAAATAAATGGTTTCAATTCCTTTAGCAATGTATGTGGACTAAGGCTAAAAGTAGTTATGCATCCTTTAACCCAATGAGTCAGCAACAAGTAAAACATATAAACAGCATCAAAGTAAAACATATAAAAACAATTCTTACCAATGTAATGCACAAAACCCCCATGTCTTTGAAGAGTATAATATTACTTCTCCCTGTTCTCAGAGAGAATAAATTACATCTATAACAAAACATCCTTTATTTTCTTACCTCCTTTAGTTTTCCACTGGTGAAGGTTGGAGAAAGCAATGATCGAATTCTCTTGCATTCTTCATTCTCACTTCTTGAGACACTTTTTTAAAATTCCTGCTGGACCAAGAGGCTACAATACCAAGAAAAATAGATTTTTGCCTTTCATTATTTTACTTATCTTACTAGTTGTAAAATGTTTGTAAAATAGACAATATTCTTTGACATTGCTAGTAACCCTCTTCTAGATGGCATAGTTCATGAAGTCTTTCAACAAAAGTGCCTCAAACTTGGGCTGGACCAGTGGCTTAGTGGTTAAAAATACTTGCTATTCTGTAGAGAACCCTCGTTCAATTCTAAGCACACCCATTTGGTGGTTCACAGGTAACAATAATTCTAGTTCTTAGTATCTGATGCCCTCTTTTGATCTCTGTGACCACCTGCACACATGTCATGCACATACATACACTCAAGCACACACATGTGATGAATAAATTAAAATATGTAAAATTCCTCAAAGTACAAGAAGGAGACTTACAGCTACCTGATATTGTATAAACCTGTTCTATTACAATCTTCACTTCAATATGATTTCCATTGAGAAAAAAATGCTTTTTAAAGTGAATAGACAGGTGGGAGATTGAAAGTCAGTACAGAAAAATAAATTTGGTTTTTTAGTTAGCGTTCCATTGTTGTGATTTTTGTGCTAAAGACCATGGACAAAAACAACTTCAGTTGGAGAGGGTTTATTTAAGTTTACAACTTTCAGGTCACATCCCATCATTGAGAGAAGTCAAGGCAGGGACTCAAGGCAGGAATGGAAGGCAGGAACTGAAGCAGAAGCTCTGCAGAAATGTCACTTACTAGATTGTTCAGCCCACTTTCATTTGAAACCTAGAACTAACTGCTCAAGAGTAGCACTAATCACAGGGAGTTTGGCTATTAGTCCCTAATTAAGAAAATTCCCCAAAGCCTTTCTAGATGTGAGCTGTTGGAGGCATTTTCTCAGTTAAGGACTCTTCCAACTATGTCTATTTTTGTATCATGTTGTCAAAATACAACCAGCACTGTAAAAGCAACTTCTAGGTGTAAAAGAAACTTTTCTTCATCAGATGTATTAGTCATCTCAGAGGCTTACTGATAAATGAGCTCACACTTTCTAGCTCTATCTGAACTCAGGCATGGCTGTTTCAACACATATGTTTTGGCTGAAGCTCCTATCCTGGCTTACAAATTCAAATGGGCTTTTTTTTTTTTTTTTTAGCTTCTCACTTAATTTCTCTCCTTGGCTTCAAATTAAGTTCAGTAATTTGTTCTATTTTTCTGTTTACCTTTTTATTCTCTGGCTTCAGTTGCCTCTGATGGCATTCACTGCACTAACTACATAAATTGAATGGAACTCATGAACACACTCAACTGAACCCAATTAAACTGCACTTGCTGAACTGCCCTCTGTAGTGTGAAATATTTAAAAAAAAATACAGGTTCTACACTACCACCAACAAGACACCAGCTGACAGGCCAACCTGGCCTATTCTCATTTTAGCAGACTTTCTGTTCATATTCCCCTCCATCTGCTCCTTTAGTTAGCTGTCACAAATCTCCATAACCTGGTAAAAGTAACACTCTAGAGGCTTGTAATTTTGTCAGTCAGTTTTATGGTAGTAAATTCTCAACCTACAAAATAACCCACACATTGAAACCAAAACTCAACTGATACATTCCATGCTACACATCTAGATGGGGCAAATGCACCCCACTTATTATTTAATTATATATCTAATTAATCCCCAATATGACAGGATCCTTCCAGTTTCTATCTGCACCCAGAGCTCATCCTATGCCACAGTGCTCCATAGCCAAATATTTCCAGGAAAGAGCTGGTCTCTCAGGAGTGCTGGCACACCTGTGAGCACAGGTAACACCACCACTAATGCTCAAATTCCTTGTCCTAGAGGGGAGAGCTCAGAGTCATAAGGACAGAGAAACCAAGGAACAGCCAGAGGCAGGATTCTTCAGGTTTCTGTCTGCATCCTGGAGCTAACACTGTGCTACAACCTTTCATACCCAGATTCATTCCAGAAAATAACTGGTCTCCCAGGAGTACTGGCATACAGGCTTACAGGAGGGACACGTCACAGTCAGAAACAGCAAGACAAGCTAAAACCAGAGATATCCAGATGGCAAGAGGCAAGGACAAGATCATAAGCAACAAAAACCAAGGCTATTTGACAGCATCAGAACACAGTTCTCCCACCACAGCAAGCCCTGCACACCACCAACACAGCAGAAAAGCAAGACTCTGATTTAAAGTCACATCTCATGATGATGATAGAGGACTTTAAGAAGGACATAAATAACTCCCTTAAAGAAATACAAGGGAACACAAGTAAACAGGTAAAAGCCCTTTAAAAGGAAATACAAAAATCCCTTGAACAAATACAGAAGAATACAAACAAACAGGTGAAAAATTGAACAAAACCATCCTAGATATAAAAATGGGAATAGAATCAATAAAGAAGATTGAAAACCTGGAAAAAAGATCAAGAGTCATAGACAGAAGCATCACCAACAGAACACAAGAGATAGAAGAGAGAATCACAGGTGCAGAAAATACCACAGAAAACATTGACAGATAAGTCAAAGAAAATGCAAAATGCAAAATGCAAAATGCTCCTAATTGAAACATCTAGGGAATCCAGGACACAATAAGAAGAACAAACATAGGGATAATAGGTATAGAAGAGAGCTAAGATTCCCAAATAAAAAGGGCCAGTAAATATCTCCAACAAAATTATAGAAGAAAATTTTCCTAACCTAAAGAAAGAGATGTGCATTAACATACAAGAAGCCTACAGAACTCCAAATAAACTGGAGCAGAAAAAAATTTCTCCCATCCCATAATAGTCAAAATACCAAATGCACAAAACAAAAAAAGAATGTTAAAAGCTGTAAGGGAAAAAGGGCAAGTAACATACTAAAGGCAGTTCTATCATAATTACACCAGACTTTTCACCAGATGTAGAGAGCTGTGATCACGCTGGCACCTGACACTCGTGGGTAACAAGTAAAACTGCGCATGTGCAGTGGCAAGGACTGCATATAAATAAATATATATGCATATATATAAAGCAGCACCATGTTTGATCTGGTCTCTCTCCTCCTCCATACTTGGAAATAAACACGTGCTGCAGAAGGATCCTATGTGTCCGCATGCGTTCTTGCCGGCGAGACGACTGCGTGGGCCACAGCTGGTGCCGAAACCCGGGAACCCAACATCGCCGGCACCAAAGGAGAGCCTCCATTTGCGGAGAGGATTCCAAACTGCAGCATAAAGATAAGCTCTGAGAGGCATGTTTGGTCTTGATTTATTTCATTTTCCTCCCCAATCGATAGAAACTCTGGTAGCTTTCGCTATCGCGCTAGCAGTGTTTACTTTCTTCCTTTTGATTTTAAAGGATGGGAAAAGTTGCTCAAATATCATGGCAGGTCAGGGAGTGTTAGAACAGCTACAAGCCGACAGGTCAGAAACAGGGCTGCATAAGAGGCTAGCTACTCATAAAGAGAATAGGAAAAATGCTCGCAAAGATATAGGCCCTTCCAAAGACCTTCGGTCCACGGAAGAGATAATGCGGGGGAAAAGATACCCTGGGAGAGTATTGTGAGAAGGGAGGCAGAGCTCCAAAAAAGAAAACTCCTTATCCGGTAAAGGAACTGGAGGACTTGGGGCTTGATGGCTCGGAAATGGGGGAACTGGGTTCCTATGAGAAGGAAAGGTACCATCTGGATAGGAAGCCACCGCAACAAGATGGAGGGCGGGAAAAGGCAGGAGATGGGAATCGCGTGGCTTCTCAGTCAGTCATGCGCTCCCAACTTGCTGTCCTCAGCACACTTTCGCCTTATGCAGACAAGCGCTGCTCAGACTCCTTCCTTTCAGAGGAAGACAAAAAAAGGATGTTACAAGCTTTTCCAGTATTTGAGGCATCGGAGAGAGGTCACGTACACGCGCCGATAGAGTACACCCCTATTAAAGAGCTTGCTGAATCAGTTAACAAATATGGAGTTGATGCTAATTTCACAGTCATGCAGCTTGAGAGATTAGCTGCTATGGCGATGACTCCGAATGATTGGCAAAATACAGTAAAAGCTGTTCTCCCTAATATGGGACAGTACATGGAATGGAAAGCCTTGTGGCACGGTGCTTCTCGGGTGCGGGCAGGGACCAGCCAGGCAGTGGTGGCGCATGCCTTTAATCCCAACACTTGGGAGGCAGAGGCAGAGGCAGGCAGAAATTTTAATGCATCCCCTGCAAAGATTATTGAATGGTATCCAGATGCAGTCACTCAGCTTGCCCTTCGTGGACTAAAAGCAGCTGTTACTCATTTTGGAAAGGATCCTAAAGTTTTAATAGTGCCATATACTGCACATCAGGTTCAAACATTAACTGCTACCTCTGATGTTTGGGCGGTGTTGGTCACCTCCTTTAATGGTCAAATAGATAATCACTATCCTAAGCATCCTATTTTACAATTTGCCTTAACTCAAGCTATTGTGTTTCCACGCATTATATCTCAGAAGCCGCTCCCAGATGGAGTGGTTGTTTACACAGATGGGTCAAAAACAGGTGTGGGTGCCTATGTATTTAATAATGAAGTCACAGCTAGACAATATCATGAGACTTCACCTCAAGTTGTGGAATGCTTGGTAGTATTGGAGGTTCTTGAAACCTTCCCAGGTCCTTTAAATATTGTTTCGGATTCCCTTTATGTAGTAAATGTAGTTAGGGTTCTGGAAGTTGCTGGATTAATTAAGCCCTCTAGCAGACTTACAAAAGTCAAGGCCACACGGCAGCTGACCGTCATTGTTTAGAGCCTAACAGGCCAAAAGAGATGGTCAAATGGAAGGATGTTTTGACTGGACAACGGAAAGGCCCGGATCCTATTTTAATAAGATCCCGGGGAGCTGTTTGTGTTTTTCCACAGGAAGAAGATAATCCATTCTGGCTACCGGAACGCCTAACACGAAGAATCTTGGAATCTCAGCTTGATCCTGCCCAGATACATGGGGACCCTCCTGCTGATGGCGATATTCTGGCTGACACTGCCAACGGTGGGACATGTGGAGCTGAGATGGGGGATCATCCCTTTCTAGGTTTTGCTGCAGAACTGAACCCTAGAGTTCGAGGAAACGTTGAGAGATCTTAGGCCTTCTCCTTCTTTTAAGAATGGGTGGGAATAGGCCTGCTATTGATAAAGCTAAAAGGGAGCTTTTTAATGAAGCTAAAAAGGAGAGGTGTGGAGAGGAATAGGCCTGCTTGGTATAGCCCTATGCTGTGGATTAGTGTACATATTATGGTTGGTATGCAAACTCAAAAACCCAACAAAAGTGTGAAAAGGCGGTGACTGCCCAAGCATTTGCTGCTTTAAGAACAAGGTTCTTCCCCTAGAGTCTGGCTGTCTGTGCTACAAAAAGTAGCTAACGCTTGAGCCCTCAGCTGATGCACCCCACGGGTTCTAACCCATTGCACTGGGTCGGTGAGGCAAAAGCCCCACTCTCTGCACGTCTCTGGGTAGAGTGTATACTGTGATATACAGGGGATGTTCCTCAGGGATGGATTCCTCGAAGGCATGTCTGGTTGCATAGAGGTCAAGTTGCCAAAATCCTCTCCCTGTGAAAGGCAACGGGATGGGTAGATAAAAGTACACTCGTGGACTCAACGACCAGGGTGGAAATTCTTTACAATATCCCAACATTCTGCACAAGGGACTAGACCTCTACCTTCCTCTACAAGAGAGATGACTTAGAGACTTGCCAGATGACCTTATGGTCTCATTTAATAAAGCAAAAGGGGAGAGGTGTAGAGAGCTGTGATCACGCTGGCACCTGACACTCGTGGGTAACAAGTAAAACTGCGCATGTGCAGTGGCAAGGACCGCCTATCACCGCCCAACCCGGGACGTAACATGGGAATTGAGCAAAAAAAGAAAAGGAAGTATATGTCATACTTGTCAAAGGACAAGTCAACCAAAGTGAACTCTCAATTCTGAACATCTGTGATCCAAACACAAGAGCACCCACTGTCATAAAAGAAACCTTACTAAAGTTCAAAGCACACAGAATACCTCACACAATAATAGTGAGAAGACTTCAACACTCCACTCTCAGAAATGGACAGATCATGGAAACTGAAACTAAACAGAGACACAGTAAAGCAAACAGAAGTGATGGACCAAATGAATTTAACAAATATCTATAGAATATTTCAACCTAAAACAAAAGAATATACCTTCTTCTCAGCATCTCATGTCACCTTCTCCAAAGTTAACCATATAATTGTTCACAAACCAGGACTCAACAGAAATAAAAAGTTTAAATTATCTCATGCAGTCTATCAGATCACTGTGGACAAAGCTGTTCTTTAATAACAACAAAAACAATGGAAAGCCCACATACTCAATAATAACCCTGTCAAGGAAGAAATAAAGAAAGAAATTAAAGACTTTTTAGAGTTTAATGAAAGTGAAGGTACAACATACAAAACTTATGGAACACAATGAAAGCAGTGGTAAGATGTAAACTCATAGCTGTGAGTGCCTCCAAGAAAAAACTGGAAAGAAAATACACTAGCAGCTTAACAGCATACCTGAAGGCTCTAGAACAAAAAGAAGCAAATATACAAAGAGAAGTAGACAGCAGGAAATAATCAAACTCAGGGGTGAAATCAATCAAGTGCAAACAAACAAAAAAAAACTATACAAAGAATCAACAAATCCAGGAGCTGGCTTTTTTTTTTTTTTTAGAAAATCAATTTTTCTTCCTTCCTACCTTTCATTTTTTCTTCCTCCCTCCCTCCCTCCCTCCCTCCCTCCTTCCCTCCCTCCCTCCCTTCCTTCTTTCCTTCTTTCTCTACCTCCTTTCTTTTTTCTTCTTTCCTTCTTTTTCTTTCTTTTGTTCTATCTCTGTTTTTTTATCAAATACAGTCTAACAGGAGTTAAACTGAAAAAGGAAACTTCAGTTGAGAAAATGTCTTCATCAGACTGTCTAATATGCAAAAAATCATTGAGTAATTTTTGACTAATAGCTTACTATTGCAAGTGCCATCTCTAAACAGCTGAAATAAGAAATCAGTTTGCACAAGATAGTAATTATATTCCTTCAAGACCTCTTCTTCAGTGCCTACCTCCAAGTTCACATTTGATTTCCTGTCCTGACTACCATTCATATTGTATTATAAGATATAAGATTAAATAAAGTCTTTCCTCTTAAAAGAAGAAGTATTCCCCAATACTTATAGTTCCAAGGACTGTTTGGTTCTGGCTCCTCCTCTTCTATAGATTGTATCTTGTCTCTTCTGCTTCATCTCCTTTTCTGTCTCTCTGTCTCTCTATACCTGTACCTAAAATTTTCAGCTCCCCTTCCTTTACCACTGCCCAAGCACAGGCTGTTGCCTAATCTGGTGCCAGCCTTCACCTGTACACAGACAGCAATCAACATTCCCCCTTTTTGTCCAATTTAAAGGATCTTTTATCTCAGATAAAATTGAGCACAACTATTATCATTTTGTAATTTATAAAGTATAAGATACATCTAACAGGCAGTCTATCATTTTGTCAGTTAAATAAAGCACTCTGTCATCTATATTAACTTTAAAAGGTTATACTTTTATATCTGTTATGTCTTGGTTTAGCTTGTATACTACCTGAAAAATAACCTCCCAAATATATTTTCTCAATGTTAAATAGTCTGGGTTGGCTATGAGACTATAACTAGTCTTTAATCCCATCAGAAATCTAAGAATGACAAATATTATCTGAAAATATATGAAGTCTAACATAGCTTCCAGAATTGAGACAAGATTTAGAGACAGTTGTCAACCTAAATAGTCCCAGTATGTCAGGAAGTTGGACCATCAGTCTTTAGCCTTCTGGCATAGGATCGTCTGACAGATCTTTGAAACATAAAATTTTGAAGGATTGATTTTCCTGGCTTGGCAGAGATTATCAGTCAACTATTCTGCATAGCGTGTCCTTTTTCTGGGTACTATATTGTGTGTAGATGAAATAGGCAATTTCTATCCAGTGACCACCTAGCCACAATGTACAACCTCACCTGGAGGTCGAGATGTTCACCTGTTTCTTTGAATCTACAAATGGGGAGCTGTTTGGAGCAGATATTTCTCAACAACAAGTGAATAAATAACATTAAATGTCACATTCTGTAAACTTCTTATGTTTTTAAAAACATCCATCTATGTAAAGGAATCTAGACTGTTGTCTGTTAACTACTCTCTGCTATTTCTAAACAAAATATTTTGCAAACACCCTAGCAATTAAGTCAGAGCTAAGACTTTGCTATCTGGCTCTTAACTCATAGGCTTGATTATCTCAGATCAGTTTGTAATGGCATTTATGTAAGGACTGGGTCCAAGCCTTGTACTTCTAATTTTTTTGTAACAATAGAGGAAATTTATATCAATGAAAACTCTGATTCTGCATCTTAAAGATTGCCATCAGGTGAGAATTATGGCTACAAAATTAATTCTAGTTATTTCTTATTAAATTCTGGTCATTACAAAATTCCCCAGAAAGACAACCTTAGAATAACCACCTACAAAACCCAAGCCCAGGAACTGGGAACAACGACTCTTCATAACTTCTTCCTAATAATTATGGACATTGAGATATCTTGAAAGGGAAAGAGTGGGGATAATGAGGGAGATAGTTGTCCTTAAGAAGGCCACAACCACCATTGTTATAGAATCTGATGATGTCTGTGTCCTGACTGGATCCCGCTGAAAGTTCATGAGATCAGGAGTTCAAGCAGGTCAGTTCAGCATGTATGACAATCTCACCAAAGCTGTACACTCTGTAATATACAAATCTCAAAACAAAATTTTAGTATCATCAAGTTATGATGTCCAGACTAGTTAGGATGAAATTCTGCCCCAATCATAAGTTTATTTATTTATTCGTGCCATGTGAGGTATGGCACAAATGATATTATTTGTTTGATTCACCTGAATTTATTTTCAGGGGATCTGTCTCTATCAAATCTGATCCATAAAATTCTGAATGATGTGTAGACATTCATCACTAATGCAAAGACAAAACCTTTCTCCCAAATCAGCATATCCTTCAGTCAGCAACCAGAAAAGCTTGTATCTTGACTTCTCTTCCAGAGGTAATAAAACAATCAAAAATCGACAAATCTACTCATTTTGAAAAATCTGTATTCTCTCCTTCTAACTTTAAAACCAATTTAATCACACTTTTATTAATACCTGCTAATAAGAAGCAGGCAGTATTTTAAGCCAAAATTCCCTTGGAGACAGCATTCAAAGAATATAATTTTCCTGTAGACTATATTATATCATCTATCCTGCTATGCTCTCTGCCTGGAGCTACAGACATCTATTTTATTAATGTCTGTTATACCATCTATCTGTTCTGCTCTCAGCTTGGAGCCAAGACTTCTATTAATTAATATCTGTTCATAGCAGGCAATTACCACTCCTCTCTACTTGGAGTCAGTAATTTTCTATTCTGGACCATGGAAGAAATTTCCCATATGATTCAGACAAAACCTGTATATAAGTCTATTCTAAAAGCAAATGATTCCAATTTTAAAAATTCACAATTCAGTATCTGCCCCAAGAAGTAAGCAGCTTCCATTCTCTGACTCTCTGACTCAGAGCATCCATCTTCTTGCTTTTCACAGCTGGGAACCTCAGAGTCCTCTTTCTTTGTTTCAAGGTTTCTGGTTTCAGTGCTTGAGTTATCAAGCACTGAACCCTGACTGGATTAACTCTTAATTAATTAAGAGCACTGATTACTCTTGTTAATGAAATAAAAAAGAAGAAGAGGCAGAGAGCCTTTGGGGCTGCTTGGCAAGAAACTGACATGAGCCAAAGAAATGAGCTGCTTGGCAGAAATATGTCATTTGCCAAGGACAAGGATAAAGGCTTCAGGTGGGGTCATTGAATCCATTTATATTGAGAGATATTAATGACCACTGATTGTTATTTCCTGTTATTTTGATGGTGATGATTGTGGTAGTGTGTGTATATTTGTGGTTGTGTATGTGCTTTTCTTCTTATTTGTGGTATAGAATCACTTATTTTCTGTGTCTTCTTAGATGTAGTTATCTTTCTTGGGTCAGAGTTTTCCTTCTCCCATTTTTTGTAGGGCTGAATTTGTATATAGATAATATTTCCCCATCTATGGTCATTGAGATTGTTCTGTGTACATTAGCAGTGGTTGGTACCTGTGGTTTCTTAGTGGTTGCTAAGTATCTGACCAGACTCTTCTAGCCTTTTGAGTTTCTGTTGAGAAGACAAGTATAATTCTAATTCTCTAAGAAAGATTTTGTGAGTTACCTGACCATTTTCTTTGTCACTTTTAAAATTCTCTCTTTGCTGGGCGGTGGTGGCGCATGCCTTTAATCCCAGCACTTAGGAGGCCGAGGCAGGCGAATTTCTGAGTTTGAGGCCAGCCTGGTCTACCAAGTGAGTTCCAGGACAGCCAGGGCTACACAGAGAAACCCTGTCTCGAAAAAACCAAAATAAAAAAAATAAAAAAATAAAATAAAATTCTCTCTTTGTTCTGTAGATTTTCTGTTTTGATTATTATATGTTAGGAAGAGTTTCTTTTCTGCCTCAGTCCAATTAGTGTTCTATAAACTTCTTGTATGTTTGTAGGCATCTCTTTCTTTAGGTTGGGAAAATAATCTTCTGGGATTCTGTTGAGAACAGTTTTCTGGTCCTTGAAGCTGAAAGTATTCACCTTCTTCTATTACTTTTATTCTTAGGTTAGGCCTTTTCATGCTATCCCAGATTTCCTGAATGTTTTATTACAGGAGTTTTTTAGATTTAACATTTTCTTTGACTGATGCATCCGTTTCTTCTATTGTATAATCTACACCTGAGATTCTATTTTCTAGCTCCTTTATTCTGTTGGTGATGCTTGCATCTCTTGTTCCTGTTCTCTTCCCTGTGTTTTCTATCTCCAGGGTTTTCTCAGTTTGTGTTTACTATATTGCTTCTACTTTTGCTTTCAGGTCTTGCACAATTTTATTTATTTATTTTTTCACCTGTTTAACTGTGTTTGCTTGTAGTCTTCAGGGGATTTACTTGTTTTCTCGTGAAAGAAATCTGTTAGGTTATATTTTCTTGTATTTACTTAAAGAATTTATTTCTTTCCTCTTTAAATTCCCCTATCATCTTTATAATATTGGTTTTAAGATAATTTTTTGTGGTTTGGTTGATTAATTAACCAAGGCTTGCTACAGTAGTGTAGCTATGATTTGAACATGCCATATTTCCATGGCTTTTGTCGATTGTGCTCTTTTGAGGTCCTTTAGCCATCTGGATGGTTTTAGTCCCTAGATGTTCTTGTTTTAGTAGGTATTGGAAAGGGGATGAACCTCAATTGTCTTGTGTTACAGTTCTCTGATGAGTATCATTTGCCTGTTTCTGGACCTGCAGTTTTGTATAATTCAGAAAGCTCAAGTGTGATGACAGTGGGTAGAGAAGTGGCAGGAGAATGGAGGTCTCCCTGGGATATCAGGTTGTTCAGGGCAGCTTGCTTGATCAGAGGTCTCAGAGAGCAGGGAAGATAGGTGAAGAAAGGGAATCTAACCTGTGTGGGTTAGCAGTCAGATGAAGATGGAGGAGAGGTGGTGGTAGAATGAAGGTCTCCATGAGATAGCAGATTGCTTAAGGCAGCTTGGCTTGGTCCAGAGTGCTTAGCAACCAGAGAAGATGCTAGGGGAAGGGAAGTTAACCTTCATAGTTCAGGAGTCTCAAGTCTGTTGAAGCTGAGGGAGAGGAGGCAGGAAAATGGAGGTCCTCTTGGGATATTGGACTGCTAAGGGAAGTTTGACTAGGCTCAGAGGTCTCAGAGAGCAGGAAAGATAAGTTAGAAAGGAAAGTTTATCTGTATAGTTTAAGAGTCTGATAAATGTGGAGGAGAAGTAACAAGAGAGTGGAGGTCTCCCTGGCAAAATAAGCTCCTCGGTGTAGTATTAATATTTAATTAATAAATCCCAGTGTGGGTTTTGCTATTCATCTCAATAGTTTATGTTCCTGAATGAAGGACAAACATACTATTTCTATATTTTAACATTTCTTATGTAGCACAATATCTGGGCAGCTGCTTTGCTTCCATGCTGCTAGACTCCAACCCCTGCAGAAAATTTGAAGGTACTATTTATTAAATTCTATATTCTATGTTGCATCCTCTTGATGAGCACTCCTCTGGGCTGCACTCCTCCTGCTCTTTTGTATGCTGTGCCGCTCTGTCATGCAGTCTTCTCAACTACAGCAACTGAGTCTAGAACAGTCATATTAATACTACAGGTGAGGTCCCAACCATCGGGCAAGATGTCACTGTTAAAAATTAATTGGAGGTCCCAAAATGGAAAACACAACACATGTAGTTCCTTTAAAATTAGGAGGGGTGAGGGGAGAATTGGTTTTTCAGCCAAGCAAAGCTCTGCAGGTTCAGAACTAAGATAGGAGTTTGTGCTACTTTGGCATGAATGGTTCTAGGGCTTGTTGCTTAAGGCTAGAACACACTCTGGGACATGGGTGACAAGGTAGTTATTCAGCTGGAAGCTCTCTCAGGATCTGGGCTGTTGTGGAGAGCTTATATCAGGATGCTGAGACCTCCTGCTGGGATAGGGCAGGCCACAGAGAGCAAGCTTAAATAAGATAGGAATGTAAGAATTGACAGAAATTAAGAAGTCAGTGCTGTGCAAGCAACCAGATTCTGGGAATTCTTGGGGATCCGGGAATATCTTGTAATGATATTTTTTCATAAATTTTCCTGAAAACAGGATCATATAGAAAATAGAATTGAAATTAAATACATAGGAAATGATGTTAATTCAAGGTGTATAAAGAGAAATTACATATTCACAGATACTAATCTCCAGAGAATGGATGAAAAAAAAAGAAATTGCAGTGTTTTAAGGATAGAAGAGAGAAATAGTGATAATTATTTAAGTGTTTTTAAGTATACAGGGAAGAATAAAGAAATTTAGGGTTTTAATCTCAAATGTAGGAAACAAAAGCATGAAGATAGAGTGAACCTCTATTTCAACAAATAATAATAATTGTTTAAAATTGTTTTAATTGCTTTGAGTTGTTTTAATTATTAAAATGAAGGTGGTTACCAGTTTGGTGGTATTAATGACATTACTAATTCTCTGGGAGAGAGGTCAGATTAGAGCAGCTCTAAGAAAAAGAAGCTGCAAAATTGAACCACTAGATTTTGGATTCCTGGACCAAGGACATGTTATTTTGGGAAAGAGATTCTGTACTTGTGTTAACGGAAAAGGAGAAAAAGCCTTTGACTTCTTCCAAAATAATATGGATTTGATATACAAGGGGAAGACCCACCCATCTTGGCTTCAGACAGGAAAGAAAAATTCAAGAAGACCAAACAGGGACAGATGAATTGTTGATTCCACCACAGGGAAACATCCCTGAAACTAGCTTAGACATAAAATGTCTCTAGACAAAACTTCAGCTAAAATTAGCCAATAAAACTTGTTGGTTACCGAATCCATACAATTTATGCTGCTATCGTTCATATGGCATAATGAAGATTTATTACAGTTGGTTATTGATCAAACTCACTCATAAAAGACAGTTGTTTCACCTGCTCAAAGAAGGAGCAAAAATTCATGTCTCACTGATGTGTGCATCTTGCACAATCCATACAAATATTTCTATAAAACTAAGAATTGATTCATATATTACAGAATGAAACACCAAGGCGTAGCTCTGACAAGGTTCATCCTTAGGAATGTTGAAATGACCTGCTATACCAGCTCCCTGTCTGACTTGATGCTATTATTGGAGAACAGCTGCAGGAATACCTGCTGATTCCTGATTACCTCAGTTCATCCAGCCATTCACACACATCCAGTCAGGACTTCAGTTAAGCCTCAAGCTTTCCAAGCATACAAAGGC
>JANHMN010000023.1:14443476-14509832 GCA_030674055.1 Rhabdomys pumilio
ATAATTTGGAAAATGTCAGAATTTTGGACAGGGAGGAAACTAAATAGACAACTTAGATGTAGGGATTTCTATCTTTCTTTTTCTCTTTTCTATTATTTCTTGTGGGTCCATGATAGGATGACTTGGTTTTTGGTAGAAGTGATGACTGGAAATAGCCCAGAGACCCAACAGGTGTCCATGCCTGTGAGGTACGGGCATCTATTTCGCTGCGCTTCCAAAATCCAAGCTCCTGACAGTGGTGAAGATCTACATTGATCAGAGCCTTGCAATCAAGTAGGGCAAAGCTCCTACTAACCCCTCCACAGGTAGAAGCTGTGACTGCAGGCCTCAGGCCCTAGGGAAATTTCCATATTAATGAGTTAGCTAAAGGGCAGAGGGCATAGCCAATTATGTATTTCTTTCCCAGACTCTCCTCCCTCCATATTTAAGTCAGGTCTGCTCTGACCTAAGTGGGATTGCATTCAGATTCACCTACCATTCGCTATGAAAATAAAGCCATTTGGAATCATAGACTCCTTTGTGTCTTTTTGGCCTGCAGTGGGGAAACCACAGAGAAGGCCTTTAATGAGCCAGCTGCTGTAGCTGCAGCTGTCATGCTTCCCTGAGGACCTCTCTGCATTCCAGCCATGGGGACTGCCTATTCAAGCAAGCTAGCCGGGCCACTGAGTCTGCTAAATGAGTATAGTAACCAAGTCTCTTTCTGTGAGGTGGTCAGGGGTTTCCTCTCCCTCGTTTCTCTCAGCTGAGGGCCATCCCACAGCTGCCAGTCTCTGTTCATCCACTGCCCTCCAGCAGAGCCTGGGAGCCCCGAATAAAGACCACCGGCCTCTGAGTCCACTCAAGTGCCCCTGCCCACCATGGAACTTCAGACTGAGTTCTCTCCCCAACCGGGGCCACCCCAGTGGCTTCTTAAAGTGCAGCACCCGCCCAGTGCCACATGGAACCAACTCAAAGATCCTGCACTTCTGTTTCTGTCTGGAGGCACGCCTCTGTGAGTTGTACAGAGCTGTAGACACATGGGACCCACTACTCCTCCCAACAAGATACAGAAACCCATTCCAGTTCTGCCACGCACGTAGCCAATCATTCCTCGCACTTCTTTCTTAGGTAAAAGGACGGGGATCAAATAGAAAAAAAAGGGATAGAGTAATAGTATAAGAAATTAGACACATGGAGATAGATTATTAATTTTACTCTTAAACAAAACATTTTATAGCCTTAATCTTACATTGGTATAAATCTTTATTTTTTTGATATAGAAATTGAAAATTTATTTTCTTACATTGGTACAAAATTTATATGCCGATATAGGTTAAGATTTTCACTAGCATAAATCTTTATATATTGATACAAAATTTAAAATTAATTTTGTTGCTCTAAGATAGGTACCACACCTATGCAGCTTACTAAGAATACAAGGCTTAGACCCAGTCGTTTCTAAGGCCACTATTATGAATTGTTTAGGATGATTAATTAATGAAAGTTAAAGTTCAAATAGTGAACTCATTGTAATATTAGATCCTGATTTAATTGCAATAAAGTGTTTTCAAGATTATTCAAATAGTAAACAGCTAAGAGTAATCAATTTTTAACAACTCAGTTATACTGTATATAGATAGTTGGTCTTCAAAAGCATCAGAGATCCACAGAATATGGCATTGAAATTCATTTCATTACTAATATATCTTTTGACTACAAGACATGTCTGCTCCTAACAGTACAACCACCTCACTTCAAAGAAGATATTGTGTATCATTACCTTCAATTTGAGTCCCTTCAATTGTGGTAAGATAGCCACTGGTTAAGTAACAACTTTATTTCATCTACAGACCAAATATTGTTCAGAAAGGACAAATGGATGCAGGATAGTTGACTGCTAAGCTCTGCCAATACAGAGTAAGGTAGTCCATGATAATTCCTGTGTCACTTAAGGTCTGTGAGATGATTTAGGGCCTAAAGGCTGAAGACAGATGCTTCAACATTATAAGCAACTTTGGAGATGGTCCAGGCAGTCAGCTGTCTCTACAAATTGTGTAAGTTTTAGAAGCTATGTTTTTGTGCTTCTGACATATTAAGGTAATATTTAATTCCTTCTCAGATCACTGAGGGGGTTGAGGACTGTGGGGTGGTGAGCTGTGAGAAGCAGCTGGGCGCCTGGTGAAGCACAGGCCTTGAACCCAAGACCCTAATCAGACAGCAGGTGTTCAGCTCTGTTCCCGGACCCTTGTTCTTTTCATTTAGCTTCAGCCTTCCACAGCCCCTCCCACAGAGAAGTCTATGGGCACCAGTCATGAGTAACAGTGCCTCCAGCTCTCAAACATGTAGATTACATATCTCCAAGCTTCCAGACCAAGCCAATAGCCATTATTTGCTGCCAGACCCAGACCCTAACCCAAAACTGTGTAAAAGAGCTTTATTTGGGAGAAGTAAAGGTGTGTGGTTATTATCCTGGTGTCTGGGAGTTTCTGTCACAAGAGCTGTAACACTTGGAAAGAGATATGCTCTCCCAAAGTGACTTCAGGACCCTCCCCTCCTTGCTAGCTAGCCTGCTTCTTACTGGCCCAGGCCAGGCTGGCTCAGAGCAGAGATACAGGTGCAGCACCTGGGAGTGGCTGGGCGGGGACAGCAGAGATGTGAGCAGAGGCAGCAGTGGAGGCAGAAGATATCCCCTCCCCACTTGCACTTTGTCTCCTTGACCAGGACCCCCCTACCAGGCCTGGCCAGAGATCATCGTGGGACACCCTCCAGAACAAGGACCCATAGAGGACTTGTTATAGTCTCATAATTGAGCTTAAGTCGTATAACATCGAGGAAGATGACCTATATTTGAAAGGATGGCTTTCAGATGGTAATGCAAGTTAAAAATCAAACATGATTGAGGTACAAAATTATAAACTCTTTAAGTTAGGATAGATGATAAAATACTTTATCTAAATTGTCGAATATAATGGACTGGATATTATAAATGTATGTCATACCTTATAATTTACATAATTGTTATAATTACATTCAATGTCCACCTAAGAGAAAAGAGCCTTGGACCAAAAGGGGGAAATATAGGTGTTGTATTATGAATGCTAACTATGTTACTCAGAAAACTGTTTGCACAAGAGGGTTTTCAACATAGCTTCTGGGAACTTGCCCCCAGTTGGTTCTGATTGGTAAACAAAGATGCCAGCCACTAATAGTTGGAGAGGACAGACAGAGTTGAGTTTTGAGGATTTCATGTGCTTGGGACCAGGAGAAGGGAGATATCTACCATGATGTGATGTGGAGGTGAGGAGAGACACCATGCCTGAGAAGAGTGCCAAACAGAGAAGAATAGCTGCCACATATAAGATCTCAGAGAGTACAGTCCAGAGGGCTACTCAACTGATTCTAGAACAGAAAAGGTAGAACATAGAATTTAGTAAGTAGTAACTTGGAATTATCTGTAGAAGGTAGATTCTAGCAGAATGGAGGCTAGATAGCTGCCTGGCTATTATGTTAAATAAGACATATTAAAATAGAGTGGCTGTGTATGAGTGTCCTTCATTTGGAAACATATACCATTAAGGTGAGTAGCAAACCCAGACTGAGATTTATTAATTTAATATTAGTAATTCACAATGAAAGCAGTGATAAATGGGCAGATCATAGCACCATGTGCCTCCATAAAGAAATTAGAAAGTTCTATCAGTAATTTAAAAGTACACATGAAAGCTCTAGAAAAAAAGAAAGGAATCAAAACAAAGAGGAATAGAAGGCAGGAAAGAATCAAAATTAGGGTGGAAATCAATCAGTTAGAAACAAAGAAAACAATCCAAAGAACCAAGAGCTGGTTCTTTGACAAAATCAACAAGATGAATGAACTCTTAGCCAAATTTACCAAGAGAGCAAGAGACAGTAACCAAATAAACAAAATCAGTATTGAAAGGAAAGGCATAACAACTGACATTGAGGAAATTCAAAAACTCATTAGGTCTTACTTTAAAAGCTTGTTTTCAAAAAATGAAAAATATTAATGAAATTGATTATTTTCTAGACAGATTATTGCTTACCATTAAATCAAGATCAGGTAAACTATTTACACAGTACTAGAAATTTTACAGACAAAGAAGCAGTTATTAAAAGTCTCCAAACCAAATAACCAAATAAAACCCAATTAGATGATTTTAGTGCAATACTCTTTCTACCTGACTTTAAAAGTAGAGCTACTACCAATACTGCTCAAAATATTCTATGAAATAGAAACAAAAAGAACACTGCCAGACTCGTTCTATGAGTCCTCAGTCACCCTGTAGACTAAACCACACAAAGACTCAACAAAGAAATGGAACTTAAGACTAATTTATCTTATGAACATTGATGCAAAAATATCCAATAAAATACTTGAAAGCAAATCCAAGAACACATAAAGACATCACACATAAAGATCAAGTAGGCTTCATGCAGGGATGAAAGAATGGTTTGATATATAAAAATCTATCAACATAATTCACCATATAAACAAAATGAAAGAAAAATTCACTTGATTATCTCTTCAGATGCTGAAAAAGCATTTGGTTAAATCCAACACTTCTTCATGTTAAAGATTATAGAGAAATCAGATATACACAATATATACTTAAACATAATCAAAGCAATATATGGCAAGCCAATAGCCAACATCAAACTCAATGGAGAGAAAATTAAAGAATTCCACTAAAATCAAGGGACAGACAATGCAGCCAACTCTCCCTATCTATTCTATTGGGCCACAGGCCCAAGTTTCCCTCGAGACGACACATACTTCCTGTATTCTTTTTCAAAGCATGGCAGAAAAACTTCTCTCCTTTGTTGCATCTGCCTTTTCCTCCTGGGACCCAAAAGTCCAGCCTGTACCTTCTGTCCAGCAATTGGCCACTGGCTTTCTTTACTGACAAATCAAGAACCAATTGAGAAATAGGAGCAGCAGAATCTCCCCATTCAATCTCGAGATCAAGTATGGCAAATTGTCCTGTTCATGTATCCTATCTGCCTACTGCTTGTTAAGGTATAAATCCGCAAGATTTACTATCTTATTGTCGATAGATGATACAGACATTTCATTTCTTGACAGCCACAAATGTGATGTAAATCCAGGTTTCTCCTCTTGTTTATCTCATTGACTAGAAAAGCTGGTAGGCATTGGTTCACTAATTGCTAAAATCTTTTCTATAGCTCGCTATTGCAAATATTAAAAACAATCAACATTCCTGCATACACTTTTGATGGTTTTTTAAAAAAAATTGTGCCACCTTAGGTTTTGTACATAAAATTGGACTTTTTTATATTCCTCATAGAACAGAAATTGTAAATGGATCTTTTAAAGTTTTTCTTGAAACAAAGTACACATATTCCTACCTACTTCTACAAATCTTCTCAACTACACTTTATTTGAATAATATTTTGAGTTTAGATCAACAATGATTTACTGCTACAGAGATTTTATGGCAGACATGCTCCAGATGGAGAGGTGTTCGTAGAAGGAGCCTGCTCTATGGAAATGGTGTGGTCCTGACTCTGTGCTTATGTAGAGAATAAATGTTTGTGTTTCCCCACAGAAGCTTATGGAGCACCTTGGGTCTCTTTTCAGACATTCCTATGCTATGAAAGCATCTGCTGTGCTACAGAAGCTGAGGATGCAGATGATGATGAGTTTGAAGTCTCATAGGTCACACTCCCAACTTGACAATGGCAGAAAGAATTGAGTGGTAAATGAGAAAAGGCAACCTGTTTCTTCCGCTCAATTTAATTTTAGAAATTCTGGCATTACTTTATGTCACTTACATGGAAGGTACTCAAGTCTAGTGGGCTTCTGAAGCTGACATCAACTTTGGCTCATGTAGTCACCTGGGAAGACTTACTACTGAGATGACATTTATTCTGCAATTATGTTTCACATGTGGTATCTGGCAGTGCTCTTTTTATCTGCACTGGGATATCATAAATTATTTACATTTTCATTGCTATGTCAGTACGTATGTTCTCATTTGAGTGACTGAGTGACTGGTAAGGACTGTCATTTTAGAGACCATATGGGATCAAGGGTACAGCTTATCAAACATCACCAACTGATTCATTACTTGACGATTTTAGTTTCTGATCAATTCAAATATCCATTGGATAGACATTGCCCAGAATGTGATGAGATTTCTGTGTTTTTGTTCAGAATAAAATTCCCCTTAAGTGGCATGTTCCATGGTTCTAAAGTATTCCTTGCCTCTTAATAAATGATCCTAGAAGTGCCCACCTCATCTGGATAAAGATAACTTCCTAGAACCTGCTCACTGGACATTTCCTGTTATACTATATTCAGAGTAAAGGGTGAAAAGGACCTTAGGCTGTTAGCCATATACCTGGATGACCTATGACAGTTTTGGAAAAAGATGACCAACCATGCCATAGACATCTTTTTATATTTTACCCATACATTGTGTTAACAGTTCATATATTTAAGTGAGTGAGAGCCCCTATATCCAAGAGAGTGAGGGACTCTTCAAAATTACTTGGGTCAATTGTATTCTTTCTGTGTAAACTCCTCTGCTAATTAGAAACTCCTTTTACTTCAAGGGATTTCTTTTTCTATGGTTCCTGTAAACTTTACTGATACATTAAGTATGGTGATTTTGGTTAACAGGTTTTCTGTGTGCTACATCAGGCGTTTACTAAAAATATTTCCAGATCACATTTTAACTGTAACTTTTTTCAGTACTTACAGCAATAAAACCAGAGGCTGCTTTAATGGTAGCTCTTGTCCAAAGAGTGTAAACTTCCCACTTCGTCAATCAGCTTACTTATAATAGCTCTGAAGCTTGGGTATCACAAGAACATATATTTTTTAAGTCCAGAAGTTAAATGTTTTAAAAGTTGTGGTGTTTTACATAGGAGATTTTAGGATTACAATAACAGTTGCAATTACTGTTATGCTGACTTTAGATAAATCATGTTTCTCCTTTAAGTAATGAGGAGGTGAGTGAGAATGGAAATGGGAAGAATAAAATACCATTTGCAGGAAATGTGGCATCATGATAATGTTAATTTAGGCTTCCTAACCATCAATCAAATAGTTAATGTCCTGGGCCAAGTTTGTTGCACATTCAATTTCTCTTTTGAGGTTTCTAAAGATTATTACACAATCTGCAAACATGTAACCTCTTTAACATCCTTAAATATTTGTTTAGTGTTATCCTCAAATTACTTCTGTTGGAATGCTTTTGATAATGTTAGTATGCCTTTTCTGGTTTAAAGGACATCTGGGGCTTTTAAACATTTAGGTACAAACAACTCTTCTGGCTGTAAAAACTAAAAAGGTTGCTACTATTTGATCTATACAGATACAAAGTTCTTACAGACAACATAATGAAAGTACAAACGGAATATTAGTTCTGTTTACTTCCAGGAACAGATTTAACAAGGTCCATGTTATCCTTGGCCCATGTTTATCCATTTTAAGACAGCTGTCTGAGGTATCCTGTGTTCTCTTTACCAAAATTTTCCTACCTGGCTTTCAACTGACCTTGGTCATTCCCCTAGCCTGCAAATAGTATGGAAGAAGCTATGTTGCTTAACAGAATTACATAGAATAAGCCATCAATTTAGGCAAGACTTCAAGTCCCAGCTATCTGTTTTATTTATTTCTCAACCTTGGTCTTACTCCATACCCTACCTTTGGGGACCATATTTCTGCAGATTAGGGTCAGCAGAGTGTAAGCCCAACCCTTGGATTGATACACAGTCACCTATAAACAATATTTCTTGTACACACAACTGAGTAAGAAGGTCAGAGGATCTATGTTCATAATATGATCAACATGTTTTAAACAAGTCCTTTCTACAGGAAACACTACTTGATATCAAAACATAAAACTAAATAAGTGTAGGACCCCAAAGGTCTGCTATGCCCTGGCTGAAACTTTCCATGTGCTGCTATCTGCAAAGTAACATTCTGCAGTTTTTCCAAGAACAAAACATCCTGTTGAAGGATAATGCCCCAGGAAAGGAATTTACACTTGACATGCTATTGCCCCCCATTTGAGTTCCTGTTTTTTCCTGAGTTTGTGTTTTTCCTTCCTTGGCTTGGTGTATATGTTGAACTTGCCCAGTAAAGGCAGTGGCATTCTTTCACAATGGATGACCCCAGTCTGAGTTGTTCTTTAATCCTCCAGACCTACACCAGATCTCGGTACCACAGCATTGCAGGAGGTGTCAAACAAGTATATTTCAGAGACTACATAAAAAAAGAGTTCATCTAAAAATGATGGGGAAAGTTATTGCTTTTTCAAATGAGGGCAGAAAGTGTGAAATTCATAGGACCTTAAGTCCTTCGTTTGGAAGAATTATGATCTAATGAGTAAACTTTAAACAATTGGAAAAGCAAAAGCAAATCGTTCAAAAATTCAGTCTGCATATTGAAAAAGATATTGGTCTGCTGTTAGAAAAGATAGGCCAAAATTCCACCTTTAGCTAGCATACACAAAGGCTCTGTGTAAATTGACAGTTCAAAATTATATATGTATGTGTACATACACATGCATTTGTATGTCTGCATATATATATATATGTATATATATGCATTTTTATATAATGTATTTCACATACTATAACTAAGTATTTTCAGATTTGTCAAATCATGCTTTCATTAATAATTTTGTATAAATCTGCTTCTGTTTCAAGAAACAAAACTCATTATATGGCTAAACATCTGAGGTTCATGGGAATTATCTAATCTTCCATATTCCCATTCCTTAGAGTCATATACACGGTTCTGTTTTGAAGTGAAAATAAGTAAATCCAAGTTGTCATATAGGTGGCAAAGCCTTGGCTGTAGTCTTGGAAATAAGAGCAGGGTTAAACAGCTCATTTGAAGATTCAAGTATGTCAATATTCCCCAAAAGTAACAATATGACTCTTGATAGCCATGTGTCAAAGCTACTCAAAGAGGAGGGTGCATATTGTTACTGAACTCTAATTCAAGTTGGTGCAGTGTCACTCAGTATACTTACATATGATTCATTAAATACTGATTAAGAGTAACTGTACTTTTCTGGAATCCGTACTGAAAAAAAACGCTAAATCTTTGATGTTCCCACAGTTTATGTATCAGCATTTTGGCATCAGGTCTTGGTGTGTCAACATCCAGAGTTCTCAAATGATCTGTCAAAAACGTGATGTCACAAACTCACATCAATAAATCCCAGAGATAACCTGGCAATTATATTGGTGTGGCATAAATAATTATAAATCCTGAAACTTTAGCATTTAATTCCAGTGGCTAACTGCACTAGTGAATTGACACAGGGTTTCTGGACACCCATAAAAATTATACTCACAGAAGCAAAGTAGTGAAATCAACATCACTCACCCTCCTGTAGAAAAGCAATGTTCCAACAAAAAGCAGAGGCTAGGGACCAGGAATCCCTAGCTTCTTAAAAAGTCCATGAGGAGAAAACTCGGTCATGGATATAAAGATATATATATATATATATATATATATATATATATATGCATATATATACACATATGCACATATATGGTATTGATACATGTACATATATATTCACACAGGTACACAGGTACTATCTTATTTATATTATTGATTCAATATATATGAGTATATACATGTGTATATATGTTATGTGAATATATATCCTTGGATGCAAATATTGACAATTACTAGAATTTATCCAGTGAGGAAACAGGTAAGCAGAATTTAACATTAACACTTAGAGTAATAATACCCTTCATATTCCAATTTAGTATAAACATTTAGGTTAATATTTGATATTTCCAATCCTAGAGTTAATATGTAATATAACTTCATAAGCTTGATTTTGAATGCTACTGAGGGGGCTCACAGACTTAGAAAGAAACCACAGATAACCAGTATGCATAACCTAAAATGCAAGATTCACAAGATGCCTCATGAATGTTATATAAGCAGTGAGCAGTGAGTTTGTTCAGCAGAAGAGGATACCTAACCACTTGAGCTTCCTGATAAGACTCTCTGAGCTGTCCTGTCTCACAGTCTACAAACTGTTGAGAGCTTCCACCATGCAGCTTTTAGGATGGAAAGAAGGCTCAGCAGCTAAGAACATTCTCTGTTTTTGTAGAGGTAGCAAAAGCAGTTCCTCACACCACATGCCAACGCACAACAGCCTTTAATTTCAGTTCCTGTAAATCCAATGCCTATTCTGACTTTTATGTTTTTCATACATGTAGGTAAAACAGTAACATGCACAAAAACTATTTTTTAAATGATACAGCATTTGTGAGTCACCATTTGTTCAGGTGTGGTGTTTTGATGTACATGCCTTCAAGCCATTCATGCTCCTGGAAGTTATATTTTAAAAAAAAATTACTGTTATAACATTATAAACTTTTGTTTCTCCAAAATAGCATTGGCAACATATTAAAGTCACAGGATGTTTTCTTCAATTGAGTAACTCAAATGATATCACAAGATCACAAACTACATAAAGCATCATATCTCTGTCCTGTCTTTTCCAAGGCTTTCTGTTCTGAGTTAATCAGCTACAGGCACTTAGTTAACTTACTTGATAACCCAACAATCTCTAATGATGACTCTTTCTGGACAAAAAGGCTTGAAGCAGAGTAATCTTTAACATCTCAAGTGTAGTCCCTGTAATTTCTATATCCTACAAACCTTGCTATCCTAATATGACAAATTACAGACTAATAACAGAAAACAAATCAAGAGAAACACTTGAGTAACCATTTTAATCCTGGTCTTTAGTCTCACAACAGTGGCTCCTAAACAAGAGTTAAAAGAGTATGGCTGAAAAGCTCAATGACATAAATGATTTTGTTGACAGCAGATTTTTAAAATTATCTCTGGCAGTTTGAAATTCCATTGGATAATACCTTTTGTTTTCCAACATGGAACAAGGGTCTAAGAATTATTCTAACTACTGGGTTACAAAGAAGTGGAGTCTAATCCATTACTCACAAGAAGAGCAGCACCAGGACAGTAAACAACAGTGCCCATGTTTCCATGGAAAAGTTTGGAATCAGGTCCATTGCTCTTTTCTTTCAACAAATCTATTCTCTGACTTTTTGTACCAGGTAAAGACTTGAGTTCCCCTTCTGAGTCCAGTTGTGTATCTGTGATGCCAATCTGCCGTGTTTACATGCTAGGACAGAAATTGGAACAGTCAGTATTGCCAGTAGAACGATGAACTTTGTATCCTAAGTACTAAAGAATGTCTTTACCTTCATTTGACATTAACAATTCTTCATATAAATCCATTTTTGACTTTTCATTGTTATTTTATTTTAATAAAAAATATAGTAAAGTGATTGATGCTAAATTTTAATTGAATGTGAAAGCCTGCATTCCAAAGTTCATTAAATATTTGCACACAAGCTGCATTAGTAAATGTTTATACATGTAAACATTCCAGGAGAGATGTTGTCACGAGCCATTACCTTATCTTTGAGGAAAACACCATTTCACTTTATAAATAATTTACAAAATTGCATAATAGTATTATGATAGATGATAGATCGATTATGATAAATAAAAATTTCTCAGCAATCAAATTTCATATGGCTGCTCGTGTGTTATCAGAAGTATATTTTGTTTTATTTGGTTTTTTTTTTTTTTTTTTTTTTGGTTTTTCGAGACAGGGTTTCTCTGTGTAGCCCTGGCTGTCCTGTCACTTGGTAGACCAGGCTGGCCTCGAACTCAGAAATCCACCTGCCTCTGCCTCCCAAGTGCTGGGATTAAAGGCGTGGGCCACCACCGCCCAGCAGAAGTATATTGTTAAATAAAGCCTAAAAATTCTCTGGATAGTTCATGAGTTTACTGACCAAAGTCAGAGAAGCTGCTGTAAAACATACTTGAATTTTATGGACAAGTCAGAGAACGTATTAGAAATATTCTAAAATAAATATTGAGGTTTCCAATCAAAGTCATAAAGCCAGAAAGCTTTCTAAAAGTGTTGTGTGTGGCCTTCAGACAGCCTTATCTGGATAGCTGCTTGTAGCAGGAACAGCAGGGCTGCATCTATGTAAACGCTGGGGGCTGTGCAGCTTCACAAGCTCTCCTGCAGGAGGACCTAATTGAGGACTTCCCCTAGAGAGCAAGGATTGCTGGTGTAAATACTGCCAGTACCTGAATTGCTGTTTAGAATAGATACTTTCTTGGGACAAACGGAGTCGTGGTTGGAGGGTATTAAAGGAGTTTGCAGCAATGCTCAGATGAGCTTGCTGCAGCATTCTTCACCTGCTGCTAGAGTCTGTGTTGTTGACTCTGAGCCAACTTGCCTCCAACCCCCATGAGCTGGTAGGGTTGGGCGGAGAGCTGTCCATGGTACAGGCAACATCTGGCACTTAATGTTGTCGATGGACTATTTCGTTTTTCTAGTTTTGTGGCTGCATGTGAATCTCCTTTTCTGAGGGCTCGTTTTTTGCTTGATGTGCAAGGACTGTGCTCGTGGTTCTGCCTGGTCTACTCTTCTTCTCCTCAGGGTGGTGCTGTTGTGCTCCCTCCGGTTGCTTCTTCAGTGAGTTGGTTCCTTAGTCTTTTATGTTGTGGGTCCGGCGAAGATAAGTGCGTGGACCACATTTCTGTCTTCTTCGTCTTTTCTGTCTGTCCACCCCGGTAATCTCACTTTTGGTCTCGGTTCAGTTCGAGAGCGAGCATGAGGTAAGCTTGAGACAAGCATGAGGCAAGCATAAAACAAGTGTGCAGTGAGTGTGTGCCAGGTGTGCAGTGAGCTTGCAGTGGCCATCTTTCCATTTTTCTTTGTCTTTGAGTGAGCTTGCTGTGTCAAGAATGCTGTGAGCCTGCTGCAGTGATTTTTTTCCTTCGTTGTCTTTGGGTGATCCTGCTAAAATAAGTGTGTGGTGGCCATCTTTTCTGTTCTTTTTGTCTTTGTTCCTTTTCACTTTTGATCTGGATTCATCCTGGTACCTGACATAGGTGCTGTTTTCCCAGATGGTGGTACCGAGGATCAGCTCTTGAACACCATTTCCTTCCCGGGTACACCATCTAGGTGCAAGGCCTTTGAGCTACAACTGAGGAAATCCCCTCCTAAGTAAACCTTGACTTTCATTGCTTTTTCTGTCATATTTCTCATATCTACTGGTTGTTTGTTCCCTTTGTGCTAGTGGTCATGGGTTCCCTCCCCTATACATCAAAAATCTCCAGATTAGGGCTCTCAAAACTTTTCGGGTAACTTGTGGTTAATCCTCGTGACCTGGACCAATTTTCTGTGGAGGCTGCTATGTTAGCCCCCTGGATATCTTCTGAGAACATTTGGGACCCTGACCTCTGGATGTGATTTCTCTTCCTTGGGAGGAAGTGCGAGGTACAGTCTGGGATTATCCTCCCTTTTTTGTACCCATTTTCTTTGTAGTCATTGCCAGTCTTAAGAATTTTTCACCAGAGGAAGTGGTGGCTACCCATAACAAACACTGTCAGGATGAGGTTAATATTCAACTTTCCATTACTGACCCCATCCAGCTTTCTCTTGGCAAACAGGGTGGTTTTAGCAATGAGGATGAGGGAGCTTCTGCTCAAGCCCTCTGGCTGTCACTCTCCAAGCCATCTTCTGGTGCTTCTGTCCAAGGTCTCTCACTTACTTCCCTTCTGTTTCTGCCACATCAGAGGTACTCCCAGCTTACCCCTAGCATAATTTAGGGAGACTTTCTTGGTAATCTACCTTATGGTACCATATTAGGCATGGAATCTCCTTACTGATTTTAAATCCCCAAAGAAGCCTGAAAGTATATCACTTCCACTCCAGCCTTGCTTTCCAAGGGTCCCTCACATGCCCCTTTCATTAGACTTCCTATTCCTTAGGAACACAGCCATCCTGAACTAGTAATTCCAACATGAGTTTGACATTGGCCAAATCAAGGTTATTTTGATCATTTCCCAGCCAATCTTGAAAAATTTGCCACCTACACACTGACTGGTCCAATTTGAGTCTCTTTTCCTCAAATCTTTGCTTCTGTTTGAGAACAAGCTCATTCACCAAGAAATTAAAATAAAGATGGTCAATATTGCCCACAACATAAGTACACTTGGGACATCTAATATTGTCCTCTAAACTCTGATGAACACACTTGTAGCAAAAGCTGTGGACACATTTTGTCATCTATATCTTCTCAATCATATCAAATCAGATGGGGCTGTGTGATGGAGATGTATAAAATTCTCTGGGGAATATTCAACATTATAATCTAACCTCACACTTGATATGTGGAAGTTTACCTCACATGATGCTTCCAATATTATTCCTTATGTTAATAGAGACCCCAGTATATTTAATATGATCACATTATGACCAATTGGGATTGATATGGCCCCTCTAACTGTCTTGATTTATGCCATCTTACTCTCAAAAGGGTGGCAATCTGTTTAATAGTACAATATTAAGAGGCTGTTTTGACACCTTGTGGATAGCTACTTATGCTATGATGTGAGAAAGTCTCATATTAATAATTATTTTGTTTAAGTGTATCTCACAGCGTTTCAAAAATAAGATGACCATCCAGGTGCTGATGGCTCTCAAAAATTTCGATTGTGGACACCCTAAGGAAGTGAACAAAGCATGAATTGCAAAGATCCATGAGACCACCACATAGGCTGTTCCTTGTCTGCCCATTGTGTGACATGCCTTCTGAGTGACAGCTCTTTGAGGGCTGGTAGTCAATGATGGGTAAAATTCTGGAAGTCAGGATAACCTAAGACAGACATAGTTCAGTATACTGGGAATGCTCCAAGATGGGGTCAACAATGTTGAGGCAATGGCACTTCGGCTCCCACTAGGTTGTCAAAATCTTTTTTTAAAAGGTAGATATGTAGCAGGAACATCAGTGCTGCCTCTATGTAAGGGCATGCTGGGGACCATGTAGCTACAGAAGCAAATCCTGCAGGAGGACCTAATTGAGGATTGCCTGAGAAAGAATCGCTGCTGCAAATAATGCTATTTAATCAGGGACTGCTGTTTAGCATAGATACTTTCTTAGGACCAATGGGGTATGGATGGAGGGTACTAAAGAAGCTTGTGTCAGTACTCAGATGAGCTTGCTACAGCATTTCTCACCTGCTCCTAGAGTCTGTGTCATTGACTCTGTACCAGCTTACCCCCAATCCCCAAGGACAGGTAGGGTCTAGCTGCACTTGCTTGGTAATCTTTGAGCTTTAGATAGATATGGTACTATAAAATGTTGAGTTGTGAAGAGTTACCTATACTCTACAATGGGGCACATGAACTGTGCCATTAGAAAAAAAGAACTATTTAGGTGGAACAGACTAAGAAACCGGGGCAGCTCAGGATTAAGAACAGCAGGAGTGGAGCCAGCTCACTGCCAAACTATCTGTTCTGGAACACATAACTATGACACTTCACTGAGAGGACCATGACAATCAGTCACATAGCATAAAAACCTAGATTTCTCCATGCTAATAAAGTATCTAGATAGGCCCTGAGAGTTTAGTCAGTGAGGTTCCTTCCTGAACATTCCTTGCTGAAAAAAAGTATTTAATCCCTGGTTTACCCTTAATAACATGTGTGAATTCACATTTGTCATCAAATAAAACAGTTTGGGCAAGCAAGGACAGTCTCCTACATAAAGAATTGCAACTAAGAGAGGCCTTCGTGGTGAACTGCCATGCTAAATCTTCTGGAGCAGGCCTTTTCTCTTACAGCACCTCTATACTTTCATACTCTGAGTACTCACTTGAAACCAAACTGGGTTCTATACCTGGTCTTGGTCTCTATCTTTCCTTTCCTGCCTGGCACATGAATGCCCTGAAGGGAAGCTCAAAACCCTGTTCCCAACTCTCATTGGTAAACAAGATACTTGGAACCACAACTATTCTACTGTTTCCCATATGATAAAACATGGACAAAAGACCCCTATTGTGGATGGTGTTTTGCCTCCAGTGAGCAGCTTGCTAGTGGTACTCTGGCATCTCAGAGATGAAGCAAACACACAGTCCAGCACTCAATTATATGCACACTCATGGGCATACGGTCAGACTTGCATCAGATTAGTGAATATTAAACAACAACAAAATCAACAACAACAACAACAATAACCATAAAAACAACAACACTAATAATAATAATAATAATAATAATAATAATAATAATAATATCAACAACATCCATGAAGTTAGGAGAGAAAAGTCATAGAAAGGATAATAGAGAAGACAGAAGTGAGGGAATGGGGTGTGGGTTTGATCAAAATACTTTATGTAGTATGTATGAATATTAAATAAAAAAATAAAGTAAGAGGATGGGATAGGTATTCAATGGGTAAATGTGTGTTATGTTCTTGTAAAGGACCCAAAGTTTGGTTCACATTTCACATGTCAGGTGGCTTATGTATACATGAAACTCCAGCTTCAGGGAGTTTCTTGAAAATTTGCAAATGATGAAGCCATAAAGCCAAGGGATGGGGAGAGTGCTTACACATCTGAATTCTGCCAGGGGAAACTTGCTTCAATTTCAGGGGTCAAAAAAGCAACCCTCTGATGCATCAGAGTTTCACAAGACAGATGTTACTTGTACTCCATTCCAATACCATTAAATATCATTACAAATAGATTGTGTCCACAAAAATCAATACTTTCACCACATAGCCTTTACAAAATTATAGGACAAGTTGATTTTCAGTTATCTGAGAAACTGCCATATTGATTTTCAATGTGGTTGTACAAGTCTGTACTCTCATTAGCAGTAAAGAACTGTTTGTCTTGGTCTACATCCACATCAGCATGAGCTGTTACTTCTGTTTTGATCTTAGCCATTCTGAAATGTATAAAATGAAATCTCAAAGTCACTTTGATTTGCAATTTTTTATGTCTCAGTATGTTGAACATTTCTTTAAGTGCTTCTCTGCCAATGGAGATTCCTCTGTTGAAAATTCTGTTTAAATCTGTACCCTATTTTTAATTGGATTATTTAGTTTATTGGTGTCTAGCTTCAAGAGTTCTTTATATAATTTGTATATTAGCCCTCTGTCAAATGTGGAGTTGGTGAAGATCTTTTCCCATTCTGTGGGTTTCCATTTTGTCCTATGGATAGTGTCCTATGCTTTACAAAGCTTTTCAGTTTCATTAGGTCTCACTTATTAACTGTTAATCTTAGTACCTGAGCTGTTGATGTTCTGTTCTGGAAGTTGTGTCCTTGACAAGGTAGATTATTCTCTTCTTTTAGATTCAGTGTATCTAGCTTTATCTTTAGATCTTTGGTTAAACTTGACTTGATTTTTGTGCAAGTTGATACATATAAATTTATTTTTATTCTTGTACATACCAACATCCAGTTAAGCCAGCACCATTTGTAAAACACAGTATAGAGAACCACAGCCAAACATTAGGCAAAGCTTAGGGAGTACTTTACAGGAGTCAGAGGGGGGAATTAGAGGAATCAAAGGGGTCAGGGGCACAACATGAGAACAGGGTTCACAGAAGCAAGTGACTGGATCTCCTTGGAACTTGAGAGATCAGTGATTCTGTTGTGTTCTGAGATAGATTCTCTGCATATACAGTATGGCTGAGTAGGTTGATGTTATTGTGGAAATATGAAAGCTGTGGCCTGGAGCTCTCACTGATTCTTTTGCCTATTTGTGGATCCTTTTCACTCTACTGTGTTGCTTTGTTTGGCCTTGATGAGATGGTATGTTCCTGGTATTACTGTAGTTTTTTATACCTGGTTTGGCTGATGTCCCTGGAAGGTCTGCTTTCTCTGAAGAAAGGCAGGGCCTGGAGATTGAGTGAGGTAGTATAGGATGGACTTGGACTATAGCTGAAGGAAAGGGGAGGTAAATGGGAGAGAAGCTGGTGAAAAGGGAGTCTGTGTTTTGGAGGTATTATATGACAAAAGAATAAAAATATATGTAACATGTCCTCTTCCAAACAACAGAAACACATACGAACATGTACACACACACACACACACACACCAGCTGCAAAAATAAATTCAGGAATGATCTTACATCAAAGCATCTTTTCATAATGACTAACACTCATTTAGTCAAAAAATTTAAAACGATCATTGCCATGAGGAAATGGAGCTAAAAATAAGCAGGTGTCCTTGAACCATATAAATGATGAAGAAATGGCTCAGGGATTAAGAGAGAGCACTTGTGCTCTTTCTAAAGGGGACCTGTGTTGAGTTTCCAGTACATACATGCTGATAAATCTAAAACAAGCAAACAAAACCAAAACCAAAACCAAAATGAAAACCAAAACCAAAACCAAAACCAAAGCCAAACCAACTAAACAAAAACCCCACATGTACTCAGGGCTTAGGAACACTGGCCACTCTTGCAGGTAACCTGGATTCATTTTCCAGCACTCACATGGATGCTCACACTCACCTGTAAATCCAAGTTCTATGGTCAATGCATGCATGTGGTGCACAGATATAAAAACAGATAACATCCATGCATATAAAATATAAATAAATTTAAAAAGGTAAAAAAAAATATGAAAACCTGTGGTAGTCCTCAAAAATACTTTAAGAAGAATCCTTATACCTCTAAGTGCCTATGTTTAGAAGTCAAAGAGTCCTCAAATAAATGGCTTAGTGATTCACCTTAGAGCATTGAAAAACCATTACAAATCATAACCCAAATTTAAAAGAAAAGAAAAGAAAGAAAGAAAAAAGGAAGTAATGATTTTAAAGAAGAGTTTAATGAAATAAAACTCGGGGAAAATGATACAGATAATCAATGAACAAACAATAAGCTCTTTGAATGCAGAAACATCATTGATAAACTCTTAGCCAAGGTAACCTAAAGATCAAGTGAAAATGCCCAAATCAATAAATTAGAGATGGGAAGAAAATCATTAATATACAGGAGTATAAAATCCAGAAAAGTAGAAGAAAATACCTGAAAATCATGTTTTACTAAATTCAAAATATGGGGAAAAAAGTCTATATTTCTAGACATGGTTATATACCATGATCAAATTAGTAATTAGAGCAGATCTCAAACAAGAAAAGGTAAGATTGAAAGATTAATTAAAAAATCTTTTTTAATAGTTTAGGGTGTAAATGAACTGATTAACTTGTAAATTTTACCATATCTTCAAAGAAAAACTACCACTAATTCCTCTCAAGTGATTGCATAAGATAATAAAAGAAGGAACACTATCAAATTGTCTTGGTCTAACCTGTGTATGTTCTTTGGTTAGTGATTCAGTTTCTGAGAGCTCTCAAGGGTCCAGGTTAGTTGACATTGTTCGTCTTCCTGTGGGGTTCCCATACTCTTCAGGGACTTCGGTCCTTCCCCCAACTCTTCTAAGGTTGTCTGACCTCCATCCAATGTTTGGCTGTGGGTATCTAAATCTATTTCAGTCAGCTGCTGAGTAGAGCTTCTCAGAGGACAGTTATGGTAGGTTTCTGTCTGCGAGCATAATGGAATATCATTAATAGTGTCAGGAATTGGTGTTTGACCGTGGGGTGGGTTTCAAGTTGAAATGGCTATTGGTTGGCCATTCCCTCCGTCTCTGCTCCATGTTTCTACTTGCATTTCTTGTAGACAGGATAAATTTTGAATCAAAAGTTTTGTAGATAGATTAGTGTCATTATCCCTTCACTGAAGGGCTTGCCTGACTACATTCTTCCACGTCCACACTATTAAGCATCCTGGCTAAGGTCAATCCTGGAAGCCTCCCCCATTCCAGGTCTCTAGGAATTTCTGGAAATTCCTGCCAACTTCTACCCCCAGCAACAGTAGATTTTTATTCATTCTTCTGGCCCTTCGGGACTCTCACCTGTTTCTCACCACACCTGATCCTGACCTCCTATTCCTTCTCCCCCCACCCCCCCACCTTCCATTCATGTCCCTCCTCCTTCTACCTTCCATGACACTTTTGTTCCCCTTTCTTTTTTTATTTCTTTTTCTTTTTTTATTTCTCATTGTTTTCTTTTTATTTATTTACAATACAGATGTTATCCCCTTTCCCCATTTCCCCTCCCCATCCTTTACTACCTCTTCCTTTACTCTTTTATACCATTTTGATTACATGCATGTAATAAGGTCAGTTGTAGATTGAGGGTCTACCAATGTAATAGATGCAAATAGTCGAAGAACAAGAAATACAGTGAACACAAATAGTCAAAGAAAAAGCAAGGCATTAAACCCAATTACATGAACACTCCCAAGATCACTGTTTCTAAAGGCTTATCTGAATGACCAAAGTGTCTGAGCCTACTTCCCTATCCTAGTGCAAGGTCATTTTCATGTCTGAAGCCTACTTTTTTGTTCTACCCTAAAATTTAGAATTCTGTCTGAAATTACTTCTTTGTTCTGGTCTAATATTTAGATTCCTGCCTGAGATTACTTCTTTGTTGTAGCCTATGATTTAGACTCCTACCTGAAATTACTTCTTTGTTCTAGTCTAATGTCAGATTCCTACTTGAAGCCTACTTCCTTGTCCTTGGCCAATGTCATATTCCTATCAAGCAGCCCCTTTCCTTCTCCTTGTCACATGTAAACTTCTTGACATGTGTTGAGAACCACACTACCCCATGTATGAGGGCCAAAATGTCAGGGACAGCTCTGTCAGTGTTGGAACCCACACTGTCAAAAGCTTTCGGAGCTAAATTGTTAGAGCCCACACTGCCCCAAGCTGCTCCAATCCACAGGTTGGGGTTCAGCAAGAGAAAGAGTGAGCACAGACACAAAGAATGGAGACCAGACAGAGTTTGTTTCAATCCTGTTTATTCTTCAGTCTCTCTTCTTTTCTCCAAGTCCCTAGTTCCTAGTACCAAGTCTCAGGTCCTGGGCTTCGGCACCAAGTCTCAAGTCCTAATCCTAGTTCTAAGTGGCTAGTCTCTTTCCCAGTTCCAAGTTATCTGCCTCAAGTCTCAAGTCTCATGTACTCTTCCAAGTACAAGTGTCTAATAATTTCTTCTGCCTGCCTCTCTGCCACGCCTTTAAGTCACATCTTTAAGTCTTATCTCTAAATCACACCTTTAAGTCACGCCTTTAAGTCTCGGCTCTAAATAACACCTTTAAGTCTCACACACCCAATGGAAGATCCTGGGTATCTAAAACAAGATGTTATCAGAGTGTGCCCAGCTGTTGTAGGCTGTTGTAAACAAGTCTCTTGTCAGAGTATATGGCTCAAGATGGCTGCAAGGATGATAGTCTCCTCCTGTTGGCTCTCCACAGACAAGCAGCCCCAAAAGTTCTCCAACTCTCCTCCTTTTTTATTTCATTAACAAGACTGAGACTGTCTTATGTCGTTCTGAGAAGAATGTCATCCTTACCCATCATAAAAGATGCATTATTGCCAGGCAGAGGTGGTGCACACCTTTAATTCCAGCACTTGGGAGGCAGAGGCAGGTGGATTTCTGAGTTCGAGACCAGCCTGGTCTACAGAGTGAGTTCCAGGACAGCCAAGGCTATACAGAAAAAACCCTGTCTCAAAAAAAACAAAAATAAAAAAAGATGCATTATCAAAGAAAATGCAGTTTTGTCTTAGGTTGGTAAGGCTCTGTGCAGAATCTTACCCATCCTTGGCTTGCCAGCCTGTTAATTTAATAACTTTGTTTAGGGTGCCATTTTCAGGTTTAAGCCATGTACTTTGTCTGCCAACAAGCTGATGATGTTAAAGATAAGCTGTAACACTATGGGCAGTAATAGAAGTATTCCCAGGACAAGAAGGGCTAGCCAGATCAAGCTATATATGCCATTCCTGAGGCTTGTCCAAAATGGAAATACTGAGCTCAGGCCATGGATAACTTTGTTGACATTTTCTGCAAAATCAAAGCTCAACAGAGCAGCATTCTTTAAATTCATAACCTCATTATGCAGAGTTGACACACCCAGAGAGGTGTTAGGATTATGACAATTATCCTAGAGGTTTCTTTAAATTTTTTTCTAATTATAATGGCAATCACTGTGAATTTCAAAAGTAACACTAGTCCAAAAATATTTATCGTGACACTTGGAATGGCTCCTAACTCTTGAACCCTGAACCTCTTTCAAATAATTTGAATGGGTTACAGAGCATCATTTGTTGTTCCAGATACCTATATAAATCCTCTTGTATATTCAATACATTAGTAATATTTTTTGCTAGATGGTTAACAAAAATAGTCATCTTAACTCCTTGTGTCAATGCTATTGAAGAAGCAGTGGTGCTAGCAGTTAATGGAATTAAAGATGTTATACCAGCAATAATCCAGCCTGTTACACTCCGGCTTCTGCTTAAAGCCTAACTCACTTCTCCCAGCACTTTCAAGCCTTTTTCAGAGAATCAAGGTTTTCTAATACTCAGGGCAGTGAGACAAAAGCTGGTTGATAGAACCCCATAACAGACATGCCAGGTTTCAACACACTAACATAATTGGAAATTATACAGTCAATGCAACTTACAGTAAATGCTATAAAAGAGACAAACCAATTTTAGCTTGACAATTAGAAGAGCCTTAAAACATGCACTGACCTTTGTTTGAAATCCAGATTCTGTCCCAACATTATCTCTTGCTATTCTACTTTATAGTGAGGTACAGCTAGCTTACAAATATGTTCCTGATAAAGTCCAGATCCAGTCTTCCAAAAGTAGACTGTTATTTTCCATATTAGATTGATTACTTGATCGCTATGAGTGAGTCCTAATAGCTGGGCACCTTTAAGAAGAATATAACAGACATAGCTTCTCTTTTCAATTCTTTATCCCACAAGGTCTAAAACCTTGAAGCAAGGCAGCTTGTCTCATCTAGGATATAGTCAAGCAAAGGTGGGTCAGGAACATATGTCCAATACAGCTCCCCAGTCATCCTTGTCAGAGAACTCAGCAAGCTCACAAGTCAGTATCATTTTTGTCTCAGCAACAGTATGTCTCACCAATCTTTTTAAAGTTCCATGGGCTTCCACAACACCTTGTCCTTGCAAAACATACAAAATCCCCTTAATAAATTGTTGAAAAAAGTCTTGACTGCTCAACTACAATTGTCAGAACCATTATCTGTTTTTTTATTGAATATTTTATTTATTTACCTTTCAATGTTATCTACACTTCCATTGCCTCCACAAAACCACTTACTCCATCCTTCGTCCTCTTATTATTATGCACGTGTGCTCCCACCATCCTCCCATTCCAGCCTCCCTGCTCACAAATTCCCCAACACTAGGGAATCCAAAGTTTCAAGCACCAAGGCTGTCCACTTCCACTGATGGAAGGCCACCCTCAACTACCTGTATAGGTGGAGCCATGAGTTTTTTGTGTTCTCCAGCTGAAGATTTTAGAGTGGGTACTCTAGCTTGTTTCTTAGGAACATTTGCTTGAAAGAGTGTTTTCCAGTCTTTTAGTCTAAGGTAGAGTCTGTCTTTGTCACTGAGGTAGGTTTCCTATACTCAGCAAAATGCTGGGTCCAATTTACTTATCCAATCCATTAGCCTATATTTTTTAATTGGGGAATCGAAGTCCATTGATGTTAAGAGATATTAAGGAACAATGATTGTTGCTTTCTGTTATTTTTGTTATTACAGGTGGAATTATCTTTGTGTGGCTTTTTTTGGATTTGTTAGAAGAGGATTACTTTCTTGCTCTTTCTAGGTTATAATTTCCCTTCTTGTATTGGAGCTTTCCAGTTATTATCCTTTGTAATGCTGGGTTTGTGGAAAGATATTGTGTAAATTTGGTATTGTCATGGAATATCTTCGTTTCTCCATCTATGATAATTGAGAGTTTTGCTGAATATAGTAGTCTGTAGTTTGTGTTCTCTTAGTGTCTGTATGACATCTCTCCAGCATTGTCTCACTTTTATAGTATCTGGTGAGAAGTCTGGTATAATTCTGATAGGTCTGCCTTTATATGTTACTTGGCCTATTTCCCTTACTGCATTTAATATTTTCTTTGTTTTGTGCATTTGGTGTTTTGATTATTATGTGATGGGAGGTATTTCTTTTTTGGTCTATTCTATTTGGCATTCTATACACTTCTGGTATGTTTATGGGCATCTTGTTCTTTAGGTTAGGGAATTTTTCTTCTATAATTTTGTTGAAAATATCTATTGGCCCTTTAAGTTAGGAATGTTCACTCTCATCTATACCTATTACCCTTAGGTTTGGCCTTCTTATTGTGTCCTGGATTTCCTGGATGTTTTGTGTTAAGAACTTTTTGCATTTTTCATTTTCTTTGACATTTGTGTCAATATTTTCTATGGTATCTTTTGCACCTGAGATTCTCTCTTTTGTCTCTTGTATTCTGTTAGTAATGCTTCTGATTTCTTTCCTAGGTTTTCTATATCCAGAGTGGTCTCCCTTTGAGATTTCTTTATTGTTTCTACTTTCATTTTTATGTCCTGGATGGTTTTGTTCAATTCGTTCACCTGTTCAGTTGTGTCCTCTTGTAATTCTTTAAGGGGTTTTTGTGTTTCCTCTTTTAGGGCTTCTGCCTGTTTACCTTTGTTCTTCTCAAATTCCTTGAGAGTGTTATTTATGTCTGTCTTAAAGTCCTCTATCATCATCATTAGAAGTGATTTTAAATCTGAATCTTGCTCCCCTAGTGATATGGGGAATTCAGGACTTTCTAGTGTGGGAGAACTAGGTTCTAATGATGCCAAGTACCCTGGGTTGCTGATGCTTATGTTATTGCACTTGCCTTTTACCATCTGGATCTCCTTAGTGCTACCTGCCCTGTCTATGCCTGAAGCCTGTCTTTCCTATTATCTTATTTGTATCAAAACTGTGTTGGGTGGGTATTACTACTGGGGTTATAGCTGGGGCCAATATCTGCTCAGTGCTCTGGCACAGAAAGGAAGGAACCAGTGCTGCAGGCCAGGAGTGACTTCCTGGGTCATAGTGGTTCCCAGTGACTCCCTGTTTGGAGTAGGTGTTTCTGTCTCCTTACCTAAGATACATCCAGGTTAGAGTTCCTGAGAGCCCAATTCCTCTGGGTTCTGTGAGATTGGGGGAAGAGGTGCCACTGGGGATCTGCTCTGTGCCTTGTTCCCCTTTCTAAGTAAGATTCAAGCATCTTTACTTGCTGCTTTCTTCTTTTTTAACTTCTCTAGGTCTGAGTGTTGTATCATGGGCATTCTGTTCTTCATGGCTAATACCCACTTGTCAATGTGTACATTCTATGCATGTTGCTTACAGTCATGTGTAACTCCTGTTCCATGATCTAATGTCCTCTCCTGTCCTCTGCCAACACCTGCATGTGGGTTGTCTGGGCAACCTTACTCAGGATATTTTCTAGTTCTTCCAATTTGCCTGCAAAATTAATAATGTCCTTGCTTTTAATATCTGGAAAGTATTTCGTTGTGTAAATGGACTATATTTTCGGTATCCATTCTTTGGATATGAGATGTTCAGGGTTTTTTTTTTACATTTTCTGGCTATTATGAATAAAGCTGCTATGAACATGGTGGAGCACAAGCCCTTGTACTATGGTGGAGAATATTTTGGGTATATGCTCATTAGCAGTATGGCTGGTTCTTGAAGTAGAACTATTCCTGTTTGGTTTTTTTTTTTATTGAAACTGCCATATTGATTTCTAGTTTTGTTGTACAAGTTTGCATTCACACCAGCAGTGAAGGACTGTTCCCATTTTTTGACATCCTTGCCGTCATTTCTTATTGCTTGAGTTTGTGCATCTTAGTCATTCTGATTGTTGCAAATTGGAATCTCATTGTCAATTTGATTTGCATTCCCATGAAGACTAAAAATTTTGAACATTTATTTAAGTGCTACTCAGCCTTTCAACATTCCTCTGTTGCAAATTCTGTTTAGCTCTGTACCTCCGTTTTGGGTTGGGTTATTTGTTTTTTTGGAGTCTACCTTCTTGAGTTAATATATATTTTGGATATTAGCTGTCTGTTGGATGTAGGATTCATAAAGATCTTTTCTCAATCTGTAGGCTGCTATTTTGTCCTCTTGAAAGTGTCCTTTGCCTTGCAGAAGATTTTCAGTTTCATGAGGTCCCGTTTATCAATTTTTGATCTTAGAGCCTGAGCCACTTGTATTCTGTTCAGGAAATTGTTTCCTATACCAGTGTGTTCAAGGCTCTTCTATTAGATTTAGTGTATCTGGTTTTATATTGAGGTCCTTGATATATCTGGAATTGAGTTTGGTGCAGAGAAATAGTTATGGATGTATTTGCATTCTTCTACATGTATCTATCCATTTAGACCAGCACCATTTGTTGAAGATGATTTCTTTTTTTTTCCATTGTATGGGTTTGACTTCATTTTCGAAAATCAAGTGTCTATATGTGTGTGGTTTTATTTCTGTGACTTTGAGTCTATCCCATTGATCAACTTCTATTTCTGCACCTTGAATTTTTTATCACTGTTTCTCTGTAGTAGAGCTTGAAGTCAGGGATGCTGATTTCTCCAGAAATTCTTTTATTATTCACAGTTGTTTGGGCTATTTTGAGTTTTTTGTTTTTCCATATGAATTTGAGAATTGATCATTCAAGGTCTGTAAACATTGTGTTGGAATTTTGATGAGAATTGCATTGGATCTGTAGATTGCTTCTCGTAAGATGGCCATTTCACTACATTAATTGTGCCAATCCATGATTATGGGAAATCTCTCTATCTTGTGATAATTCTTTCTTCAGGGACTTGAAGTTCTTGGCATCCAGATCTTTCACTTGTTTGGTTAGAATTAATTAACTCAAGATATTTTATATTATTTGTAGCTATTGTGAAGAGTGTCTTTTCCCTGATATCTTTCTCAGCCCATTTATCATTTGCATAAATGAAGGCTACTGATTTATTTGAGTTAATTTTATGTCCATCTGCTTTGTTTAAGATGTTTATCAGTTGTAGGAATCCTCTGGTAGAATTTTGCAGATCACGTATATACACTATTCTATCATCTGTGAATGATGATACTCTGGCTTCTTCTTTTCCAATTTGTATCACTTTAGTATCCTTTGTGGTCTTTTTGGTCTAGCTAGAACTTCAAGCACTATATTGAATGGATAGAGAGAGTGTTGGAGCTGCTTTGTAGACTTAGATTCTTCAAATTTTACTTTAATTGGGGTTCTTAAATGTTTTAACCTTTCTTCTACACCACTGACCAGAGATCGCAGGGAATGAATGTTAGTTTAAAATAGGGATTGTGTACTGGTTTAGAAGTAGTAGTTTTTGCTGATTTCAATCTTTTTTGTCAGGCTATCTGTAGTACAGTCCAATAGCAAACACCTAACACAAATCAGTAAAAGAAGTCCAGACCAATAGCAAACATCAAACAGGAATCAATAACAGTGGCTCAATACAGCAGAAAATACAAGGCTCCACTAAATTGGCACTAGTCAGCTAAAGTGGCAAGAATCAGTCAGAATGCTATTAGAAGTTCTTTAGTGAGTGAAGTGAAGATGAGAGAAGACCAGTGAAGCATTTTTTGGATAGCAAAGATCAGCAATGCACTGCAAGGCATTTTCGTATATTTGGACCATCCCTGAATCCTGGGATGAAGCCTGCTTCATTGTGGTAAATTATGTTATAATATGTTCTTGGATTTGGTTTGTGTAAATTTTGTTGAATATTTCTCTTTGCTGTTCAGAAGCAAAATTGGTCTGAAGTTCTTTTACTTTGTTGAGTCTTTGTGTGGTTTAGGTATCAGGGTAACTGTGGCCTCAGAATGAACTGAGTTCTGTTCCTTTCATTTCTATTTTCTGTAATTATTTAGGGATTATTGGTATTAGCTCTTCTTTCAAAGTCCTAGTCTTTTTTGCTTGGGAGGCTTTTCATGACTGCTTGTATTCCTTTAGTGGTAGTCTAACTGTTCAGATAGCTTACATGAACTTGATTTAACTTTGGTAGGTGGTATCTGTCGAGAAAATTATCTGTTTTGTTTAGATTTTTTTTAGTTTTGTGTAGTACTGATTTTAGAAGTAAGACCTAATTATTTTTTTTAATTTTCTTATTTTCTGTTGTTCTGTCTCCCTTTTTATTTCTGATTTTGTTAATTTGGATACTGTCTCTGTCTCTTTTAGTTAGTTAGGCTAAAAATTTGTCTATCTCGTTGATTTTCTCAAAAAAAGCAGCTCTTTGTTTAGTTGATTCTTTGAATTTTTCTCTTAGTTTCAGGTGTGCTATTAAGGTGTTAGTAAGAGATCTCTCAAATTTCTGTATGAAGGCACTTAGTTCTATGAATTTTCCTCTTAGCACTAGTTTCAGTGTGTCTCATAAGTTTGGGTATGTTGTGCCTTAATTTTCATGGAATTCTACAAAATCTTTCTTTCTTTCTCTTTCTTTCTCTCTTTCTGTTTTTCTTTCTTCCTTTCTTTTTTTTTCTTCCTTTCTTTCCTGGCAACGTAATCATTCAGTAGAGAGCTTTTCAATTACCATAAGTATCATTACTTTCTGTTGTTTCTGTTTATGCTGAAGTCCACCCATAATCTTTGGTGATCTGACAGAATACAAGGGGTTATTTCAATCTACTTGAATCTGTTGAGGATTGCTTTGTGCAGGATTATATAATCAGTTTTGGAGAAGGTTTCATGAGATGATGAGAAGGTGTATTATTTTGTTTTGGGGTGAAAGGTTCTGTAGGTATCTGTTAAATCCATTGGCGAGAGTGGGGTGTTGAAATTCTCCACTTTTATTTTATGGGGCACAATGTGTGATTTGAGGTAGTAAAGTTTCTTTTACGAATGTGGGTGCCCTTGCATTTGGACATAGATGTTCAGAAATTAACACTTCATGAGTATGAGGTGTTGTTCCGCATCTCTTTTGATTAGTTTTAGTTAAAAGTTTATTTTATTAGCTATTAGAATGAGTACTTCGGCTTGTTTCTTGGATCCATTTGCTTGGAAAATCTTTTTTCAGCACTGAGCTGCTAGTGTTTATCTTTGTTGCCTGTAAACTAGTGTCTATCTTCTGTGCCGTGTGTGTGTGTGTGTGTGTGTGTGTGTGTGTGTGTGTGCAATAAAATGATAGATCATATTTACATATCCAGTTGGTGAGTCTATGTCTTTTTATTGCTGAATTGAATCAATTGATATAGAGAGGTATCAATGACCAATAGTTTTTATTTTCTGGTTTTTTTGATGGATGAGGTGGTACACTGTGTGGGTTAGTAACATTTCAGATTTGGCATTTTCCTTGACCAATGTAGCAATTTATTCTATAATATCTTCTACCCTTGACTTTCTCTCTTCTATTACTTGTATTCTGTTAGTGATGCCTATGCATGTAGTTCTTGTTTTCTTGTCCAGGTTTTCAATCTTTATGCTTGCCTTTGTTCGTGCCTTTTTATCACTTCTATTTTAATTTTTAGGACTTGGACCTATTTATTTCCCTCATAAGTTTGATTATATTTTTAAGGTCTGTTTGACTGTGTTTTCCTGTCTTTCTTTAAGTGAATTATTTATATCCAGTTTAAAAGACTCTATCATCTTTATGAAATGAGGTATAATGTTACAATCTTTCTCTTCAGGTATGTTAAGATATCCAGGGCTTGCTGTAGAAGGAGAGCTGTGTCCTGATGGTGCCATATTGCATTGGCTTCTGTTGATTGTGTTCTTGTGCTTTCTTTGTGCTATCTGGTTGTTTCTGGTGTTGAGTGGCCTGGGTGTTCCTGGTTGGAGTAGCCTTCCTGGGAAGCAGGTGTAACTGTATGATCCTGGTTGGAGAAGGTCTCCTGGGAGGTAGGTGGAGCTGATAGGTGGGGTCAATGTGCTGATCTGAGACTGCTGAAAGTGAGTGTTTATTAAATTTCTGCATAATGGACTGGTGAAATTATTTAGTGATAAGGAACACTGGCTGGTCCTTCAAAAGGCCTGAGTTTGATTTTCTTCCCAAATTGGGGCTTACAACCTTGTAATATCATAGGATGATTTGAGTCATTTATGAATTTAATTTCTTCCTTTACTGATATCTAAAAGTGAACTTTAACTATTTAGGGAATCTGAAAAAGATAAACACAGTAACATCAATAAAGGTCTTATGTTGTTGTGTTTTAAGTCAAGGTATTATAACCTTTCTCTATTTGCAACCAAAAATTAAAATCTGAGTGTGTTCTCTGCCAAACTGTAAGTGATTTGTTTACACCATGTATTTATACAAGTGCATTGAAGGCAGAGATTATGTGCAGAAAAGAGCACAGAGGTCATCTGAAGTAGTAATCAGTTTGCTCTAAAATTCCCAGTGGGTGCACATGTGCTTCTTGCCAAGCACCAAAATGTTTTGGATCCATGAATGAAAGACATACACATGCAACTTTATTTTTAATATGCCATAAGCAGCTCAATGGCTGTGACATTCTCTAACTCAATATGACTAACACATACTTCCATCTGATATTCTTGAGTTTACACTTACTAAATCTACATATTTGCTGCCTTGGACTCTGATCAGCAGCCCTTCTGGGACCACATTCTCTCTGTACCTATATGTCAGCTATATCTCTCTTCTGCACCTTTCTGATATGTTCCATATCCTACACTATCCTCATGGAAAAACCCCCTCATCTTCCTTTCTCAGACCCTTGCTGGGAATCCTAAAAGTTCCATCTCTGTCTCACTGCTCAACCATTGGCCACTGATAGCTTTATTGACTAGTTAAAGCCCAAGTGGAGACAGGCTTCCTCTAGTCCTATGTGCAGTAAACTGAAAACCAGTTTTTTGATAACATAATTAGCATCAGAACACAAGCCACTACATTTCTTCATTTTTTTGCATTAAAAAGTCGTTTTCTTTCAGATATACACTGAACAATATTACAACATTTATGTACACAATGAGGTATGATATATGCTAATAACATCCAGCCCATCAGTTTTGTCAATTTAGATACATTATTCTATCATCTATTTTAACTTAAAGAGTCTACAGTTCTAAACCTGAATTATGCTTTGGTTTTAACTTAGATTAATATCTGAAAACCATCCTTTTGAACCTAGGTCTTTCTTAATTCTAAACAATTTACATTAGATTATAGCTAGTCTTCAACACCATCAGTGATTATTGCCTGAATATGTAGGAAGCACAAGGACTTAACTTCCAAAATTATACAATTTGGAGAAACAGCTGGATGCCTGGAGAGTCCCTAGTTTATTACAATATTGGAAAATCTGTCTTCAGCCTTCCAGCCTAGAACAATATGGTAGACCTTATGTGAAGCAGAAAATAGGAAGGACTGACCCTGTCTTGACAGAACTAAGCTGTTGTCTATCTTTAATGTGTGTCATTTTCTAGACAGTACTCTTTGTTTGCAGATGAATTACGGCAATTCTTGCCCAGTGGCTACATTGCCACAATAAGCAACTCTGCCTGGAACTAATGATGCTCAATATCTTCTTTGAATTGTGTAGTGGGTACTTTCAGGAGCATATGTCAAATCATCTTTAATAATAAAATAACATTAAATGTCATATTATGTGTATTCTGATGATTTTGAAGACTATTAAACCTTGACTACTCTTAGCTATTTTTAATTGGACACTACTAGAAATATTTTATTATAATTACATCAGAATCTAAAATAACCTTGAGTTTACTTTCTGGCCCTTAACTTGCATTGCTTGATCATCCTAAACTGTTTGTAAAAGCAACTATAGAAAGACTGGGTCAAAGCCATGTCTTCTTAAATGAGTCGCATAATTTCAATGCTTGTCTAAGAGTAACAACATTAATTTCAAATTTTTATCAACATACAAATATTTATACTGACAAAATCCTTAAATCTGTATCAATATAAAAATACTGTACCAATGGAAAAAATATAACATTTTATGATTATATTCTTATAATTATAAAATTATAACAATTTTGTATCAGAAATAAAGATTTCTATGTAATATTATAATTATACAATGCTTTGTTCAAGAATAAATTTAGCAATCCATCCCATCTGTTTCTTCCCTGTTCAAAATTATGATCATTTTCAAATTTTTCTTAAAATAATAACCTATCTATAATTTACAAAATAACCATAACCAGACACCCAAACTCAAGTTATTGAGATAATGACTCTCCACAACTCCACAGAATCCTGCTGAATAGGGGTGACACAAATATTTTAAAGGGGTAGGGATGGGTAGAAAAATCAGTAAAATTTGTTAGACTTAAGAAAGTTAGCCATATCATCTGTTATCCAGTCTCCGAATATTTAGAAGGCTCAGGACGTGACTGAAGTTCAGACTGGATCTGTTTGAAAGCCTGGATGAACTGAGTCCATTGGGAATCACCAGCTAATCTTGAAGCTGTGTTGGGAGACAAATACTGGAACAGAAGGTCATTTCAGTGTCCCTGTGGATGAATCTTGGCAGAGCTGTACATTCTGTAATATATGAATCTTACAACTAATATTTTAGTACTATTAAGATATTTGTATGGATTATGCAAGGTGCATAGATCAGTTAAGGATGAACTTTTTGTTCCTTGTTTGAGCAAGTGAAGAAAGCCTTTTCTTCTTTCTTATTAACACAAATATAGAATCTCTCTTTCATAATAGCATGTCCTTGGACCAGTAGCCTGAAATCATCAAAGGTATAGATTGAGTCAATTTAGTAGCTTGATATCTCTTCCAGAATATTTTAAAAATTATAACCACATGCATTTTAATAGTTAAAACAATTTAAAGCAATTAAAGCAACCTAAACAAATACTATTATTTGTTGAGTCAGTGTTTTTTAACTATCTCCTGCCTTGTTCTTACATGAGATCAAGGCCTAAGTTTCTACTATTTGTTTAAGATAAGTTTATTCTTTTTATCTCCTTCTCTTGACCTACAATTTAAGATCAAAAGCCTCAGTTGATTTACTCATCTATGTATACTTAAATTTTCCCTTCTATGGACATTAATATGTCTTTCTCATTATATAACTTGAATTAACGTCTTCTTATGTATTTGCCTTTAATTAAATTCCCTTCTATATTTTTAATTGGTTATTTTCTTTAATTACATTTTAAATGTTATCCCTTTTCCCTGTTTCCCACTGGAAACATCTTATCCCATCTGTCCTTCTCTTGCTTCTATGAGGGTATGCCCCCACCGACTCACTCCCACCTCCCCACCCTCACATTCCCCTATACTGGGGCATTGAGCCTTTACAGGACAAAGGGCCTCTCCTCAAATTGATGCCTGACTCGGCCATCCTCTGCTACATATGCAGCTGGACCCTTTCTCCTTCCTCAGTCCCTTCCTGGGAATCCTAAAAGTCCTGCCTCTGTCTTCTTGCCCAGTCATTGGCCAACAGTAACTTTATTTACCCATTAAAAAGCAACTTGGACTGGCTTCCTTTAATCCTATGTGATAAACACTACAATCAGATTTTTATGTAATATATTTAGCATAAGAACACAAACCAACAGTCATCAGGACAAACCTCCAGTACAGGGTGTCTTTATCCATGCCTGCAGCTCAATTCTTTGTGCATTTAAAAGAGATATTACCTAGTAGAACTAATTTCACAAAAAATGCATTCTTATAAGACCCTAGGTAGACTCAGACCTTTTGCTTTTGATTGTTTATGTTCCTAGCTAGGATTTAGTCTCAAGAAATGACAAGTCTCTTTCACCCAGATAGACTAGAGGCCTGCTGGTGAATAGGACAGGTCAGAGTCATATTACACCTCATTACAGTAGGTGTAATCAAGCAAAGTAAGTTTTTCAAAGTAAATTGTGTTAGTTTAAGAAAGAAACTATTATATTTTGTTAAGAGTGTGCTTGTATGTTTATTACATGCAAGTGTGTTTGTGTGTGTGTGGCATTATAAATTTTGCAGGTAAATGGGTGGAACTAGAAAATATCCTGATTAAGTAGGCCAGACCACCCACATGCAGGTGCTGACAGAGGACAGGATAGGACATTAGATCATGGAACTGGAGTTACACAAAACTGAGAAGGACATGCATGGTGTGTACACACTGATATGTGGGTATTAGCCATGAAGAACAGAATGCCCATGATACAACACTCAGACCTAGAGAGGTTAAACAAGAAGGAAGGAGCAAGTGGGATGCTTGCATCTTACTTAGAAAGGGGAACAAGGCACAGAGCAGATCGTGGGGGACAACCCTGCCCACAATCTCTCACAGAACCCAGAAAAAAGCAAGTCTCCTAGAAGTTCTAACCTGGGTAGTATCTTAGGTAAGGAGACAGCAACACCCACCCCAAACAGGGAGTAACTGAGACCCACTAGGACCAAGAAACTTACTTCTGGCCTGGATCGCTGGTTCCTTCTAGTCTGAGCCTCAGCACTGAGCAGATCTTGGCCCCAGCTATAACCCCAGTAGTAATACCCACCCAACACAGTTCTGATACAAACAAGATAATAGGAAAGACAGACTCCAGTCAGAGACAGGGCAGGTAGCACTTAGAAGATGCAGATGGTGAAAGGCAAGTGCAAGAACATAAGCATCAGCAACTCAGGATACTTGGCATCATTAGAACCTAGTTCTCCCACACTAGAAAGTCCTGAATTCCCCATATCACTAGGGGAGCAAGATTCAGATTTAAAATCACTTCTAATGATGATGATAGAGGAGTTTAAGATGGACATAAATAACACTCTCAAGGAATTTGAGGAGAACAAAGATAAACAGGTAGAAGCCCTAAAAGAGGAAACACAATAATCCCTTAAAGAATTACAAGAGAACACAAGCGAACAGGTGAAAGAATTGAACAAAACCATCCAGGACATAAAAATGAAAGTAGAAACAATAAAGAAATCTCAAAGGGAGACTACCCTGGAGATAGAAAACCTAGGAAAGAAATCAGGAGTCATGGTCGCAAGCATCACCAACAGAATACAAGAGATAGAAGACTCTCAGATAGAAGATACCATAAAAAATATTGACACAAATGTCAAAGAAAATGTACAATGCAAAAAGCTCCTAACACAAAACATCCAGGAAATCCGGGACACAATGAGAAGGCCAAACCTAAGAATAATAGGTATAGATAAGGATGAAGACTCCCAACTTAAAGGGCCAGTAACTATCTTCAACAAAGTTATAGAGGAAAACTTCTCTAACTCAAGGAAAGAGATGTCCATAAATATACAAAACTATGGAACTCCAAATAGACCAGATCAGAAAAAGAAATACCTCCTTTCACATAATATCCAAAATATCAAATGTAGAAAACAAAGAAAAAATACTAAAAGCAATTTAAAAAAAAGGTAAAGTAACATATAAAGGCAGACCTATCAGAATTATACCAGACTTCTCACCAGATACTATAAAAGTAAGAAGATGCTGGACAAATGTCATACAGACCCTAAGAGAACACAAATACTAGTCCAGGCTACTATAACCAGCAAAACTCTCAATTATTATGAATGGAAAAACCAAGACGTTACATGACAAAACCAAATTGACACAATATCTTTCCACAAGCCCAACTTTACAAAGGATAATAGTGAGACAGCTCCAATACAAGGAGGGAAATTATACTCTAGAAAGAGCAAGAAAGTAATCCTCTTCCAACAAATCCAAAAGAAGATAGCCACACAAAGGTAATTCCACCTGTGATAACAAAAATAACAGAAAGCAACAATCACTGTTCCTTAATATCTCTTAACATCAATAAACTCAATTCCACAATTAAAAGACATAGGCTAAAGGACTGGATACATAAACACAACCTAGCATTTTGCTGCATCAAGAAACCCACCTCAGTGACAAAGACAGAATCTACCTTCTAGTAAAAGGCTGGAAAACAATTTTTTGACGCAAATGGTCCTAAGAAACAAGCTGGAGTAGCCACTCTAAAATTTTCAGCCTGAGAAAACAAAGTGAGGTATTCATGGCTTCATCTGTATAGGTAGTTGAGGGTGACCTTGCCAGGCATTGGTGGAAATGGACGACCTTGGTGCCTGAAAGTTTGGATTCCCTAGTGTTGGGGAATTTGAGAACAGGGAGGCCAAGGATGGGTAAGATTCTGCACAGAGCCTTACCAACCTAAGACAAAAGTGCATTGCCTTTTGATAATACATATTCCATGATGACATTCTTGTTAGAAGAATCTAAGACAGGCTCAGTTTTGTTAATGAAATAAAAAAGGAGGAGAGCTCTAGAGCCTTTGGGGTTACTTGCCAATGAGCTGACATGAGCCAAGGACAAGGAAGAAGGCTTCAAACAAGACTCTGACATTAGACTAGAACAAAGAAGTAATTTCAGGTAGGAGCCTAAATTTTAGGCTAGAACAAGGAAGTAGGATTCAGACATGAAAATGACCTTTGGCTAATATAGGAAACTATGCTCAGACACTTTGGTCATTCAGATAAGCCTTTAGGAACACTGATCATGGGAGTGTTCACGTGACTTGGTTTAATGCCTCGCTTTTTCTTTAACTATTTATGTTCATTGTATTGCTTGTTCCTCGACTATTTGCATCTATTGTATTGCTAGACCCTAAGCCTAGTACTGACCCTAATACAAGCACATAATCAAAATGGTTTAAACGCATAAAGAAAGAGGGAGCATAGAATAGGGGTTCTAGGGAGGGGAAATTGGGAAAACAGATGACATCTGTACTGTAAATAAATAAAAAAGAAACAATGAGAAAAGAAAAAATAAAGGGGAATAAAACTATCATGGAAGGTAGAAGGAGGGAGGGACATGAATGGAAGAGGGGAGGGGGAAAGTAATAGGAGATCAGTATCAGGTGTGGGGAGAGACAGCTGAGAGTCCTGAAGGGCCAGAAGAATGAATGAAAATCTACAGTTGCTGGTGGTAGAAGTTGGCAGGAATTTCTAGAAAGTCCCAGAGACCTGAGATTGGGGAGGCTTCCAGGATTGACCTTAGCCAGGATGCTTAATAGTGTGGACATGGAACAATGTACTCAGTGAAGGAATAATGACACTAATCTATCCACAAAACTTTTGATTCAAAATTTATCCTGTCTACAAGAAATGCAGATAGAAACATGGAGCAGAGACTGAAGGAATGACCAACCAACAGCCATTCCAAATTAACCTCCCCCCCAAGGGCAAACACCAATTCCTGACTATTAATTATATTCCATATGCTTGCAGACAGAAACTTAGCATAACTCTTCTGAGAGGCTCTACCCAGCAGCTGGCTGAAATAGATGTAGATACCCACAGCCAAACATTGGGTGGAGGTCAGAGACCCTTACATGTGTTGGGAGGATTGAAGATCCTGAAGAGGATAGAAACAGCACAGGAAGACCAACAATGTCAACTAACCTGGACCCTTGGGAGCTCTCAGAAACTGAATCACTAACCAAAGAACATACACAGGTTAGACCAAGACCAAGGTACATACATAGCAGATTTGTAAATTAGTCTCCATGTGGGTTCCCCAATAAGTGGAGCAGAGTCTCTGCCATAAAGCATTCATAATGCAAAAGCATTATGAATTTTGCAGGTAAATGGGTGGAACTAGAAAATATCCTGAGTTAAGATTGCCCAGACCACCCACATGCAGGTGCTCACAGAGGACAGGAGAGGACATTAGATCATGGAACTGGAGTTACACACAACTGTGAAAAACATGCATGGAATGTACACACTAATAAGTGGGTATCAGCCATAAAGAACAGAATGCCCATGATACAATACTCAGACCTAGAGAAGTTAAACAAGAAGGAAGGAGCAAGTGGGATGCTTGCATCTTACTTAGAAAGGGGAACAAGGCACAGAGCAGTTCTGCCCCCAATCTCACAAAGCAGAGAGGAAACCAGCCTCCCAGGAGCTCTAACCTGGGCAGAATCTTAGGTCAGGAGGCAGCAACACCTGCCCCAAACAGGGAGTAACTTGGACCCACTAGGACCCAGGAAGTCACTCCTGGCTCAAAGAACTGGTTCTTTCTTGTCTGTGCCTGAGCACTGAGCAGATCTTGAGCCCCAGTTCTAACCCCAGTACTAATACCCAGCCCACACCGTTCTGATACAACCAAAATAATAGGAAGGTATAGAAGAGAGTGAGGATTCCCAACTTAAAGGGCCAATAAATATCTTCAACAAAATTATAGAAGAAAACTTCCCCAACCTAAAAAAAGAGATGTCCATAAATATAAAAGCCTACAGAATGGCAAATAGACTAGACCAGGAAAGTAATACCTCCCATCACATAATAATCAAAACACCAAACGCACAAAAACAAAGAAAGAATATTAAATGCAGCAAAGGAAAAAGGCCAAGTAACATATAAAGACAGACCTATCAGAATTACAGCAGACTTCTCACTAGATACTATAAAAGCGAGAATGTCCTGGACAGATGTCATACAGACCCTAAGAGAACACAAATACCAACCAGGCTACTATTAACAGCAAAACTATCAATTACCATCGGTGGCAAAACCAAGATATTCCAAGACAAAACTAAATTTACACAGTATATTTCCACAAACACAGCACTACAAAGGATAATAGCGGGAAAAACTCCTATACAAGGAGGGAAATGTATCCTAGAAAGAGCAAGAAAGTAATCCCCTTCCAACAAATCCAAAGAAAGATAGCCACAGAACTATAACTGGGTTATTAGTGAAGATTTGTGTTGATAAGTCTAGATAGTATTTTACTTTCTATCCTAACACCTATGGTAAATTGTTGGTTTCCTTTTCATTGACCTTTGATAACTTGCTTTATAACATCCTGAAATGTACTCTCAGTAAAATTCTGATTACTTGCCTAGGAACAATTAACTGATGTTATATGAAAGACTGACTAAATTCTTATTACAGTTTTTGACTGTCAGAAAAATACCTAGTAACAGTCTCATTATAAAAGAGCTTAACAATTATGGATATAATTTTTAAAATTTTTATAAGATTATCATTAAGATTTAAAAAGTTATCTATTATATAACATCACCACAAGATAGTACATTTTTATAGGTCTATGTTTCATAATAATAGCCTGAGACAGCAATTTGACATCTTTAGAGAGTATATAGTTCAAATTACAAAATCTGTTTTTAGTGTCCTCAGTTTTTTCATAATAGTTAATACTTGAGGACTTATACTTAATCAATTATGATAAGTGAATTCTACTCACTTTTTATTTAAAAAAATAAAATATGTATATGTGATTTTACTTTCTACTTACAATTAATTTAACAAGAAAAACAATTAAAAATATTAGTTATTACCTATAGTATCTTTTATGCTTGGTGTTCCATATCAGATTAAGATAAACAAAACTGACTGTTACAGTCAAACATTTGAGATGTTTAGTTAACAATTTATTATTACACATATTACTGGAATTACTTATAATCCTCAAAGACAAGATATTATAAAACAGATATTATAAAACTTTAAAATAATATCTTAATAACTCTCTGAGTATGGGGGTAGCAGCTACTGGTGTTTCTACCCTGGTTTTACAGAACTCTGAAAAATTGGCTTTTAAAACAAAAGAGGGGGAACTATACCCCCTGAAGAAGTCTACCAGAAACACTCTCCATCATGCCTTATTTGTTTTTAATTTTCTAAATCTAAAAGCTCAGGACAAAGCTGTTGCTGATTGCTTTTGGCATGCAGAGACCAATAAAAACTATACCACAGTTATGTGGAAGGACCGTCTTACCTTTAAATAGAATGGCCCTCATACAAAGCCTAAGATTGATATGCCTGTTTGATGCCAAAGAAGGCACAGTTAAATGATGCTGGCCTCCAGACTTACACTACTCAGAACTTCGATGGGCCATTGGCAAGGACATCAAACAGCTAGATATTGACATCACTAATCTGAAGAAATCCCTCGTTTTGCTGTCTGAAATGATCTCCAAAAAATTACAAAGAACTTTAATGGACTTGATTTCCTCTTTTACAATAGAAAAGACTGTGTACAGCTCTAGACTGTGTACAGCCCTTAAAGAAGAATGTTGCTTTTACATAGACAAGACAGGAGTGGTTTAAGATAACATGAAAAAGTTCAGATAAGGCCTTGAGAAAAGACAGAAAGAGAGAGAGGGAGAGAGAGGGGCTGGTAGAATTGGTTTTCAACCTCTTCATGATTGTCAACCCTAATTCCCTTCATTTTGGAACTGATAATTGGGTTACTTTTGCGTATTTCTTTTGGTCCCTGGGCCTTAAATAAGATGACCAACTTTGTGAAACAACAGATAGATAATTTTGACAGCAAATACATTATCATAAGTTAGCTATGGAAGACTACGAGACTCAAGACAAGGTTATTACTCTATCCAGAGTGTTCCTAAAACCCATCTCCACCCAACATAAAAGAGGGGACTTCTGCCCCTAGACCAAACAGAGACAGTCATCCAAAACCTCCTCTGACTGGTGTTTTAAAGTATTGCCTAGGCTGTGAGGCTAAGCTGTGCAAGGGAATATAAATAAAAATTTAAAATATCCTTCTGGGTTCCCTGACAGGCAAACCTGACTGCATAGGGGTTGATGTAAAAAGTATCCCCTCTCCAAAAAAAAGATATCGGGAGAGGTATGGCCTCACTGAACATGCCTCACTGAACAATGACAGTAGGACCAGAGCCATTACAAGGTCCCCTTTAATTACTGGAGGTCAGGCCTCTATCACTGCTTTTGCAAGATTGCCTTTGCAAGATTGAAATCACCATGTTTCTTCTATACTTGGAGAAGAAAGGTGATGTCAGAGGCAGTCTTGCTTATACACTGAAGGCCTAAAATCAGTCATAGCCCTAAGTCAGCCTGCTTACACAAAGCCTTGGTCAAACTAACTCTTTAAAATACATTTGTCTTTCACTTGCTCATACAAGGTGCATAAATTCATTCTTAACTGATCTATGCACCTTAAACATTCCATACAAATATTTTTATAGAACTAAATATTGGTTATAAGCTTTATATATTACAGAGTGAAACACCAAAAGAAGAGCTGTCACAGGATTCACCCTCAGGTATACTGAAATGACTTGCTATTCTGGCTGCCTGCCTGATCCTGCCCCAACTGATGCTGTTTTCAGAGTCATGCTTCCAGAACAGCTTTAGGAATGGCTGCTAATCCCCAATAACCTTTATCTATCCAGCCTTTCAGATTCTAGTCAGGATTTCAGTTAAGCCCTGAACCTTTCAGCATACAGAAAATAAATGACAAATGTTTCAGCTAACTTTCTTAAGACTAATCATTTTTTTCTAATTTTCCCCCTACCCCCTAAAAGAGATTTCTTTGCTACAGTTAAACAGAAAACAATCATAGAAATTCATTGTCTCAATGAATTAGAGTGGATGATCTTGGTCACTTTATGAATTATATCTATATATGTTGTCTTTTTAAGGGATAATTACAAATTATTACAGTTTGGGTCAGGGAGAGAACTAAATAGAGTGCTTAGACCCAAGGATTTCTATCTTTTCTTTCCTCTTATTTATCCTTCTTTCTTTTTAGATGAGGGGAATGGAGTCTGGAAAAAAAGGGGTATAGTAATATTATAAGAAATTAGACAAATAGGGAAAGATTATTAAATTTACTCTTAAACAAAGCATTTTGTAGCCATAATCTTACATTGGTAAAAATCTTTATATTTTATGCAGAGTTTAAATTGTATTTTCTTACATTTGTACAGATTTTGTACATTGATATAACTTAAAGGTTTTCATAGGTATAAATCTTTGTATATTTCTAACAAAAATTAAAATTAATTTTGTTACTCTCAGTTATGCATTGTGCCTATGCAACTCAATTAAGAATACAAGTCTCAGACAAGGCCTTTTAATAGCTGCTATTAAAATCTGTTTAGAATGATTAAGTAATGCAAGTTAATAGTCAGATAGTAAAACTTTATGGTCATATTAGATTCTAATTTAGTTAATTACAAAATAGTGCTTTCAAGATTTTTCAAATAGTAAATGGCTAAAAATAATCAATGTTTAACACATCAGTTATTCTACACAGAGATAGTCTTCAAAAGCATCGAAGATCCACGGCATATGGCATTTAAAATAATTTCATTATTAAAATATTCTTTGAGGCATGCACCACTTCCGTTTTAGCCTCTGCCTTGAACCCTGCAGTAGCCACGATGTTGATGCCTAAAAAGAATTGGACTGCCATCTACATCTATGAACTATTTTTTTAAAGGGGTGATAGTTGCCAAAAAGTATGTCCGCATGCCCAAACTCTCCAAGCTGGCAAACAAGAATGTACCCAACCTTCATGTAATGAAGGCCATGCAGTTTCTCAAGTCTCAAGGTTACCAGTAGAAATGAAGGTGCAGTTTGCTCAGAGACATTTTTCCTGGTAGTATACAAATGAGCACATGCAGTATCTCTGAGATTACCTACACCTACCTCTGGAGATCATGCCCACCACCCTGTGCCATAGCCATCCAGAGACTGGCAGACCTTGGTCCAAAGGTTCAGAGGGTAGTCTGCCTGCAAGATTCACAAGAGAGAAGGCAGACAGAGACACCTACAGAAGGAGTGCTGTGCCCCCTGGAGCTGACAAGAAAGCTGATGCTGGGGCTGGCTCAGCAACCAAATTCCAGATTAGAGGTGGCTTTGGTTGTGGACATGGTCAGCCACCTCAGTAAAGTTGGAGATTATGTTATATTGAATAAACTGTGAAGAAAAAAGGACCCTTTCTTAGTGACACAGATCTACTCCTGACAGTAGCCCTATTCCACTTCAAAGATGATGCTGAGCACCAATACCTTGATGTGGAGTTGCTTCAATTGTGACAGACTAGCTACTTGGCAAGACATGTCCTAATTTCATCTGCAGGCAGAATGCTGTCCAAAGATTAGAAACAGGTGCAGGAAAGTCAGCTGCTAAGCTCTGCCAATACAAGGTAAGCAAGTCCTTCAGAATTCCTGCTTCACTCAAGGTCGGTCACATGTTCTGGGACAGAAGACTGAAGGTAGATGCCCCAAATTTATAAGGAATATTGGGAACTGACCAAGCAGTAATTTGTCTCTGCCAATTGTTTAAATTTTGGAAGTTAGATACTTGCATACTCAAAGAATTCTTTTGCTCAAAAGATTTTTATAAGCAATTCTTATACTCAAAAATTTTTAAATGTTTGGTGGGGCTGAAGACTAGGTAGTTAGAGTCTCACATTTGAATTTAAGTTTTAGCATTAAAGATCTTTTATATTCAAAAAATGATTTCTAAATGGCAATATAAATTAAAATCAATCATGATTGATGTAAAGAATTATTAGCTCATTAATTTAGGATAAATGTTAGAACACTTTAGCTTAATTGTCAAATATGATAAAATGGCCATTTTAAGTGCATATCATATTTTGTAATTTGCATAATTGTTATAATTGTGTTCAATTAATATCTGAGAGAAAAGAGCCTTTTTAATTAGATAAAAAAAGGGGGAGAATGTAGTGGGTCATCTAAACGCTGCTTGTATAGTAATGCTAATTTGAGGTCTCCAATACTGGTGCCCCAGACAAAAGAAAGTCTGCATATAAGACAATGAATGATCCTGCCCTGTTAATTGTGATTACTAAATAAAGTTGCCAACAGCCAATAGCTGGGCAGAAGAGACATAGGCAGGGTTTAGGTTTGACAAGCTTGGCAAGAGAGGATCACGAGGATGAAGGGGAGAAAGAAGCTGTCATGAAAAAGGAATAACATGCAGGAGGGAGGAGAGCTGCCATGGAATAGCTGAGCCTTAAAAACATGGCCATGTGGGTTGGCCAATTGATGGTAGCAGCAGCTCAGATGGAACATAGTAAATAGTAAGTAATGATTCAGGGTTATCTGTAGGAAAGTAGATTCTAACAGCACAGAGGGTAGAAAGCTGCCCAGTTTTGTGCTGCTTAAAACATATTAATATATAAAGGCTTTATGTGTCTTGCATCTGGGAACATAAATACTCTTAGGTGTGATAGAAGCCCCAGGCAGGAACTTTTTTAATCTTTTTTTTTACTACATTGTTAGTTTTCAGAGTCTGGGATATACCGACTTAACTAACAGATAATTTGATAATGTTCTCTCTATTATTATTTTTTGCAATCACTTAAGAGGAATTAGTGGTGGTTTTTCTTTGAAGATATGGTAAAATTTACAACTTAATCAGTTCATTTACACCCTCAATTATTAAAAAAGAAGATTTTTTAATTAATCTTTCAATCTTACCTTTTATGGTTTGAGATCTGCTGTAATTACTGATTTGATCATTGTGTAAAACCATGTCTAGAAATACATACCTTTTCCCAAAATTTTTGAATTTAGTAAAACATAATTTTCAGGTATTTCCTTCTACTTTTCTGGACTTTATATTCCTGTATCTTAATGATTTTCTTCCCACCTTTCATTTATGGATTTGGGCATTTTAACTCTTTCTTTAAGTTTCTTTGGCTAAGAGTTTATTAATGATGTTTCTGCATTCAAAGAACTTATTGTTTGTTCATTGATTATCTGTATCATTTTCCCCATGTTTCATTTCATTAATTTCTTCTCTAATCCTAATTACTTCTTCTTTTCTTTATTTTTCTTCTTTAGGGTATGATTTGTTATTCTTTTTCAATGCTCTAGAATGAATTACTAAGCCAGTTATTTGAGGTATTTTTGACTTCTAAATGTAGGCACTTAGAGGTATAAGGATTCTTCTTAAAGTACTTTAGAGGCATACCACAGGTTTTCATATTTTTTTACATTTGTTTATTTATTTTTATTTCATATGCATGGATGTTATCTGTTTTTATATCTGTGCTCCACATGCATGCCATAGAACTTGGATTTACAGGTGAGTGTGAGCATCCATGTGAGTGCTGGAAAATGAACCCAGGTTACCTGCAAGAGCAGCCATTATTTCTAAACCCTGAATACATGTGGGTTTTTGTTCATTTGGTTTGATTTTGGTTTTATTTGTTTGCTTGTTTTAGGTTTTCCAGTACACGTATGTACTGGAAACTCAACACAGGTCCCCTTCAGGAAGAGCACAAGTGCTCTCTCTTAACCCCTGAGCCATTTCTTCATCATTTATATCGTTCAAGGACACCTGCTTATTTTTAGCTCCATTTCCTCAGAGCAATGATGGTTTTCAATTCTTTGACTAAATGAGTGTTAGTCTTTATTACAAGATACTTTGATGCAAGATCATTCCTGAATTTATTTTTGCAGCTGGTGTGTGTGTGTGTGTGTGTGTGTGTGTGTGTGTATAACATGTGTGTTCACATGTGTTTATGTTGTGTGGAAGAGGACATGTTACATATATTTTTATTCTTTTGTCATATATTACCTCCAAATCACAGACTCCCCTTTCATCAGCCTCTTTCCCGTTCACCTCCCATTTCCTTCAGCTATACTCCAAGTCCATCCTATACTACCTCACTCAATCTGCAAGCCCAGCCTTTCTTCAGAAAAAAAGCAGGCCTTCCAAGGACATCAGCCAAACAAGTTATAACAAACTACAATAATACCAGGAAGATACCATCTCATCAAAGCTGGACAAAGCAACACAGTAAGGTGAATGGGATCCACAAATATGCAAAAGAATCAGGGAGAGCTCCAGCCCACAGCTTTCAGATTTCCACAATAACATCAACCTGCTCAGCCATACCATATATGCAGAAGACTTAGATCAGAACGCAGCAGAATCACTGATCTCTCAAGTTCCAAGGAGATCCAGTCACTTGATTCTGTGAACCCTGTTCTCATGTTGTGCCCCTGACCCCTTTGGTTCCCCTAATTCTTCCTTCCACTCCTATACAGTACTCCCTAAGTTCTGCCTAATGTTTGGCTGTGGTTCTCTGCACTGTCTTTTTCAAATGGTGCTGGCTTAACTGGATGTTGGTATGTACAAGAGTAAAAATAAATTTATATGTATCAACTTGCACAAAACTTAAGTCAAGTGAAGCAAAGATCTAAAGATAAAGCCAGATACACTGAATCTGAAAGAAGATAATAATCTTTACTATCTTGGCAAGGACACAACTTCCAGAACAGAACATCAACACCTCAGGCACTAAGATTAACAATTAATAAGTGAGACCTAATAAAACTGAAAAGCTTTTTTGTAAAGCATAGGACACTGTCAATAAGACAAAATGGAAACCCACAGAATGGGAAAAGATCTTCACCAACTTCACATTTGACAGAGGACTAATATCCAAAATATATAAAGAACTCATAAAGCTAGACACCAATAAACTAAATAATCCAATTAAAAATGGGGTACAGACCTAAACAGAATTCTCAACAGAGGAATCTTCATTGGCAGAGAAGCACTTAAAGAAATGTTCAACATACTTAGACATAGGAAACTGCAAATCGAAACAACTTTGAGATTTCATTTTATACATTTCAGAATGGCTAAAATCAAACCAGAAGTAACAGCTCATGCTGATGTGGATGTAGACCAAGACAAACAGTTCTTTACTGCTAATGAGAGTACAGACTTGTACAACCACATTGAAAATCAATATGGCAGTTTCTCAGATAACTGAAAATCAACTTGTCCTATAATTTTGTAAAGGCTGTGTGGTGAAAGTGTTTATTTTTGTGGACACAATCTGTTTGTAAATATTTAACAGTATTGGAATGGAGTACAAGTAACATCTGCCTTGTGAAACTCTGATGCATCAGAGGGTTGCTTTTCTGACCCCTGAAATCAAAGCAAGTTTCTTCTGGTAGAATTCAGACGTGTAAGCACTCTCCACACGCCTTGGCTTTATGGCTTCATCATTTGCAAATTTTCAAAAGCTTCTTTCACATGTCTCCCTTTTTACATCTGTAATGTAAGAATATAAATAATACCAGAACTACTTATCTGACAGATGTGATTTGAGGAATTCTTTTTTTAATTTACACTTTATAAAATGTTACATTTTTATTACTTTAAAGTTGTGGATATGCTTCCATGTGTAAGTGTGTGCATATGTACACAGGTTCCCATAGAAACCATAAAAACTCCCTGAAGCTGGAGTTTCATGTATACATAAGCCACCTGACATGTGAACTGGGAACCAAACTTTGGATCCTTTACATGAACATAACACACATTCATTCACTGAATATCTATCCCATCCTCTTACTTTCTTTTTTTATTTAATATTCATAATACTACATAAAGTGTTTTGATCAAATGCACATTCTAATTTTTCCCTTATATCTTCTCTTATATCCCTTGCATGACTTTTCTCTCCTAACTTCATGGATGTTGTTGTTGTTGTTTGTTGTTGTTGTTGTTGTTGTTGTTGTTGTTGTTTAATATCCACTAATTTTATGCAAGGCTGTATGCCCATGAGTGTGAAACCACATAATTGAGTGCTGGGCTGTGTGTCTGCTTCACCACTGATATGCCAGAGTACCATTGGCAAGCTGCTCAGTATAATAGGGGTCTTTTAAACACCAAGTATAATAGGGGTCCTTTGTCCATGTTTTCTCATGTGGGAAACAGTGGAATAGTTGCTGTGGTTTCAAGTCTCTTGTTTACCAATGAGATTTGGGTACAGGGTTTTGAGCTTCCCTTTAGGGCATTCATGTGCCAGGCAGGAAAGGAAAGATAGAGTCCAAGACCAGGGATAGAACCCAGTTTGGTTCCAAGTGAGTACTGATAGTATGAGAGTATAGAGGTGCTACAAGAGAAAAGACCTGCTCCAGGAGACTTAGCATGGCTGTTCAATATGAAGGCCTCCATTAGTGGCAATTCTTAATGAAGGAGACAGACCTTGCTTGCCTAAACTGTTTTATTTGATAGCAAATGTGAATTCACACACGTTATTAAGGGTAAACCAGGGATTTAATACTTTTTTCAAGAAGGACTGTTCAGGAAGGGACCTCACTGACTAACACTCAGGGCCTATCTAGATACTTCATTAGCATAGAGAATTCTAGGTTTTTATGCTATGTGACTGATTGTCATGGTCCTCTCAGTGAAGTGTCATAGTTATGTGTTCCAGAACAGACATGTTGGCAGTGAGCTGGCTCCACACATGCTGTTCTTAATCCTGAGATTCCCCTGGGTCTTAGTCTGTTCCACCTTAATAGTTCTTTTTTTTTCTAGTGGTACAGTTCACTTGCCCCACAGGAGAGTATAAGTAAATCTTCAGGATTCAACAATTTAGAGTATCATATCCACCTAAGTTCAAAGATTACCAAGCAAGTGCAGCTAGACCCTACCTGTCCTTGGGAATTTGGGGTGAGCTGATGCAAAGTCAATGACACAGATTCTAGGAGCAGGTGAGAAATGTTGTAACAAGCTCATCTGAGCACTGATTCAAGCTTCTTTAATACCCTCCACCCATGCCCACATTGCTCCTAAGAAAGCATCTATTTTAAACAGCAGTCCCTGATTAAATAGCATTATTTGCAGCAGCAATACTTTCTCTCTCAGGCAGTCCTCAATTAGGTCCTCCTGCAGGAGATGCTTCTGAAGCTACATGGCCCCCAGCACTTACATAGAGGCAGCCCTGCTGCTCCTGCTGTTCCTGCTACATATCTACCTTTTAAAAATAAAATTGACAGCCTAGTAGCAAATTGTTCAAGATTGGCTGGGAACTGATCAAGATAACCTTGATTTGGCCAGTGTCAAACTCATGTTGGAATTACTAGTTCAGGCTGGCACTGTTCCTAAGGGATAAGAAGTCCAATGAAAGTGGCATGTGAGGGATCCTTGGAAAGCAAGGCTGGGTGGAAGTGATATACTTGGAGGCTCCTTTGGGGATTTGAAATCAGTAAGGGGAACATGAGGTTCCATGCCTAATGTGGTGCCGTAAGTTAGATTACCATGAAAGTCTCCCTAAATCATGCCAGGTGTATGCTGGAGTACCTCTTATGGGGAAGAAGCAGAAGGGAAGGGAGTGAGGGATCTTGGACAGAAGCATAAGAACATGGCTTGGAGCCTCACAGCCAGAGGGCTGGAGCAGAAACGCTCTCATCCTCATTGTTAAAATTAACCTGTTTGCCAAGAGAAAGCTGGATTGGGTCAGTAATGAAAAGTTGAATATTAACCTCATCCTGATAATGTTTGTTATGGGTAGCCACCACTTCCTCTGGGGAAAAATTCTTATGACTGGCAAAGATCACAAGGAGGATGGGGACAAAGAAAAGAAAGGGATAATTCCAGATTGTACCTTGCACCTCCTGCCAAGGAAAAGAAATCACATCCAGAGGTCAAGGTCCCAAAAGTTCTCAGGAGACATCCAGGGGGCCAACATAGCAGCCTCCACCCAAAATTGATCTAGGTCATGAATATTAACCACAAGTAACCAGAAAAGTTTGGGAAACCTAATCTGGGATTCCTTGATGGTAGAGGGGAGGGAACCCCTCACATCTAGCACAAAAGAAACTACCAAACACTTATTTCAGCAGGATCACCCAAAGACAACGAAGAAAAAAAACGACTGCTGCACGCTCACAGCATGCTCTCCACAGCAAGCTCACTCAAAGAAAAAGGAAAATGGAAAGATGGCCACTGCAAGCTCACTGCACACTTGTTTTATGCTTGCCTCACTGTTGTCTCATGCTTACCTCATGCTCGCTCTCAAATTGAACCGAGACCAAAAGTGATATTACCGGGATGGACAGATAGAAAAGACAAAAAAGACAGAATTGTGGTCCACGTGCTCACCTTCGCAGGACTCACAACATAAAACACTCAGGGGCCAACTCACTAAAGAAGCTATTGAAGGGAGCACAGCAGCACCACCTTGAGGAGAAGAAGAGTAGACCAGGCAGAACCATGAGCTTAGTACTTGCAGCATCAAGCAAAAAATGAGCCCCCAGAAAGAAAGATTCGCAAGCAGTCACAAAACTAGAACGACAAAGTAGTCCATCGACAACATTAGGTGCCAGATGTTGCCTGTGCCATAAACAGCTCTCCACCCAACCCTACCAGCTCTTGGGGGTTGGAGGCAAGTTGGCTCAGAGTCAAGGGCACAGACTCCAGCAGCAGGTAAGGAATGCATCAGCAAATCATCGAAGCATTGCTGCAAGCTCCTTTAATACCCTCCACCCACGACCCCATTTGTCCCAAGAAAGTATCTATTCTATTAGAACTCGTTAAAAAAAATTGTTTTTCTCTTTATCTGAGGCAAAATCTGAACAAGGAACATCTGCAAGTCAAACTACACATTGTGCATTATTAACTCAGAAGACGTTACTTCACTTGCCTTGAGTTGATGCATAGATCCATGTTCTATGGAACTTTAAAGGGAAATCTATGAGTTTTATCAAAGGAATCTCAGAGGAAATCTTTTTTCAATGAATAAAATATGATGGTAGAAATTTTACATGATATGGTAATAGCAACAAGAAAAACAAAACCATTACCACCACTACTACAACAACAACAAATTGGAAGAAGAAAGCCAGCAAGCCGACTGGGAAGTGGCTATGTTGAACTGTGAACAGATACTCTTTTGTTCTAACCAGTGTTCAGAAACTACTAGAGGCACGCATGTAAAAATGGGAAGCGTTGGTGAGTGGTTTTTGGTGATCTCTGAGATTAGTGATAATGCTGATTATGTTAAATATCCCACAGGCTATGAATTCACTGGAGATACAATAAGAGTGTGTATGTGGTGTTTCATCAGTAGTTCAAACTAGAGGATGCCACCTTACTTCAGCTACAGATGATGCACAGAATGTGGGTTACTATGGAAGCGAAAGAAAACAACACTACAAAAATGTGAGAAGAAAATATATTCACAAACACCATATTTTTATGTTTTTAGAAAAGGTTTATTTTTATATCATGTTTATTGTTGTTTTGCTTACTGCCTGTGCACCAGGACACTGGCACTGGGAAGGAAATAGTGAGCAATGTCAAGACTCTTTCATTAATAATAACATAGTATAAGATGAGTATGTATAGGAAATGTGAATTGTGCAAAAAAGACAATAAAAGAAATGCATGAAAAAATTTAGTTTCTCTGAGGATAAATTGATTTATTTATGGTGTGTTTTTTGTCAAACTTTGTTATGAAATGTGATACTTCACTTTCTAATGTATTCAAAGTATTCCAGAGACCTGGAATGTTTACATGTATAAACATTTACAAATGAGCCTTGTGTGCAAATATTTAATGAGCTTTGCAATGCAGGCTTTCACATAAACGTCCAATAAAAATTTAGCATCAATTACTTGACTATATTTTTTATTAAAAATTTCATGACCTTTGGTCTTACCTAAAGCATAGTTTCCTATAGAAAATAACAATGAAAAAGTCAAAATATGGGTTAATATGAAGAATTGTTAACTGTCAAATGGAAGGGGAAACACATTCTTTAGTACTTAGGATACAGAATTCATTGTTCTACTGGCAATACTGACTGTTCCACTTTCTGTCCTAGCACATAAATACTGCAGATTGGCATCACAGATACACAATTGGACTCAGAAGGGGAACTCAAGCCTCTACCTGCTACAAAAATTCAGAAAATAGATTTGTTGAAAGAAAAGAGCAATGGACCTGATTCCAAACTTTTCCATGGAAACATGGGCACTGTTTACTATTCTGGTGCTGCTCTTCTTGTGAGTTAAGGATTAGACTCCACTTCTTTGTAACCCAGTAGTTAGAATAATTCTTAGGCCCTTGTTCCATGTTAGAAAACAAAAGGTATTATCCAATGGAAATTCATACTGCCAGAGATGATTTAAAAAATCTGGTGTAAACTAAACCATTTACGTCATTGAGCTTTTCAGCCATACCCTTTTAACTCTTGTTTACGAGTCAGTGTTGTGAAACTAAAAGCCAGGCTTAACTATCTTTTCTAACAGCAGATCAATATCTTTTCTAATATACAGACTGAATTTTAGAAAAATTTGCTTTTGCTTTTCCAATTGTTTAATGCTTACTCATTAGATCATAATTCTTCCAAACCAAAGGCTTAAGGTCCTAAGAATTCCACACTTTCTGCCCTCATTTGAAAAAGCAATAACTTCCCCCATCATTTTTTCATGAACTCTTTTTTTTTTAAAGTAGTCTTTGGAATATACTTGTTTAGTATTATGTTTTGATATCAAGTAGCATTTCTTGTAGAAAATACTTGTCTAAAACATGCTGATCAAATGATGAACATAGATCCTCTGATCTTCTTACTCAGTTGTATGTACAAGATATATTGTTTATAGGTGGCTGAGTATCAATCCAAATATGGGCTTATGCTCTGCTGACCCTAATCTACTGAAATAAGGGTCCCCAAAGGTAAAATATAGAGTAAGACCATGGTTGAGAAATAAATAAAACAGATTGCTGGAACTGGAAGTCTTGCCTAAATTGAGGGCTTATTCTATGTAATTCTGTTAAGCAACGTAGCTTCTTCCATACTATTTGCTGGCTAGAGGAAAGGCCAAGGTCAGCTGAAAGCCAAGTAAGAACATTCTGGTAAAGAGAACACAGGATACCTCAGACACAGCTATCATAAAATGGATAAACATGGGCCAAGGTTTAGGACCTTGTTAAATCTGTTTCTGGAAGTAAACAGAACTAATATTCTGTTTGTACTTTCATTATGTTGTCTGTAAGAACTTTGTATCAGTATAGATAAAATAGAGCCACCCTCTATAGTTTTTATAGCCAGATGAGTTGTTTGTACCTAAATGTTTAAAAGCCCCAGATGTCCTTTAAACCAGAAAAGGCCTCCTAATGTTGGCAAAAGCATTTCAACAAAAGTAATTTGAGGATAACACTAAACAAATATTTAAGGATGTCAAAGAGGTTACATGTTTGCAGATTGTGTAATAACCTTTAGAAACCTCTAAAGAGAAATTGAATGTGCAAGAAACTTGGCCCAGGACATTAACTGTTTTATTGATGGTTAGGAAGCCTATATTAAGATTATCATGATGCCACATTCCCTGCAAATGATACTTTATTCTACCCATTTCCATTCTCATTTACCTCCTCATTACTTAAAGGAGAAACATAGATTTTCTAAAGTCAACGTAATAGTAATTGTAGCTGATATTGTAATTTTTGTATCTCCTTATAAAACACCACAACATTTAAAACATTTAACTTCTGGGCTTTAAAAATGCATGTTCTTGTGATACCCAAGCCTCAGAGCTATTACAAGGAAGCTAATTAACAAAATGAGTCATTTACATTCTTGACAAGGGCCACGATGAAAGCAGCCTCTGGTTTGATTTCTGTAAGTACTGAAAAAGTTGCAGTTAAAATGTGATCTGGAAATATTTTTAGTAAAAGCCTAATGTAGAGAACCTGTTAATCAAAATCACCATACTTAATGTATCAGTAAAGCTTACAGGAACCATAGAACAAGAAAGCTCTTGAAGTAAAAGGAGTTTCTCATTAACAGAGGAGTTTACACACAAAAAAAAAATAATTGACCCAAGTAATTTTGAAGTGTCCCTCACTCTCTCAGATATACAGACTCTCACTCACTTAAATATATGGAAGGTTAACACAATCTATGAGATAAAAAATAAAATGATGTCTATGGCACAATTGTTCATCTTTTTCAAAAACACTCATAGGTCATCCAGGTATATGGCTAAGAGCCTAAGGTTCTTTTCACCCTTTACTCTGAATATAGTATAACAGGAAGTGTCTAATGAGGAGGTTCTAGGAAGTTATCTTTATCCAGATGAGGTGAGCACTTCTAGGATCATTTACTAAGAGGCAAAAAATACTTTAGAACCATGGAGCATGCTACTTAAGGGGAATTTATTCTGAATAAAAGCATAGAAATCTCATCACATTCTGGGCAATGTCTTTCCAATGGATGTTGGAATTGATCAGAAACTAGAAAACTCAGGTGATGTTTGATAAGCTGTAACCTTGATTCCATATGGACCCTAAAATGTCATTCCTTACCAGTCACTCAGTCACTCAAATGGGAACATACATACTGACATAACAATGAAAATGCAAATAATTTATGATATCACAGTGTAGATAAAAGAGCACTGCCAGACACCACATGTGAAACATCACAATTGCAGAAAAAAAAGTCATCTCAGTAGGAAGTAGATCTTCCCAGGTGACTATATGGGCCAAAGTTGATGTCAGCTTCAGAAGCCAAGTGGGCACCAGCACCTTTTATGTAAGTGACATAAAGTAATGCCAGAATTTCTAAAAATAAATTGAGTGGAAAAAACAGGTTACCTTATCTCATTTACCACTCAATTTTTTCTGCCATTGTCAAGTTGGGAGTGTGACCTATGAGACTTCAAACTCATCATCATCTGCATCCTCAGCTTCTGTAGCACAGCAGATGCTTTCATAGCATAGGAATGTCTGAAAAGAGACCCAAGGTGCTCCATAAGCTTCTGTGGGGAAACAAAAATATTTTTCTCTGCATAATTACATAATCAGGTCCATACCATTTCCATAGAGCAGAAAGTAGTGTTGATAAATTTGTATTAAAGCATCTGCAGAATGTGATGTAATGTCAATGAGAACTGCCTGTCAAGAGTCAGTGAAAGCTCAAAGTGTATCAAGTTATGAAGAGCTGAAGAGGTAAACTATTAGGTCAGGGTAACAGGCAGTAAATTGACAGGCCCCAAGACACCTGTTTTCTAGGTAAGCTGAGCAAGAGCTTCATGGTAAGAAATGACTACACAGCCAGCATCAGTGGGCAAATGCTCTTCTGTAATGAGTACTAAATAAGAAAAGAGGTCAGCATCCAAAAGCTTGTCTGTCTCACAGGAGTTCTGCTATAACCAGACAAACACCCTGCTTCTATTCCAAGAGGTCTGTCATAACCAGGGACAGAGATGAGACCCCTGTCAAAGTACCCATGCCAGTTAGGACCACAACTGAGCCCAGTGGGACATGGGATTTATCTCCTCTGTGGGGGCCCATCTGCCCTCAGGTCTGTACCTTCATCTGCAACTGGGATGGACCCTGGCCTCATACTTCAAAGTCTGGCTGTCTCTCAGGAGATTCACCATAACCAGTAACACAGGAAGTCTCTACTAACCAGGGACACAGGAGAAGATCTTTTTTGTCTCTATCTTTGGCAACTAATCTCAAATCATCCAGGAAATTCAGAACACAATAAAAAAAAATCAAACCTAAGAATGATAGGAATAGAAGAGGGTGAAAATTACTAGTTCCAAAAGGCAGAAAACATCTTCAACAAAATTATAGAAGAAAACTTCCTTAACCTAAAGAAAGAGAAGGCCATAATCATACAAGACTACAAAATACCAAATAGATTGAACTAGAAAAGAAAATCCTCTCCTCGTGTAATAATCAAAACACTAAATCTACAGAACAAAGAACATTATTAAAAGTTGTATGAGGAAAAGGCAATGTAACATATAAAGGCAGACCTATCAGAATTACACCAGACTTCTCAACAGAGGTGCTAAAAGCCAGAAGACCCTGGACATGTGTCATACATATCATAAGAGAACACAGCCAGACTACTATACCCAACAAAATTCTCTGTTACCATAGATGGAGAAACCAAGATATTCCATGACAAAACCAAATTTAAACAGTATTTGGCTACTAATTCAGCCCTACAGTGGATAATAGAATGAAAAGCTTTAATACATAAAAGTGTAAGTTCATGCAAGAAAACAGAAGAAATTAACGATCTCACAACAAACCCAAAAGATGAGAACCTCACACACATAATACCATCTCCAAAAATAAAAATAACAAGAACTAACAATCATTTGTCTTTAATATCTCTCAACATTAATAGACTCAATTCCCCAGTAAGAAGGCACATGCTAACAGACTAGATACATAAACAGGATCCAGGATTTGTTGCATACAAGAAACACACCTAACTGACAAAGACAGACACTACTTCAGAGTAAAAGGCTAAAAAATATTCCAAGGAAATGGTTTTAAGAAATATGCTAGATCACCATTTTGATATCCAATGAGATAGACTTTCAACCAAAAGAGATGGAGAAGAAACTTCAAACTCATCAAAGGAAAAGTAGAGATAAACTCTCAATTCTGAAAATCTATTCCACAATGCAAGGGCACCCACATTCATTAAAGAAACTTTACTAAAGCACAAAACAAATATTGACCTCACACAATAATAGTGGGGGACTTCAATATTACACTTTAACCAAAGGAAATGTCACTGAAAGAAAAACTAAATAAAGACACAGTGAAACTAAGAGAAGTTATGAAGCAAATATATTTCACAAAGATCTTTAGAATATGTCACCCCTAAATAAAAGAATACACCTTTTCTTAGCACTTCATAGAATGTTCTCCAAAGTTGACCATGTAATCAGACACAAAACAAGCCTTAACAGATACAAGAGCGTTGAAATAATCCCATACACTCAATCATATAACCATGGACTAAAGTTGGACTTCAATGACAACAAAAAGAGCATAAAACAACATGCTCATGGAAACTAAACTCTATACTCAATGATAACTTGGGCAGAGAAGAAATAGCAAAAGCAATTAATGACTTACTAAAATCATTATCAATGAAAGCACAGAATACCCAAACTTATGGGAAACATTGAAAGCAGTGCTAAGAGGAAAATTCATAGTACTAAATGCCTTCATAAAAAAATTGGAGAAATCCTATACTAGCAATTTAACAGCACACCTGAATGCATTAAAAAGAAAATGCAAACAAGATGAGTAGATGGCAGGAAATAATCAAACTCAAGACTGAAATTAACCAGTTAGAAACAAAGAAAGCAATACAAAGAATCAATAAAACAAAACCTAGCTCATAAAAAAAAAAACCCAAGATAGATAAACCCTTAGATAAACGAACTAAAGGGTGCAGAAACAGTATCCAAATTAACATAATCAGAAATGAAAGATATAACAATGGAAATTGAGGAAATTCAAAAATTCATCAGATCTTACTACAAAAGCCTATACTCAATAAAACTGGAAAATCTAGATGGAATTGATGGTTTCCTAGACAGCTACCACATTCCAAAGTTAAATCAAAATCAGGTAAACTATCTAAATAATCTCATAACTATTTAGTTATGGGGAACTAAGGAAATACAAGCTGTCATTAAAACCATCCCAAATATTAAAAATATTAAAATTAAATCTTCACCAGGTGCTTCTAAAACTAAATCAACTATGTAAAAATAATAAAAGAAAGGTACATTTTTCTTACTGGGGTTAAGTTTTGAGCAATAAATTGTTGACACAAGATGGAGCTATTTGTCACACCATGTCATAGCACCTTCCATTATTCAACCTTCATGGGTTTCTGAAAACTAGAGAGATTAAAACTACAGGGAGATTCCTGGGATGAGGGCCTTTAGTCTCAGTTAAACAAATAGAAGCCAGTTCAGTTGGTTCTGTAACTGCATCTGCAACAAAGAAATTCCTTTCTTATCCTCTGTGGTATCATAGAGTGAATGTTATTCAAGAAATTATGCTAATTTCACACATCAGTGCCTTATATGTCTATTTTTGACATTTGTGTTTTTATCTACTGTTTCTCAGCTTGTTTTTGAGCAGAGTGACTATATCTACAGGGGTGTTGAAGTACAAGCAGAACATATTCATGCTGCAAGTGTAAGTAAAAGTGTATAAAATTCTACAGCACAAACTATTTGTAGGAAACTCTCATGGCCCTCATTGGTAATATTCTGTCTTTAAACTTTCACCTATATATTCTCATGTCTTTGAATTTATAGAATCTTCTTTAGGAAACCAATGGCATATTTTTTAAATAAAAGTAGGAAATTTATTGAAGTACCATCAAAATACATTACAAGAATGTCGGGCTGTGTAAGGGTATCCTGGTTCTTGGGTTGTGGGTGTTCAGCCATGCCCCTAGAACCTAGGCTCCTGACATGAGGTCTAATCTCCATTCAACCTGCACACTTCAGTCACATAGGGCACAGGTAGAGGGCATGAGTAACAAACCTGAGGCCCTAGAAAGATTTACATACTAATGAGGTACCTGAAGGCCAGAGGGTGGAGTCAATTAAGTATACTTCCCTAGCCCCTCCCCCCTCTCTCCCTGCTATTTAATTCAGGACTGCCCTGGGTTTTACAGGGGATGCATCCAGATCCATCCACCACCCACCATGACATTAAAGCCTGTAAAAACCCATGGACTTTCTCGTGTCATTGGGACTGCGCTGTGAGGAACCATGGTGCCACAGCAGCCGGGCGAACTTCCAACCTGGAGGGAACCCTGGTTCTCCAGCCGCAGTTACCTACACAAGAATATCAAAATAGAAACAAATGAAGCATGTGAAGGAAAAGAGATTGCTGTTCAGAATTTGTGTGCCCCATCCTTTCTCTCAGTGATTCCACCACCCTTTCTGTTTTATGAATCTGCAACTCTGATTTTTTATATATATATATATATTGTTTCTACTAATCTCAATGCCCACATTGAACAACCCATATGTCAAATCGAAGGAATGAGGATTCCAAAGGAACCAGATGGTGAGATGTTTAGGGGAAGAAGGATGTATGAGAAATAAAGAAGAGCATAGCTCTGAACACGATGTCTTCCATAAAATAATGACTTATGTTGGAAATTTATTAAGCAGCATATCACATGCTACATGTAGGAGGAAATGACCAAGGTCACCACAGAGATAAATCAGATAATTCTGGCAAATAACATAGGATACCTCAGACACATCTGCCGTGCTGACAGGCCAGGAAAAAGTCAGATCCCCTACAGAAACTACAACTTTCACTTTTGTAATACACTGGCTCGAGCACTAGACTCTAACTTACCAAGTTTGCTTGTGGAGAGGGACACAGAAGTAATGGTCCCTTCATCCTTTCTTTAGGGTCCCTGAGCCTGTCTTGGTTCAGAATATCACTAAACACTGGGAAGTACTCTACAGGCTGGGCTCTATCATAGGCCAGGGACCTAGTTTCACACAGTTCAAATTCACAGTGGCTGAAGATGAAAATTCCTTCTGGGTATTGCTTGTCTGAACAGAAAAAGCCCTACACTAGCTCCCAGCATCACATAAACTAGAGAATGATTCCACACACCTATAATACCAGGAGTCAGGAGGATCAGGAATTTGAGTTCAGCTTTATATACACAGAGATTGAGTCAGGCTGAGTTACATGAGATTTTATCTCAAAAAAAAAAAGAAAACCCATACTAACCACTTAATGACTCCACTGATTCCTCTCACTCCCCAGGGTTCAGTGGTGAGAGTTAAGATCAAGGTTTTGACTTTCTTTCGTTTATGTCAGGGAGGAACTCCTCATCTTTTGATGCTGAACAGAGGCACTAGAAGGCAGACCCATTTGCCTCTACTTCATTGCTACTGTAAATCTAATATGCTATAGGCATCAATATTGTCTTCAATTTACTGAGTACATTAAAAGCCTAAAGAAATCATTGGGTGAGTGTAAAGGCAGTAAGCAGTGAGAAGCAAAGAGATTTTGACAATTCCTCCCAGTCTCCCTGATTCTTGATGTCCTCAGGCATCCAGATCGGAAAAGACAAGTGTATTTCAGGATTTCAAAGTCAAAGAATATCCAAAGAAAGTGCCATGGATAAAAAGCAGTTGGTACCATACTTTTATTAGAGAAGGAAGAATTTGGGAATGTACAATAACCAGAAACAAAAGCATGAATATCTTTAAATTCCCTCAGTGTATCAGAGATCTCTTTAGGATTTCCATACTTGCTACTTAGGAATGTTATATGTTTATTGAGTCTAATGTCCTGGGGGCTGAGTCATTTGTTTCTCATTTAGTGGCCAATATGTTTATAAAAATAATGAACTTTTTCATTTCTTTTCCCAGGGTATGTGAAAATGTGATATAGAATTCTGAAAAAAGTATGGTGATATGTGTGGGTAAGTAGTTTGGAAATGTCTACTATGTGGTTTTGCTAATATATGAAAACAGCCTGCATGAAAACTTTGTCAGCCCAGAGTTTCCTGGGATGCATTTGCCTATTTTAAGGTATCTGAAGGACTGCCCTGCCAACACTTTCATGAGAATGTTGTAATTCACAGTCTGAATTAGAACACTGCATGTCATGATTTGCCTATGTCTTTGATGATCCAGACACATAGCCTTACTTTACCCACTGTCATATAAGGGATCTTGGCTCCATTTACTGTTATTAGAACTTTTTAAAAGTGTGTGAAATACATTCTTTCAGACACAAGTTATATGTGATTATAAATTTAGAAGAATGTCTCCTGTCTTCACTTAGTTAAAGGCAAAAGCAGCTTATAAAAATATTTCCAGTATTCTCAAAGAAAGACTTAATTTCTTTTTCTTTTTTTTTTTTTTAAGTTTTTATTGATTCCTTGTGAGTTTCACATAGGCCATGCCGGTACCACTTATCTTCCCAGCCCCTATAACCACCTCTCAGGAAATAACCCAATCTTCCCAGAAAATAACCACACATGCGTGCGCGCGCGCGCGCGCAAACACACACACACACACACACACACACACACTCACGCACACATGCACGCATACCACCCCATCAGTGATGACAATGATGATGATGATGACAACAATGAAAAAAACCAAAGCATACAAAACGTCTTAGTGTGGAAGTGATATAGTATGTCCCAGTGTGTCCCACCATGTATCCCTCTGTCCAGTATATCCCTCTGTCCATGACTTTACTTACAAGTGTTCACTGCAATGAGTCATTGGTATGGTTTGAGGACTCTGGCTTGTGTGACACCATCAATATTATATCCTAATTGGGACTCCTCCCAGTTATTCTGTTGTTGCCTATTGTCATGGAAATTCTGAAACTTTAAAAAAGAAGGTCCGGTCCATTCATGTGTTCAAATCATTAGCAGATGATGTAAATTTTAACGTGGGCCATATCACAGCCCTGGATCTGAATCTTGTAAGCTATCCTTTATCCAGACCACCAGGGTGAGCTTACCAGCATTGCTGTAGCCCTACCATGTAATCAAGAAGACACAGGATCAGTTTTCCTTCTTTCACGCCATGATATGGCTCATCCATACCCACAACTCTAGAGACAGATCTACTGTGCTGCCTGGGAGAGGTGCAGGACCAATTCTCACCAGTGCTGCAGCAGTTGAGGGATAGAACTAGTTTACCAGCTGTCATGACCACAGGGTCAAATCTCCCAGCTGCCACAGGTGGTGAGCAGAAATGGAAGGAGAACATCTCCCCATTACCCACACCAACTCATATCAGATGAGTGGCAGGGACAACTCTGGCTCACTCTCATCCTCAGGGCTAACTCACCTGCACCACTCAACCGTGGCCAGCACTACTGTGCTGCTCAGGTGAGGTGTAAGACCTCTATTTTTTAATTTTAATATAAATAAATGTAAGGGTCTAAATTAATATGGTGGCTATTTTTCTTTATCCTAGCTGGTTCCCCAATAATGACACCAGAAGACCAAAATTTATTTTAAAGCTTCACCTCAATACCTGGGAAGTCAATTGATCTATCTTAATACCTTAAATTCATCTGTACATGTTCCAGCCAAAATTTGCATAATACTTGTATTTAGAGCCTTCAATACTTCTGCTGAACTCTCATGAACTCTTTCCTTTTTTCCATTCATGGTACAGTCAGAATCTCTCTTCCTCTTTCTCATTTTTGCATATCAATTGGGTGATCAGCTTTTACTGACTAGGCAGAGAATAAATGGTAAGACACAAATTTGAGACATGAGACTATTGACATAGGCATTACAATGCCATGTCCAGATTGAAATAAGATATGAGAATAGACAACTTGGCATTTGAATAACACAAAGATAACTTTTACACAGTGCACAAAAAATATGCATACAAAGGTCTGCTGTCCTGAGCACTGTGACCAATGAGAAACAGAGCCAGCTCATCTGTTCTCATGACTCCACAGCTTGCTTTCTTGACTGCTGCAGATGGTGAGGGGGGCATCCACACCTCACCCACACCATTTCACAGTAGGAGTGTCAGGACCAGCTCCCTCATGCTCTGGACCTTGGTTGGCTCACCCATGCTCCTTAACCTGGGCAAGCCCTACTGTGTAAATGAATTATCCTTAATATAGATGTAAATGGTGAATTGATTAGGCATTTGTGTTTATTTAATTTATGCTATTTTCCAATAACTACACAGAACAAATAACACTCATTCAAAACTGTATCTTAATAGCTGAGCAGTTAAAGTGGTCTACCTTTTTCTCCTATGCTGATCTGACTACCTTCCAGCCACATCCCATGATACTTGCTTATTATTATTTATCTGGCTCTTTGGACTACTTCTTTGTGGTTCTAATTCCTCAATCCTGCCAGCTATTCTGAAACTTTCTTATTCTCTCCTTTCTATGGCTGGCAAATATCCTGCCCTATTTTGTGTTCTGTCCAGCCATTGGTAATTAGCATTCATTGACAAGTAAGAGAATAAATGATAAGAACTATTTACACAAACTTGAGAAGGAGATTCTTAGTAGAAGCAAGGTTCTTGGTACAGTGTCATGTCTGTATTGAGAGAAGTTATGAGGGCAGAAAAATCAGTATCTGAATAACTGAAGGGTAAACTTAACACAATGTATAAAATCATTGTGCCTACACTGCTGTGATGCCCAGGCAAAGTGCAGAGCCTGCTGAAAATGGGCACATTTATACTTATTATTTTTGTTTAATTTGCAGTAATTTATCCAGTGTGGTTTTCTTATTGTTATTACTTCATTTTTGCTAGAGATTATAATTGCTTCCTTTGTCTCTTCTCTTTTCTCCCTTCAAATATATATTTTGTATGTATAAATTTGTATCAACCTGCTCAACTGTATAGTATTAATTATGTGAATGTATGTGAATCTGAGTACATGGAATTGTGTAATTAGTTGATGTGCTCTTTCCTAGGGAAGACTATTTCTCTCAGTCTTAGGATTCTTTACATGCTTGTACCTCCTTCCATAGGTTTGAGGCATCCTGGGCTTTCTCTCATTAATATTTTTTTGGATACTAGGTCTCAACATATCCAAGGTACGACTAGAAGTTTCTCTGAAGCCCATATTTGCCCAGATATCACTCTTTTCCATATCTACCTCCGGGATACTTGTCTTAGAAGTCTGTGGTATCACACTTTGCTGAAATTTCTTTTCCTTCCATTTGTTATTACATTTGTATATTACAAGTCAATAACAGGAATGTATATGGATATTTTTTCTCAACGCATACTAATCACTTTGAGGAACAGGTGTAATATAAGTCATATCATACTACTGCCTTCTATTCTTGTTTCATTAATTATTTTATGTGATATCTGAGGCCAACAGAAGCAGAAATTGCCAATGAGAGGTGCTGGTAATTTGGTTAGAGTCTGACAAGAAGTGACATCAATGTTCTGTGTGGCACAAGCAAGGTAGATGAGGTTCTAATTCTTCATCTCATCTTATTCATCATCAGAAATATCAGTACTAATCACAAGGTCAGTTGGGTTGTCATGGTCAATAAGAGCCATGTGTTCTAATGTCAAGGGCCGTCTTTGCTAAATTTGTTTATTTTTTTTTAACTTTTTATTGGTTCCTTGTGAATTTCATATTATAACATACGTCCTAATTCCTCCCATTGCTCTCTCTTCTCATACACACCTTCAACACTTGCAACCTCCCCCAAACAGAAAAAATAAGACAATCTCATTGTGGAAGCATTTACGTGCTACAGTGTATCCCACAATATTCCATTTTGTCCATACAAAGGTCAGCCTGCCAGCTCTCCCACACCCAAACCAGTGGGGCAAGATGTTCTGTTCTCATGACCCCAGCAGGTGCCTGCTCTTCCACTCAACTTACTTCAAGTAGCAAAAGGGAGAGGAAGGGATCTTTCCCTCAATGCCACTGAAGTGTTTTACATTTCTAATGGTCACAAAGGAAGAGCTCCTTGTAATTTTATTGCTTGTCAGTTGTTAAAAGTTTGTCCTTAAGGGCTGTAGAGGTGGCTCAGTAGTGAAGAACAATTGTTCTTAGCGAAGATCAAGATTCAGTTCACAGGTCAGGATCAAAGTAGTTTACTCATCTCTGTTTTCCTAATATAGGCTGTACGATGGGAGGACCCCTGTCCTGGTAATCACAGATCTAGACATGATCAAGAAGGTGTTAGTGAAAGAATGTTATTCCGTCTTTACAAATCGGCAAGTAGGTATTTTGTTTTACAAAAACTAAACATTATATATATTGGACAGGTTTTATTTAGTAGTGTGTGTGTGTGTGTGTGTGTGTGTGTGTGTGTGTGTGTGTGTGTCTGTCTGTCTGTGTGTGCATTTATACATGAAACAACAGTTATTGAAAACCACGAATGAATACACAAAAAGAAGGAGCATTTGTAAAAGAGAAGTGCTGTAATTATAATCTCAGAAAATAAAAAAATTAAATTATGAGCATTCATTTAAAATTTTTACTATAAAAAGCTGGAGATGTTGCCCAGTAGTAGATTAGCCTTCCTAATGGTTCAGTCTTCAGTACCAACAAACAAACAAACATTTTATTATTAAGTTCTTATTTAGTTACCATAATTAGCCAACAATGTACAGGAGTGCTATGTCGTCATGCTACTGTGTTGGGGAGCAGAGGAGCTCAACCTTTCTGAAGAAAAATAGTCAGAGATTAATGAAAAACTTCTTTAATTAGGTTGCAGCAATAGCATCTAGCTATTGCTTATAGAGATCTGAACTTGCTATCTAATCAGGTATTAATGGTGGTCACTTCTCCAGGGAGAAGTGAAGAGGTGACACTTATCAGAGAAGATAAATAAGTAGGATCACAGAAGTCAGTAGTTCATTTCAGCACCTTTGCTGTCTCAGACTAAAGACAGGTCTCTACTGTCTCCTTATTTTTATGTCACCTCATATTCCCCAAGAAAAACTGGTAATCATAGCGAAGGTTAAGGTTAGTGTTTTTCTAACCTCTTTCAGTTTTTCCTAGGTTATGTATATATGTGCACACATATGTATGTATGGAGACATGTATGTATGTGTGTATGCGTATTTAAGAAGTGTGTTTAAGCTTTACTGTTGTCAGTGCTTGTTTTCAAACCAAGTTTTCCCAGTTTCCTTTGATGACAGAGCTAAGAATTTATCAAAAAATGTTAACATCATTCAAATACAAACCTTTTTGTATAAACAACAGCATATGATGATATGCTGAAATTGTTCAGGTCTTGTTTATGCAATGATGTTGTTTATATTTCACGGTGTAGCTTCCCTGGTATAGTTAGAAGGCACAATCTCACAGAAAAGTTCTTGATGCTCTGGCTCTTAAAATTCTGGCCATGCATTTGCAATGTTCTATTAGCCTTAGGTTCAGGAACTGTATTGTAATGGTATCAGTTGGGAAGGAGAACAGCTTGGCAATTAGTCCTCTCCACAATGACTAGCTGTGGTTTTCTGTAATTGTCACTTTACAATTTAAAAGAAATGTCTTGATAAAGATTGAGATCTCTACTTTTCTGTGGATCCAATGAAAAACACTGGAAGACAGTTACAAAGCATACTGTTTGGGGAGGGTGATAGTAGTAGGCTCACATCTGGAAACCATGTTCTCACTAGCCACTCATATTTAGCTAGGTTTCCAGTACCAGTATTAGATTTACTGTAGCAATGAAGTAGAGGCAAATGGGTCTGCCTTCTAGTGCCTCTGTTCAGCATCAAAAGATGAGGAGTTCCTCCCTGACATAAACGAAAGAAAGTCAAAACCTTGATCTTAACTCTCACCACTGAACCCTGGGCAATGAGAGGAATCAGTGGAGTCATTAAGTGGTTATTGTGATTTTTTTTTTTTTGAGATAAAATCTCAAGTTTTTCTACTTTGAGCAAGCCTTGAGTCCAACTAGTCAGTTGTTGGTTATTACCAAGATATTAATGCCACTATTTTATTTTTTAGGAATATTTTTTATGATCGTATTTGTTGTGTTTCATATGAGTCATAGCTGGTTGGTCCTACTGATTGCTACCCCCCACCTTAAAAGCTTTTAGATCACCTTTGTGATGCAATGAAAACTAGTATTCACCCTTTTGGAGTCAGTTACATTTCAAATCCTCTTAATCTCTTATCCAAAGCACATGGCAAACCTGTGTCTCATTCATTTTCAATGTTATTTATTCCTCCTTTTCACTATTCTCTGTGGTTTCCTTTTGCTCATCACCAGTTAAAATTTCCTTTAACTTTTCCCATTTATCCTTCATATTACATGTATACCATATATCCTGTTATTTTCCTCTTGGGAGTTTCCCTTGTTATGTTCCTTTTCTAGTCTTCTACTTCCAGTGGTTACTCTTTATTGTATACTCACATCTGAAGGTTGGTGTCTAGGAACCACATGTATGAAAAATATGTGATGTGTGTCTTTGTGGGTCTGGGTTATCTCACTCAATATAATACTTTCTTGTTCCATTCACTTATCTGCATGATTTCGATTTGCTTTGCAGTTAAATAGCATTCCATTTGAATGTATGTATGTTTGTATGTATGTATATATGTGCTTATTATAATTATATGTGCATATGTGTGTGTACCATATATATGTTATACTTGCACTTCATAGATAGATATATATATAGATATAGATATATAGATATATAGATATATATATAAAGACACATACACATATATGTGCACGTGTGTGTGTGTGTGTGTGTGTGTGTGTGTGTGTGTGTGTGTGTGTGTGT
>JANHMN010000023.1:14519783-14599351 GCA_030674055.1 Rhabdomys pumilio
CTCTCTCTCTCTCTCTCTCTCTCTCTCTCTCTCTCTCTCTCTCTCTCAAGATCACCAGGTCCAAACTTGAGTCCCTAGCACCCTGCCAGGTAGTTTCTTTCCCTGATCCCCCTCCCCCCCAGTCATATGCAACAGGCTACAGCTATTTGGTTTAGCCTGCTTGCCTGAAGCAACAGGGCGGGACCCTGCTTGCTACCCAGCCCTGTGTTCCTTAGCCAGCTTTCCTTCACCCTCAGTCATCAGCCAGCTTACCTGAAGCAGCGTATCTAAAATCCTGCCTGCACCCTTTGCCCCGTGACGCCTGCCAATTTCTCTCAAAAGCTGCCTGGCTCCAATCCAACTTCCATATATCTTTCCCATAGACACAGACTCTCACTCTTTCTGACTCTTAGCTTTCCTATCAAGCCCCAATGCTTCTTGCTTTAAACTTCCTTCAAAGTTGGCCTTTCCTCTTCTCTACATTTAAAATTTACAGGCTAAGAAAAAGCAAAGGGGGAATACAGAACCTCTCTGCCAGAGCACCCAGATGCCACATAGCAGAGCAAGGCCCCTCCCTCCACTGATTCTAAGCTAGCCATTACTGCTTGTGCCCTTCCCCCAGCCTTGAGCAGGCCTGAGAGACCTTGTTTACCACAACAGACCAAGTGATAAGGATCTAGGTGGAGTTACCCACCTTGGCTGCACAGAACACAAGAAGCAGAACTGCCCCTGGGCTTGCCTTGAGACATCTCTGGCCATGACATAGAATGGATTATGGATTATCCCACCCATCTTCCGCTGAAACCAGGAGGGGTTGCTAGTTGGGCCTTTTCCTTTAAATTGAGAGCTGAACATTAAAGCTTTGAGCCTTGATCAGAGAACTTTGTCTTGGCTTCATCTCTTCTTGCCCTTTCATTCCCAGCCCCCCTTTCAGGTGAACCCAGTTGACTTGTGGCTGCGAGTGGCTACAATTGCTCCTTCGCCCCAACAGGAGGACCCGCAACAACAACAAATGTTCCTGTTTTTCAACCAAAAATTTTAAACATTTATTTTTCTCCCTAACAGGAGGAACACCTACAACAACAATGCTTGTGCTTTCAACCAAAAAATTTGTTATTTTTTTTGTTTTAATGCTTCCTTTTCTCTCTAACACTCATGATATATGTCCAACATTTTTTTCAAACTTTATAATTTCTTCAAGGTTCAAAAGCCATCTAATTTACTTCCACAGGTTAAGTCAACATGCTGATCACCATTTCTTGAGTCTTAATTAACAACTAATTTCTTTTACAGACAAACTGTTGCTGCCAATCCCAGATACATAGTTAACATTGTTTTCTCCCTCAGCCATCCAAAGCAGACTCAAAGGTACCTTCCAGGACTCAAATTTCCTCAAACACCTTTGCTTTTCCAGGATCTTAATGACAGACCAAAATGTGCTTCTTCCCAAGCAATTTAATGCTCAATATCCAGCCTTTACAGACATCTCTCTGCCAGAGATGCTGCTTCTCTGCTGTGATTATCCTACAGGTATACCCACAGATCCAACAGAGTCCATGCCATCCTCTGGAACCTGCCTGAGATGCCAAGCTGCTTTCTCCCAGTCACCTCACCTGACTGCAGACCCCAGAGACACACCGAGATCCAGAGACAATGCCACCTCCTGGAACTGCCAAGCTGCCTTCTTCCAGCCACCTCATCTGACTGAAGACCCCAGAGACATGCTGAGATCCAGAGATGCACGCCAAAACCTAGAGACACTCACTACAGATCCAGAGATTCCAGCTACAGATGAACACTTTTGCCAGTCACACAGCTAAAGTTACATGTTAGTGAGGAAAACATAATGTCTATTTAGATTAATCAGATGTCATTATCCTCAAACTGTATAACCTATATTTAATTGTTTCAATGACCCCTGCCTTCTAAACCCTACCCTCAATTCCCATTACCCTTGGCTTAGTTATGCTGCACCCTCCAGCCTACATAGTGTTTTCTTTTGACTCCCTCATCCAAAATTTTCACTAAAAGAGAGTAAGATGTTGGGCTATGAAGAGATGGTTTGGACATAGCCTGGTCGAATGAGCTTTTGAACCCCGGAGACCCCCTGGGATGGAAGGCATTCAGCTGTGTTCCTGGGCCCCCGGTAAAGTGCTGGGTTTGAGGTAGCTCAGGACCCAACAGGACTTTGCTTGTCAAGGATGGCAATTATCTCCCCATGCTCCCCGATTTCAGACTACTCCATTCGATCCACATCTCTCATTAACCTGCACCTTGCAGACTACAAATGACACAGAGTAACCCCTCTTTTTATGAAAGAAAAGAGATGGGATGTCGGGCCTTGGATGAGGTAACTCCATTTAACCTGTACCATCAATCATGCAGGACACAGGTAGAGGTCTCCACCTCCAGAGATTTAAATATTAATGAGTTATCTAAAGGCCAGAGGGTGTGGCTAATTAAGTTATTTCCTCCCCTTTCCCCCCTCCCTATAAAAAGCCAGGCCCCCTGACTTTGTGGGGGGGAAGTGTACACCATCTAAACCCATTCATCAAACCATGAACAATAAAAGCTGTGGAAAACCGGACTCCACGTGTCTCCTGGGCCTGAAGCTGCCAGGTTCTTAGCCTTTGGAACCTTGAACTGCTACCGCTGCCGGCTGCAGCAGCTGCATAAATGTGGGACCCTCCACAGCCACCAGTGGTGCCCTTGCAGCTTTGTCCCACCTGCCAGACTCCCTCCCCACCCCCTGAAAGAGTTTTTTTTTCCCAGAAATAACCAACTGTAATAAATCTTTATTTATGCCATGTGAAGAATAGCTTGATAAATTGTATGAATTAAGTAACCAAGAAGTTTTATTGGCTAATTTCAGCTCAAGTTTTGGCTAGAGACTTGCAATGTCTAAGCCAGTTTCAGGGCTGTTTCCCTGTGGAGGGATCAATAATTTACCCATCCCTGTTTGGTCTTCTTCAATTTTTTTTCCTGTCTGAAGCCAAGATGTTCAGTGGATCTTCCCCTTGTATATCAAATCCATATTACTTTGGAAGGGGTTGAAGGCCTTTTCTCCTTTCCTATTAACACAAGTATGAAGCCTCTCTCCCAAAATAGCATGTTCTTTGTCCAGCAATTCAAAATCTAGTGGTTCAATTTTTAGCCTCTTTTTCTTAGGGCCGGCTCTACTCTGACCTCTCCCAGAGAATTAGTAATGTCATTAATACCGCCAAACTTGTAACGACATTCATTTTAATAATTAAAACCACTCAAAGCAATTATAGCAATTTTAAACAATTATTTTTATTTGTTGGAATAGGGGTTCTCTCTATCTTCATGCCTTTATTTCCTACATTTGAGATCAAAACCCTGAATTTCTTTATTCTTCCATGTATATTTAAAAACACTTAAATAATTACCACTATTTCTCCATTCTGTCCTTAAAGCAGTGCAGTTTCCTTTTTTTTTTTTTTTTTTTTCATCCATCCTACGGAAAGTAGTATCTGTGAATATATAATTTCTCTTTATATACCTTGAATTAACATCATTTCCTATGTATATAATTTCAGTTAAATTCAATTTTATTTTTTGTATGAGCCTGATTTCAGGATAATTTATGAATAAATATCACTACAAGCTATTCTGGGATTCTCAGGAATTCAAAGAATCTGGTTGCTTGCATAGCACTGAGTTCTTAATTTCTGTCAATCCCTCCATTCCTATCTTATTTAAACTTGCTCTCTGTTGCCTGCCCTATCCCAGCAGGAGGTCTCAGCATCCTGATATAAGCTCTCCACAACAGCCCAGATCCTGAGAGAGCTTCAGCTGAATAATTACCTTAACACCCATGTCCCAGTGTGTGTTCTAACCTTAAGCAACAAACCCTAGAACCATTTATGCCACAGTAGAACAGACTCCTGTCCTAGTTCCGAAACTGCACAGCTTTGCTTGGCTGAAAAGTCAACACTCCCCTCACTCCTCCAAATTTTAAAGGAACAGCATGTGGTGTGTTTTCCATTTGGGAACCTCCAATTTCTTTTCAAAATGATATCTTGCCCAATGGTTGGGACATTACCTGTAGTATTAAAATGACTATTCTAGACTCAGTCACTGTAGTTGAGAAGAGTGCATGACAGAGCAGCACAGCATACAAAAGAGCACCTAGCCATCACCTTGATCAGACTCCTAACCCACACAGGTTAGATTCCCTTTCTTCACCCCTCTTCTATGCTCTCTGAGACCTCTGATCAAGCAAAGCTGCCCTTAACAGCCTGATATCCCAGGGAGACCTCCATTCTCTTCCACCTTTCCACCCACTGTCATCATACTTGAGCTTCCTGAATTATACAAAACTGCAGGTCCAGAAACATACACCCAAATGATACTCATCAGAGAACTGACACACCAAAACCACGGAGGTTCATTCTGCTCCCATTACATACTAAAACAAGAACATCTAAGGACCAAAACCATCCAGATAGCTAAAGGACCTCAAAAAAGCACAATCAACAAAAGCCATAGAAATATGGCATGTTAAAAGCATAGCTACCCTACTGTAGCAAGCCTTGGTTATTTTATCAATCAAAACACACAAAAAAATGCTCTTAAAACCAATATTATAAAGATGATAGAGGAATTTAAAGAGGAAATAAATAAATTCCTTAAGTAAATACAGGAAAATATAACCAAACAGATAAATGTCTTTAATGAAAAAACAATAAATCTCTTGAAGACTACAAGTAAACATAATTAAACAGGTGAAAAAATAAATAAATTGTGCAAGACCTGAAAGCAAAAATAGAAGCAATATAGTAAAGACAAACTGAGAAAACCCTGGAGACAGAAAATACATCAAAGAGAACATGAACAAGAGATGCAAGCATCACCAACAGAATACAGGAGTTAGAAGAGAGAATCTCAGGTGTAGATGATCAATAGAAGAAACTGACGCATCAGCCAAAGAAAATGTTAAATCTAAAACATTCCTGTCATAAAACATTCAGGAAATCTGGGATAGCATGAAAAGGCCTAATGTAAGAATAATATTAATGGAAGAAGGTGAATAGTTCCAGCTCCAAGTCCCAGAAAAATGTTCTCAAGAGAATCCCAGAAGATAATGTTCCCAATCTAAAGAAAGAGATGCCTATAAACATACGAGAAGTTTATAAAACACTAATTAGACTGGGACAGAAAAGAAAATTCTCCTGGCACATAATAATCAAAACACAAAATCTATAGAACAACGAGAGAATATTAAAATTGGCAAGGAAAATGGCCAGGTAACTCACAAAGTCTTTCTGAGAGAGTTAAAATTACACCTGTCTTCTCAACAGAAACTCAAAAGGCTAGAAGGGCCCAGTCAGATACTTAGCAACCACTAAGAAACCATAGGAACCAACCAAGGCTAATGTACATAGCAAAATCTCAATGACCATAGATAAGGAAACAATATCTATACTCAAATTCATCTCTACAAAAAAAAAAATGGGAGAAGGAAATCTCCAACCCAAGAAAGATAACTACATCTAAGAAGACACAGAAAATAAGTGATTCTATACCATCAAAAAGAAGAAAAACACATACACAAACACAAATATGCACACACCACCACCACCAACAACAACAACATCAAAATAACATGAAATAAAAATCACTGGTCTTTAATATCTCTCAATATAAATGGATTCAATTCCCCACAAAAGGCAGTCTAACAGAATGGATTTAAAAACAGGATCCATTAATCTGCTTCATACAAAAACACACTTCAGCAGTAAAGATAGACCTTACCTCAGAGCAAAAAAATGGAAAAAGTTTTGCAAGCAAAAGGAACCAAAAATCAAGTATGACTTATGTATTAATTAATAGATTAGTATCTATTAAAATAAATTAGATAATTATTCTAATAAAATAAACTTTCAACCAAAATTAATCAACAGAGGCAGAGTAAGACTCTTCAAAAATATCAAAGAAAAATTCTGTCAAGATGATATATCAATTCTGAACATTTATGCCCCAAACACAAGGGCATAAAAACACTTGTCAAGTAAATATAGTTTAAACAGTACATCAAAGACAACAGATTAATAATGGGAGACTTCAACACCCCACTCTCACACACTGACAGGAAATCCAAAACAACTAATACACTAAACAGTGAAATAATAAAACCAACAGATATAATAAATCAAATAGCCCTAAAAGACATCTATACAATATTTTACCCAAACATAAAAGAATATACCTTCTTCTCAGCACCTCATGGATCCTCCTCTAAAATTGACCATATAGTCAGTCACAAAGAAAACTACGAACATAAGAAAATTGAAGAAATTTCTTTTATCTTATCAGATCACCACAAACTAAAGCTGATTTCAACACCAGAAACACCAGAACCTTGTAAGCTCCTGGAAATTGAACAATTCTAGATTCAATGATCTCTGGGTCAGGGAAGAAATAAAGAAAAAATTTCTGGAATTTAATTAAAATAAATACACAATGTACCCAAATTTAAGTGACATAAATTGTTTGGCTTGGCCCAGAGGGCACAGAGAGCAGGGAAGTTTCCCTCTTTCCCTTTTAAAGTTAACATGTATTTTTATTGTCAGAAAATATTGGAATATTCCAGGTTAAAATTAATGACAGGTGAATATTATGAAAAAAAACTTTCCATTGGGAAAAGAAAATTATAGTGCTTTTTTGCTTATTTTTCAATATAAACAGTCAAGCAAATATTGCTTAGACTAATATTTAGTCTTTCAGTATTTGAATACTTTAATAATTACTAGATCATTTACTTCTTTTTAAAATAACTTATGCTTTACTTACTGGTAAGTATAAAACTTGTCTGAGGAAAAGTTTGGCAATGTAGTGACCTATGTGTACCATTGTGATTGTAGAGGAATTTTAATCCAGAAAAATGGCTGCTCTGGCAAGGGCTCACATCCAAAGCCCTTCTAGATCTGTGTAATCCATCTGGTATGCTACACATTTATCATCTTGATGGACTATAGACAAGACTTTAGTACACAACTTTAGTCTCTAACAATGTAGGCAAAGTTAGTTTTTAGAAAAAAGCAGCAATATTGAAAGTGACCTCTAATTAATGGGCAGAGAATGTAATCAATAGAGAAATGTTTGAAAGAATGAGTCAGAGAAAGGATACACCCAATTCTCATGAGAACAAACAGGAAGGATAGGCTACTTAAGAGCAGAAGATGATTAATCAGTAGTGGAGGACTGTAGTGGGAAATATATATATATATATATATATATATATATATATATATATATTCATGCTACCACCAGCAAAGCATCAGTAGACAGGCCAACATGTTCTCAGAGCTCTGAATTCTCTCTTTCCATCCACACACTAAATTTTCAAGGTGGCCTATTGCAACACCAGCCCTACTCTTCCAAATTCCCATGGCTAGCTGTGGTTCACTTCTCATAAACCCTTGCTCTACCACTATATCTTTCTCTGGAACTCAGTTGAATGCTGCCTGCAGAAAAACACCACACAATCTTAGTGTAAAATCAAAAGGCAACACAATTGTTGGGTACAGTAACTAGCATCATAACTTATAAGTTAAGTTAGGGTTAGGGTTAGGGTTAGGCCTGTCTGTCTGGTTGAGAACAGGCTGACCTGTCCACCTGTGTCTTGTCTGCAGTAGCATGAATTGCTTTTTTAAAAATATTTCATGATACAGGTGGTGAACCGACTTGGGTCCACAGAATCCACTAAAAATTTAAGATACTTAGCCTATGAGTTAAAAATTATTTTATTTTTATATTTATATTTTTATCGGATTTTATTTATTTATATTTCAGATGTCATCCCTTTTCTGCATTTCCCCTACATAGAACCCCCTTTCGCATCCCCCTACTCCTTTTGCTTTTATATCATTTGAATTACATGCAAGTATTAAGATCAGTTCTAGGTTGAGGGACTAGTATAGCAACAAATAGAAATAGTCAATGAACAAGCAAGACAATAAACACAAATAGTCAAAAAACAAGCAATGCAATATAAAACATTCCTTGAACACTCCCATTATCACTGTTTCTAAGGGATTATTCGGATGACCAAAATATCTGAGCCAACTTTCCTGTCCTAGCCCAAAGTCATTTTCATGTCTGAAGCCTATTTCTTGTTCTAGCCTAAAATTTAAATTCCTGCCTGAAGTTACTTCTTTGTTCTGTCCTAAGATTTAGATTCCTGGTGAAATTACTTCTTTGTTCTAGCCTAGTGTCAGATTCCTGCCTGAAGCCTACATCCTTGTCCTTGGCCAATGACATATTTCTGCCAAGCAGCCCACTTCCTGGTCCTTAGATAATGTCAGATTCTTGCTAAGCAGCCCCTACGGCTTTCTGCCTCTCCCCCTTTTTTATTTCATTAACAAGAGCAATCAGTGCAGTGTCCAGTCATGTGATGACTCAAGCACTGAAACCAGAAACCTTGAAACAAAGAAAGAGGACTCTGAGGTCTCCTGCTGTGAAAAGAAACAAGATGGCTGCTCTGAGTCAGAGAATCAGAGAATGGAAGCTGCCTACTTCTTGGGGCAGATATTGATTGAATTGTGAATTTTTTAAATTGGGATTATTTGCTTTTAGAATAGACTTATATACAGATTTTTGTCTGAATTATGTGGGGAATTTCTTCCATGATCCAGAATAGAAAAATACTGACTCCAAGTAGAGAGGAGTGGTAAGTGCCTGCTATGAACAGATATTAATTAATAGAAGTTTGTGGCTCCAAGCTGAGAGCAGAAAAGATACATGGTATAACAGATATTAATAAAATATATGTCTGTAGCTCCAGGCAGAGAGCATAGCAGGATAGATGATATAATATAGTCTATAAGAAAATCATATTCTTTAAATGCTGGCTCCACAGAAATTTTGGCTTAAAGTCCTGGTTGAAATACTGCCTGCTTCTTATTAGCAGGTATTAATAAAAGTGTGATTAAATTGTTTTTAAAGTTAGAAGGAGAGAATACAGATTTTCAAAACGAGTAGAATTATGAGATTTTGGTTGTTTTATTACTCCTCTAGAAGAGAAGTCAAGATACAAGATTTTCTGGTTGCTGACTGAAGGATATGCTGATTTGGGAGAAAAGTTTTGTCTTTGCATTAGTGATGTATGTCTACACATCTTTCAGAATTTTATGAATCAGATTAGATAGAGGCAGATCCCCTGAAAATAAATTCAAGTGAATCAAACAAAAAATACCATTTGTGCCATCCCTCACATGGCAAGAACAAAGACTTACGTTTGGGGCAAAATTTCATCCTAACTAGTCTGGACATCATACCTTGATGATACTAAAATTTTGTTTTGAGATTTGTATATTAGAGTATACAGCTTTGGTGAGATTGTCATACATGTTGAACTGACCTGCTTGAACTCCTGATCTCATGAACTTTCAGTGGGATCCAGTCAGGACACAGACATCATCAGACTCTATAACAATGGTGGTTGTAGCCATCTTAAGGCCAACTAACTCACTCATTTTCCCCACCCTTTCCACTTCAAGATATCTCAATGTCCATAATTATTAGGAAGAAGTTATGAAGAGTCATTGTCCCAGTTCCCTGGGCTTGGGGTTTGAAGGTGGTTATTCTAAGGTTGCCTTTCTGGGGGAATTTTGTAATGATCAGAAATTAATAAGAAATAGCTAGAATTGATTTTGTAGCCATAATCTCACCTGATAACAATCTTTAAGATGCCGAATCAGAGTTTTCATTGATATAAATTTCCTCTATTGTTACAAAAAATTTAAAAGTACAAGGCTTGAACCCAGTCCTTACACAAATGCCATTACAAATTGATCTGAGATGGTTGAGCCTATGAGTTAAGGGCCAGATAGCAAGGTCTTAGCTCTGAGTTAATTGCTGGGGTGTTTGCAAGATATTTTGCTTAGAAATAGCTGAGAGTAGTTAACAGACAACAGTCCAGATTACTTTACATAAATGGATGTTTTCAAAAATGTCAGAAATTTACAGAATGTGACATTTAATGTTATTTATCTACTTGTTGTGGACAAATATTTGTTCCAAAAAAACTCTCCATTTGTAGATTCAAAGAAACAGCTGAGCATCTCTACCTCCAGGTGAGGTTGTATGTTGTTGCTAGGTAGCCACTGGACAGAAATTGCCTATTTCATCTACAGAAAAGACACACTATGCAGAATAGTTGACTGATAATCTCTGCCAAGCCAAGAAAATCATTCCTTCAAAATTTTATGTTTCAAAGGTCTGTCAGATGATCCTATGCCAGAAGGCTAAAGGCTGATGGTCCAACTTCCTGACATACTGGAGCTATTTAGGTAGACAGCTGTCTCTAAAACTTGTCTCAATTCTGGAAGCTGTATTAGACTTCATATGTTTTCAGATAATATTTGTCATTCTTAGATTTCTGATGGGATTAAAGACTAGTTATAGCCTCATAGCCAACCCAGACTATTTAACATTGAGAAAATATATTTGGGAGGTTATTTTTCAGGTAGTATACAAGCTAAACCAAGACATAACAGATATAAAATTTTAAGCCTTTTAAAGTTAAGATAGATGACAGAGTTGCTTTATTTAACTGACAAAATGATAGACTGCCTGTTAGGTGTATCTTATACTTTATAAATTACAAAATAATAATCATTGTGCTCAATTTTAATCTGAGATAAAAACCCTTTTAATTGGACAAAAAGGGGGAAATATTGATTGCTGTCTGTGTGCAGGCAAAGGCTGGCACTAGATAAGGCAAGAGCCTGTGCTTGGGCAGTGGTAAATAAAGGAGAGCTGAAAATTTTAGGTACAGGTATAGAGAGACAGAGAGACAGAAAAAGAGATGAAAAGGAAGAGAAAAGATGCAATCTCTAGAAGAAGAGGAGCTAGAACCAAACAGTCCTGGGAATCATAAGTATTGGGGAATACATTTTTTTGAGAGGAAAGAGTTTATTTCATCTTATATCTTATAGTACAGTATGAATGGTAGTCAGGACAGGAAATCAAATGTGAACTTGGAGGCAGGCACTGAAGAAGAGGTCTTGATGGAATATACTTACAATCTTGTGCAAACTGATTTCTAATTCCAGCTTTTTAGGGATGGCACTTGCAATAGCAAATCATCACTCAAAAATACTCAATGATCTTTTGCCTATTAATCTGATGAAGACATTTTCTCAACTGAAGTTTCCCTTTTCAGTTTAACTCCTGTTATATTATATTTGATAGAAACAAAGAAATAACGAAAGAAAGCTAAAGAAGGAACAAAAGAAAGGGAGGAAGGAAGGTTGGAAGAAAGACTGATTTTTCTCAAAGAGATAAACCAGCTCCTGATTTTGTGGATTCTTTATATAATTCTTTTTGTTTCCATTTGATTGATTTCACCCCTGAGTTTGATTATTTCCTGCTGTCTACTCCTCTTGAGTATATTTGCTTCTTTTCGTTCTAGAGCTTTCAGGTATGTTGTTAAGCTGCTAGTGTATTTTCTCTCCAGTTTTTGCTTGGAGGCACTCAGAGCTATGAGTTTACCACTTACCATTGCTTTTATTATGTTCCATAAGTTTGGTATGTTGTACCTTAACTTTCATTACATTCTAAAAAGTCTTTAATTTCTTTCTTTATTTCTTCCTTGACCAAGTTATTATTGAGTACAGCATTGTTCAGCTTCCATATGTATGTGGGCTTTCCATTGCTTTTGTTGTTATTAAAGACCAGCTTTGTCCACAGTAATCTGATAGAATTCATGAGATTATTTTAACCTTTTTGTATCTGATGAGTCCTGTTTGGTGACCAATTATATGGTTTATTTTGGAAAAGGTAACATGAGATGCTGAGAAGAAGGTATATTTTTTGTTTTAGGTTGAAATGTTCTATAGATATTTTTTAAATTCATTTGGTCCAATACTGTCGGGCCTTGGATGAGGTAACTCCATTTAACCAGCACTGTCAGTCATGTAGGATACAGGTAGAGGTCTTCAGATCCAGAGATTTAAATATTAATGAGTTATCTAATGGCGAGGGGCTTAGCTAATTAAGTTATTCCCTCCCCTTTTTCCCCTCCCTATAAAGCCAGGGGAGCCTGGCTTTTGGCGAGGGGGGGGGGATAATGCATACCATCTACACCCATTCACCACACCATGAACAATAAAAGCTTTGGAAAACCGGACTCCCCATATGTCACTTGGGCCTGTGTCGCTTGGGTCTGCGCCGCTGCCAGATTCCAGCCTTTGGAACCCTGGACTCTTTCAGATGCAACCGCAGCGGCTGCATGAATGTGGGACCTTACACCGGTGGTGTGGGAAGCCCACCAGGACCCCGCTGCCAGACGGTTTTGGGATCCCGCCCCCATGCAAGTTTTTTTTTTCCCCATGCAACATTTCTGCTTATTTTACTTGTCCCTGTTTAGTTTCAGTTTCCTTGATCTGTCCATTTCTGAGAGTGGAGTGTTGAAGTCTTCCCACTATTATTGTGTGAGGTCCAATGTGTGCTTTGAACTTTAATAAGGTTTCTTTTATGAAAGTGGATGTTCTTGCATTTGGAGCACAGATGTTCAGAATTGAGAGTTCATGTTGGTTGACTTTTCCTTTGGAGAGTATGAAATGTCCTTTCTTATTGTTTTTGATAGCTTTATGTTGAAAGTCAATATTATTCCCTAATAGAATGGCTACTCCAGCTTTTTTCTTGGGATCATTTGCTTAAAAAATTGTTTTCCAGCCCTTTACTCTGGGGTAGTGTCTGGTTTTGACACTGAGGGGTATTTCCTATATACAGCAAAATCTTTGGTCCTGTTTACATGTAGATATGTAAGTCTATATCTGTTAATCTATGTCTTTTTGCTGGGAAATTTAGTTTATTGATGTTAAAAGATAGTAAGGAATAGTGAGTGTTGCCTCCTGTTATTTTTGTTGTAAGAGGTGGAATTATGTTCATATGGCTATCTTCTATTGAGTTTATTGAAAGAAGATTACTTTTTTTGCTTTTTCTAGGGTATACTTTTTCTCCTTGTGTTGGAGTTTTCCATTTCATATCCTTTGTAGGGCTGGATCACTGGAAAGATATTGTGGACATTTGTTGTTCGGTTTTTTTGTTGTTGTTGTTGTTGTTTTTTTTTATGGACTATCTTGATTTCTTCATTCTCAGTAATTGAGAATTTTGCTAAGAATAGTATCCTAGGCTGGCATTTGTGTTCTCTTAGCATCTATATGACACCTCTGCAGGATCTTCTGGCTTTTATAGTGTCTGCTGAGAAGTCTGGTGTAGTTCTGATAGGTAGTGTGGAACCTGTATTTTTTTAAAAAAAAAAATTTCACACTACAGAGGGCAGTTCAGTAAGTTCAGTTTAATTGGGTTGAGTTGAGTTTCAGGTTTATGTAGTTTGTGCAGTGAATGTCAGCAGAGACAACTAAAGCCAGAGAATAAAATGTAGACAGAAAATTAGAACAAAATACAAAAGTTAGTTTGAAGTCAACCAGAGCAATTAAGTGAGAAGCTGAAAACAGCCCATTTGAATCTGTAAGCTTGGATAGGAGCTTCAGCCAAAACATATGTGTTGAAACAGCCATGCCTGAGTTCAGATAGAGCTAGAAAGGGTGAGCTCATTATCAGTAAGTCTCTGAGATGACTATTACATCTGATGAATAAAAGTTACTTTTAAACCTAGTGAGTTGCTTTTACAACTGGTTTTTACAGCTGGTTGTATTTTGGCACCATGACACAAACCTAGACACAGTTAGGAAGTTTCCTCAATTGAGAAAATGCCTCCAACAGCTCACATCTAGAAAGGCTTTGAGGCATTTTCTTAATTAGTGACTAACAGCCAAATTCACTGTGATTGGTGCCACTCTTGAGCAGTTTGTTCTGGGTTGAAAATGTAAGTGGACCAAACAATCTAGTAAATGACATTTCTGGAGAACTTCTGCTTCAGTTCCTGCCTTCCATTCCTGCCTTGAGTCCCTGCCTTGACTTCTCTCAATTATGGGATGTGACCTGAAAGTTGTAAACTTAAATAAACACTCCCCAACCCAAGTTGGTTTTGCCCATGGCTTTTATCACAGAAATCACAGCCATGGACCACTAAGAAACCACTTTTTTTCTGTACCAACTTGGAGAGTATATTTCCATCTCCTACCTTTCTATTCACTTTAAAAGGCATTTTTTCTCAAGAGGAAATAATATTGAATATTGAATATTGTAATAGAACAGCTTTATGCAATATCAGGTACCTGTAAGTATCCTTTTTGTATTTTGAGAAATTTTACATATTTTAATTTATTAATCACATGTGTGTGCTTGAGTGTATGTATGTGCATAACATGTGTGCAGGTGGTCACAGAGACCAAAAGAACTAGATATCAGATACCAAGAACTAGAATTACTGTTAGCTGTGAACCACCAAATGTGTGTGTGCTAAGAATTGAACCAGGGTCCTCTTCAAGAAGACCAACTATTTTAACCACTAAGCCACTGGTCCAGCCCAAGTTTGAAGCACATTTGTTGACAGACTTGCATGAACTACGCCATCTAGAAAAGGGTTACTAACAACATTAAGGAATACTGTCTATTTTACATATTTTTACAACCAGTAAGGTAACTAAAATAATAAAAGGAAAAAAGCTATTTTTTCTTGGTATTGTAGCCTCTTGGTCCAGCAGGAATTTTGAAAAAGAATGTCTCAAGAAGTGAGAATGAAGAATGTAAGAGAATTCGATCATTGCTTTCTCCAACCTTCACCAGTGGAAAACTAAAGGAGGTAAGAAAATAAAGGATGTTTTGTTATAGATGTAATTTATTCTCTCTGGGAACAGAGAGAAGTAATATTATACTCTTCAAAGACATGGGGTTTTGTTCATTACATTGCTAAGAATGGTCGTTATTTGTTTTACTTTGTTCTTCTTATTTTTGTTTTCCCTTTTTTGGTGTTTGTTTTAGGAGAGGTTGGTCTTATACCTCCTGTAAAAATGTGCCTCTCTTTTTATAATTTCAAAAGTCTTGTTTGGGAAACTCAGATGTTGACATTTAACAACAAAGTGTTTGTATTTTGTTCTTAGATGTTCCCCACCATCCAACACTGTGGAGATGTGCTGGTGAAAAAATTAAGTCTGGAAGTAGAGAAAGGAAAGCTCATTACTGTGAAAGAGTGAGTAGTGATGCATGCGTTGTCTGGGGCTCTGTCCCTTCTGGAGTCCTCCCCTACCTTTCAAGTACCTAAGCTAGTTCTAGACACAGAATAAGGAAGAAGTATGATCTTACCCAGTTATCAAACATGTATTAAGAAACACCTCCCATATTAACTTGGGAAAGTCTTCCTCTTGTGTACATGAAACAAAATTAGAGTAGCTATTGTCATCTCTTAATTTAAAAGACAATTTCAATAGTTTAGAAAGAAAGATAAAAATTTAGGTAAGCTACAGCTATCAAGATTAAGATATGCATGAGGAGAACATTTTAGGTTCATCAGAGGCTGTTATTTTGGCATGAATATTACAGTCTATAATTTTGAACAATCTAAAATTCAAGTTGTGCTGAGGGTCTTAAAAATACCAACAAAAAACAAATTATTTCTCCCTCTATTTAATCAAGCTGAAGAGGGATAACATTCTGGAAATTATGTGAGTAGTAAAATCATGTTGAATTTGAAGATACCACAGTAGTAAACACATGCTGCACTAATCATACTGCAGACAAATTGTTCCATAGCTCAGGATCGTGTTGATCACATATTAAACTCCCTGTCTTTCTACTCAGCATTTTTGGTGCCTACAGCTTGGATGTGATCATTAGCATCTCCTTTGGAGTCAAGGTGGATTCCCTCAACAATCCTCAGGATCCTTTTTTGAACAACATCAGGAAGCTTTTTAAGCTTAGCTTTTTCAATCCATTAATTTTCTCTATGGGTATGTAGACAATTCTTCAACTATATTAAGATGTTAGTCTTACTGTAACTAGCATACAAAGTACAATATTCTTCACAGCATATTCATACACAATTAATTCTCCTCCCTTTTGCTTTCACCACTATATGATCTTGTTCTAATTCTCCCCTTTGTACTTTCATATCACATGTGGTTATCCATCATTGCTACATGCTTTGTTGCTTTGGATAATTTTATTAGATGGCTATGTAGTTTCTGTCTTTGAGCCATCGATGTCATGATTTATATTTATACATTTACATATATTAATCATTTCTCTATCTCTTAAATGAAATTTAAGTTAATATCATCTACTTTCAGTGTTTGCCTGTTAATTGTGTTCTGGATAGTATATTTATTTTAAGAGTAAATGTAGAAGTCACTATTTTGTTGCAGAGTTTATTCTGTGACACTATATATAGTATTTGTTTCATGAAATTAAGTTCACCTATTGATAGATATACATTTAGAGTTGCAGTGTCATATGAATAATATTTCCCTTAAAGTGCATAAAGTGGTCTATATGCTTGTAATAAGTTTTGGGTTGAAATCAGAATAGTAACGCCTGCTCATTTTCTATGTTAATATTTGATGGTTGGGTATATTTCTTGGAGTCAGCAAAACAAATTACAATTGCTAATCCAATCTGGTAGTCTGTGTATTGTTTGTTTTTTGTCGTTGTTGTTGTTTGTTTGTTTGTTTGTAGACAGGCTCATTATCTTGGCTGGTCTCTAACTACCTATGTAGACCAGATTGGATGAAACTCATAATGATCTTCCTGTCTGTGGCTCCTCACTTCTGGGGTTAAAGGACGCATAACTACTTTCAGCCTTAGTCTGTATACATTGCTAAAGAAATTGAAACCATTTATTTTCATGTTTCTTACTGAAAGGTATGCGCTGGGTAGTCTCATTTTACTAAATGTCACTTTCTGGCCTTGTTTTGGTCCTCTTTTTAAAACAACTGCCTTAGCAGTTTTAAAACTTTATCGCCCTCTCATTCTTGGCTGCATTTACCTTTTTCTTCAGTCAAAATTGTTCTTTCCATTCTGTAATACAAGCAGGTTTTGTTGTGAATAATTCTTTGGACAATTCATTAGGTTGACATAACATATATAGGTGTTGCTTCTCTTTTGATTCTAATCAATACATTTTTGATATATTAATATTTTTCAACAGTTCCTATATTTTAAACATGATATATATCTTTCAAAGTTCTCCTGGATTTCTTGCTTACCATTAAAAATACAGACATCATGCTGATGGATGTCTTTTTATGTATGAGTTAGTCCTTCTTTTTGTACCTTTCAATACACTTTTCTTATTTTGTGTATTCACCACTTTATCTTTAATGTGAAATGGGTAGTTTCTTCTCTGGTCTTATTGTGTGGTATTCTTTATTCATTTTTTAATTTGAATGGACTTTTCTACAGTTTTGGAACTTCTGTTTTGTAATTTTATTGAGAATATGAGAGAATTTTCTCTCTACTTGACATAGAATTTGTGCCATTTTTCTATGCTGAAACTCGCTGAATTATTTATATTCCCAAAACTTACATGTGCCATTGAACTGTTTAACAAATTTATCAATAATCATGACTGAATAGTCCTACAACTCTTATTTGTCTCTATGCTCTCAAATTCTATCCTCTAAAAGATCCACTCTATTTCTGAGACTTTCTGCTAAAATGTGCATTTGACTTGATGGGGGTTTTTTTTGGGGGGGGGTAGTCATTTCACTTTGTTTTTCTTCTCTATTTCTTTTTGTCAAATTCCATTTTAATATTCTAATTCAATGTCTTTATTTCTTTCAACTTTTGGTAATCTTTTGGTATTAATTCAGAAGATAGGCATATGTTCTTTGAAATCTTTGAACATATTTATAATTACTTTCATTTCTTATCTTGTATCTTGTACATTTTGTTTCTTTTTGGTTAGTATAACATTGGAGGATAATTGACAAAGTATGCTTTAAAACTGGGAAATGCCCATCTGTAGTAACACTAACAGTTACATTTTGTTATTTTGTTTTTGTTGTTAATTCATATCAATTTCTTCCTTCATTTGGAGTTTTTCTCACTGTTCAGGAAAGCCAAGAATGCAATAAAGTTTTGTGATGTTTTCTTCTGCTAGGCATGAGTTCATCACTCCAGCCTCTCACCCCAGTAATCCTCTGGAAGGAGATCAGTCTTTGTAAAATTCATTTTCTATCAATCAGTAAATTTCCTATGACTGTAGAGTTTATATAAAAATGGTCCTTAGTCACTTTTTAAATTCCAACTATGTTGGGGAGAAAAAAAGACTAAGTTTTCTTTTTAATAATGTGTAGCTACTGTAGGTAGAGAAGAAAATAGAGTGGAAAGCAAAAATAAATAGGCCATGATGGGACTAGTGATTAAGAGAATATTGTAAAAACATATGGTACAGTGAAAAAACTGTAGGGAATATATCGGCATTTTGGTTTAAGATAAAGTGAGAAAAAGAGTGAATTTGAACACTGACATCATGCAGAACAGTCCCATCACTCAGAAAAATTAATCTCAGAGCTCCTATACACCAGGACAGTCTATGTTACTAAGAAAGAAGAGAGGACATACAAAAATGTTCAAAAATAGAAACTACATAAGATATGAAAATCGAGAAACAGGGTTTGATTTTCAACATTGACCTTGGATATGATGTAAATGAGAAATACCTGTAGAGGTAAATGACAATGCAGTGGAGCTCTTACATTATTAAATTATCCTATTGCTCTCTCTAGAATTTCAAGTACTATATTGAAGAGATATGGAGAGAGTGGACAGACTTGTCTTTTCCCTGATTTAGTAAAATTGCTTTATATTTCTCTCCATTTAATTTGATGTTAACTTTTGACTTGCTGTACATTGTCTTTATCGTGTTTATGTAAGTGCCTTGAATCCCTTATCTCTCTAAGACTTTTAATGTGAAGGAGTATTGGATTTTGTCAAAAGTTTTTTTACCTTCTAATGAGATGATCATAATTATGTAGATTTTTCTCTCCATTTGTTATAAAATAAATCACATTGATGGCTTTTCTGTATTGGACTATGTCTGAATCCCTGGGATGTACCATACTTGATCATGGTGAATCTTGAATTTGGTTTGTGAATATGTTATTGAGTATTTTTGCATCAGTGTTCATAGGAAATTTTGGTCTGAGGTTCTCTTTATTTGTTGACACTTGGGGTGGTGTAGGTATCAGGGTGACTGTGGCCACAAAGAATGAGTTTGGCAATATTCCTTTTGTTTAGCTTATGAAATAGTTTGAGGAGTTTTGACGTTAACAGATATTGAAAGATTGATAAACTCTTCACTAAAGTCATCTTTCTTTTTCAATTGAGAAACTTTTAATGACAGCTTCTTTTCCATAGGGGTTATAGGACTATTTAGTTTACCTGCTCTTGATTTAACTTTGGTAAGTGGTATCTATTTAGTAAATCATCCATTTTGTTTAGATTTTCCTATTTTGTGAAATACAGGTTTTTTTAGGTAATACCTAATGATATTTTAAGATTCCTCAGTGCTTGTTCTTATGTCTTCTTTTTCATTTTCAATTTTGTTAACCTGAGCACTACTTTTCTGCCTTTTAGTAGGTTTGGCTAATGGCTTCTCAATCTTGTTGATTTTCTAAAATAACCAGATCTTGATTTCATTGATTCTTTGTATTGTTCTGTTTGTTTCTAAATGGTTGATATAAGTCCTAAGTTTGACTACTTCCTGCCATCTATTCCTCTTAAGTGTGTTTGCTTCTTTTGTTTTAGAACTTTCAGGTATGTTGTTGAGTTACTAGTATGAGATCTCACATATTTCTTTATGGAGGAACATAGTACTATAACATTTCCTGTTAGCCCTGCTCTCATTGTTCGGGTATGTTGTGCCTTCATTTTCATTGAACTCTAGATAGCCTTTGACACAGTTGTCATTGAGTAGAGCATTATTCAGTTCCCATGAGTATATAGGCTAACTATTGTTGATGAAGTGCAGTTTTAAACCATGGTGTCCTGATGATATACATAGTGTTAGTTTAATCTTCTGGTATCTGTCTAGGCTTCCTTTTACTGAGTATATGGTGACTTTGAAGAAGATTCTTTGAGTTGCTGAGAAGAAATGCTAAGATCTTGTGATTGGGTGAAGTGTTATGTAAATATCTGTTGGCTCCCTTTGATTCATCCCATCTGTTATGTTCACTGTATCTCTGTTACTTGATCACTTTAGCTTCTGTTTTGATGACCTGTCCACTGATGAGAGTGGGGTGTACAAGTCTCTTACTATTAATGTGTGGGGATCAATGTGTGATTTAAGCTTTAGTAATGTTTCTTTTATGAATGTGGATACCCTTGCATTTGGCACATAGATAGAATTGAGACATCATCCTAGTAGATCTTTCCTTTAATGAGTATGAAGTGTCTTTCCTATTCTAGTTTGATTAATTTTGACTGAAAGACTATTTTATTAGATATTAGGATAGCACCTACAGCTAGTTTCTTGGGTTTGTTTGCATGAAAATATATTTCCACCCATTTATCGAGGGTTAGTGACTATCCTTTTTGCCTAGGTGTGATTCTTGTGTACGGCAGAATGGTTGATCCTGTTTTCACAACCACTCTGTTAGCCTATGTCTTTTTATTGGTAAATTGAGTCCACTTATGTTGAAAAAGATTAATAACCAATGATTGTTAGTTCCTGTCATTTTTATATTGATAGTGTGTGTGTGTGTGTGTGTGTGTGTGTGTGTGTGTGTGTATGTGTGTAGAGAAAAAGATTCTCCTCTTTTAGTTTTGCTGGTATTAAATTATTAATGTTTGTGTTTCCTTGGGTGTAGTTAGCCTCATTCCACTGGAAGTTTTCTTCTAGTATCTACTTGTGGGAAAAATAAGGCTGGGGAACCCAGGGTTCCTCCTGCCATGCTGTGAGTAGTCGGCTGGGACCACTCTGGGTTCCTCCAGCTGGAAGTTAGGCCCTCATTAACTAAAAGCCTCTCCATGGTGTTAGTATTCTGTCTAAACTCCACCTCCACAGTTACCTGGCAACAGCCAGCTATGCTCCTCTCCACAGTTACCTGGCAACCACCAGGTAGGCCTGGCCCACTATAAAAGGGGCTGCTTGCCCCTTCCTCTCTCTCTTACACTCTCTTACCCTCTTACCTTCTTACCCTCTTACCCTCTTACCCTCTTACCCTCTTACCATCTTACCCTCTTACCATCTTACTCTCTTACCATCTTACTCTTTCACTCTCTCACCCTCTCTCTTAACCTCTTGCCTATCTGTCCCCTCCCCCCTTCCTCTCTCTCCACGTGGTCATGGCCGGCCTCTACTTCTCCTTCTCTTCTCTTCCACCTTCTTCTCCCCACCTTTGTTCTATCTCCTGAATAAACCTCCCCCCCTCGGAACTGTGTGGTCTGGAGTGGTCTGTTCTGAGCTGCGGTCAGACTTCTTAGACCAACTAACACACAGTTCCTCATGGTGCGGCCCCAACACAAGAGGAAGTCCTTGGGTTTCCAAAACCGGTTTATTGGCAGGAGGATAGTGGATGGATCTGGATTCACACCCCACAAAACCCAGGCCGGGCCTGTGTTAAATAGGGAGGGGAAAAGGAGGGAGGAGCTGGGGAGGAATGCCTAGTTGGCTCCACCCTCTTGCCTTCAGGCACCTCATTAGTATGCAAATCTCTCTAGGGCCTGGAGATCTGTTTATCATACCCACCACCTGTGTACATGACTGAAGGGTAAAGATGGAATGGAGTTTAGACCTCATGTCAGGCCCAACATCTACTGTAGAGATAGATTACTGGAAAGATATTGTTTAAATTTGGTTTTATTGTGAAATCTATCGGTTTCTCTATCTATGGTGATTTATGGTTTTGCTAAGTATAGTAATCTGGGCTAACATCTGTCTTCTCTCAGGGTCTGCTTGACATCTTTCCAGATCCTTTTGGCTTTTAGGATCATCATTGTGAAATCAGGTGTTATTCTGATAGATCTGGCTTTATACATTTGTTGGCCTTTATTCCTTGCAGCTTTCAATATTCTTTCTTTGCTCTGTATATTTAGTGTTTTCATTATTCATTTAGTGTATTTTCATTATTCATTTAGTGTATATTTAGTGTTTTCATTATTTTGGGGCATGAGAATTTTCTTTTCTGGTCCAATTTACTTAGTGTTCTGTAAGCTTTTTGTATGTTTATAGCCATCCCTTTAAATTATAGAAATTTTCTTCTGTGAGTTTACTGAACATATTTTCTGGTGTTTTGAAATAGAAAATCTCATTCTTCTATTCCTCCTATTCTTCAGTTTTCTCTTTTCATAATATTTGAGATGTCCTTTATGTTTTGTGTCAGGAAGTTTTTGGAGTTAACATTTTCTTTGACTTGTGTATTAATTTCTTCTATTGTATCTTCTATGCCTGAATGTGTCTTTTCTATCTTGTACATTCTATTGGTGATTCTTGTGTTCTATTTCTAGGTTTTCTCTCTCCAGGATTGCTTCAGTTTTTTTGTTTTTGTTAGTGCTTCTATTTTCATTTTCAGGCCATTGTACAGTTTTATTCATTTCCTAAACCAGTTTCTATTTTCCTGTATTTCTTCAAGGGATTTATTTATTTCCTCTTTAAAGGCTTCTATCAACCTCATAAGATTAGATTTAAGGTCATTTTCTTTTTGTTAAGGTGTGTTAGGATATCAAGAGCAGCTATAGAATATCTGAATTCCAATAGTGTCATATTATCCTGGCTTTTCTTTTCTTTTTAAAGATTTATTTATTTTACGTATATGAGCACACTGTCACACTCTTCAGACACACCAGAAGAGGGCACCAGATCCCATTACAAATCGTTGTAAACCACCATGTGGTTACTGTAATTTGAACTCAGGAACTCTGGAAGACCAGTCAGTGCTCTTAACTACTGATTCATCTCTCCAGCCTCAATCCTGGCTTTTCTTGAGTGTCTTCATACTCTAACCTTTAGCCATCTGGTTGTCCCTGGTGTTGCCTGACCTGATAGTCCCTGCTGGCCTTTGGGACTGCATTTATAGATTGTATTTCCAGGTTGAACCAGATGGCTGCAGGCCTCCATGGATAATATATTATAGTGGACCAGAGGTGAGGAACAGAGGAAACAACTTTGGCTCTTTTCTAAGTGTTGTTTTCTTGCTAAAAATCTCACATTGACCTTGTTTGTTGTATTAGATATGAGTATGCATAAGTAAAGGGATAATATAGTGTTAAGTGTGTTGGGGAATATGTTTGAGGCCAGAAATAGTGCAATAGAAGCAGGAATATTAGAATCCTTGAATATCTCACCTACTACCAAATTTCTTCTTCAAACCCAGGAAGAAATGAAGCTTCATGATAGGATACTTAGCTACCAAGTATAAGGATTTGCAAATCTTCACCAACACTGCAATTGTTTCTTAGTTTTTAAATAGATTCTGTATAATAATCACATCTTCTCTCAAATGACTGTTTCTTGGCCTCAAACTCCAGAAAACCTGAGTACAATATGTTTATTCATTTTTGCGTATAAATAATGTATCACAAAAGACATATGAACTTTGTTTTGTGATTCTAATACCTAAATAGAACTGATAATAGAGTTAGTAGCTTGCATTGCCCTTTTTCTGAAAGTAATAAGAACTAGTTCAACCCTCAATTTCTGGGTTAGTTCTTTGTTTCTATTGGCAATTTTCATAAAGTTAAGGGAATTCTATTCTTAATTATTTGAGAAAATTAATTAGGAAAACTGGTGAATTTTCCCTAAAAATTTTTCATATTTCATTTTTGATTGTTTGTGCAATTTGATTTTATTCTTTCTTGTGCCTTATTATATAGCATGCATGTTGCTACATAACAAGATTCATTTCATGACTCTCCATTCAGATGGTAAATATATTGTTGATAAGGTTAATTATGGCACTTTTAAATCATGTTTCCATGCAAGATTCCTTTTCGAAAAATGTTCTGGTTTTAGAAACAGGGCAGTAGAAGCTTCCAGATTCAATTTCTCACTTTTAACTAGTTTTCTAAGTTTTGGAAACTCATGTGAAAAGCTGGTATGAATTGTCTGTTAAATATTTTATAAAACTCTATGATGAATCTTTCTGGAGCTGAAATCTTCTTAGTGAGTGTGTGTTTTTATTTAAAATTCAACTACATGCAATTCAATTATGATTCAATCCAGAAATTTGTCTTTTTAAAATCTATATCTTTTAAAATACTTTGAGAATTTGATACAAGTGTATAAAGTATTGTGATTAAATCCATCCCAAATTTCCTCTTGAATCTTCCCATATGTTTTTTCCAAGTTTACATTGTCTTTTTTTCAAAGCCTATTGAGTCCACTTAGAGCTGCTTATACATGATGAGTATAGGTCCATTTATTGTAGTGTAAATGCAGTCCTGATTAAAATATCTGAGCATAATATTTGAAGAAGGTTGGCTCTTCATTTCTTTTTTTTTTTCTTTTTTAATTGGTTATTTTATTTATTTACATTTCAAATGTTATCTTCTACCTAGTTTTCCCTCCACAGGCCCTCATCCCTTCTTTCCTCCCCCATCTCTATGAAGGTGTTCCCCTACCTGCCCACCTGCCTCAATAGCCTAGCATTCCCATATCCTGGATCATCAAGCCTTCATTGGACCAAAGAGCTACCCTCCCAGTGATGCCAGACAAGGGAGTTCTCTGCTACAGACTCAGCTGGAGTCATGGGTAGCCCCTGTGTATTCTTTGGTTGGAGATTTAGTTCCTCAAAGTTTTGGGGCATCTGGTTGATATTGTTGTTCTTCCTATGATGTTGTAAAACTCTTCACCTTCTACAGTTCTTGCCCTAACTTTCCCTTCGGGGTCTCTGCACCCAGTGACATGTTTGGCTTTGTATTGGTCAGAATCTGGCAGAGCCTCTCAAAACAGCTCTATTAGGCTCCTGTCAGCAAGCACTTCTTGGCATCAGCAATAGTGTCTGGGTTTGGTGTCTGCATGTGGAATGGATCCCTAGATGGGGCAATCACTAGATGGCCTTTCCTTCAGTCTCTGCTCCACTCTTTGTTCATGTATTTCCTTTAGTCAGGAGCAATTCTGGGTTAAAATTTTTGAGATGGGTTTATGGGCCCATTCCTCAACTGGGAGGCCATGCCTAACCTCTGAATGTGATCTCGATGGATTCTTCCTACCATTTGTCATCCCTGTGGGGTCCTGGAAGGCTCTTGCTTTTCTGGCATTTGTGACTTTCTGGTTGCTACTCCCAGTTCCCCATCCCCATTGTGAAATACCTCTGTTCAGTTTCCTGACCCTCTGTTCATCTCCTCCATCTCCTTCCATACCTGATTATTTTTCTATTTTCACCCCCCCCCATTTTCTTCCTCCCAAGTCCCTACCACTATCTACTTCCCTTGGTTAATTTGTTCCCCCTTTTAAGTACAACTGACAACTCTTTGGTCTTCCTCTTGGTCTTCATGCGGTCCATGAGTTGTATTGTATGTATTCTATGTTCTTTGCGTAATATTCACTTATCAGTGAGTATATACCTGAGTAGTACTCCATTGTGTAAATGTATAACATTTTCTGTATCCAGTCCTCTGTTGAGGAACATCTGGATTGTTTTCAGTGTCTGGCTATTATAAATACAGCTGCTATGAACATAGTGGAGCATGTGTTCTTATTACATATTGGAGCATCTTCTGGGTATATGCCCAGGAGTGGTATAATTGGGTTCTCAGGTAGTACTATATCCAACATTCTGAGGAACCACCAAACTGATTTCTAGAATGGTTGTACCAGCTTGGAGTCACACCAGCAATGGAGGAGTGTTCCTGTTTCTTCATATCCTTGCCAGCATCTGCTATCACCTGAGTTTTTTATCTTAGCCATTCTGACTGGTATGAGGTTGAATCTCAGGGTTGTTTTGATTTGCATTTCCCTAATGACTAAGGATGTTGAACATTTCTTTAGGTGGTTTTCGACCTTTTGAGTTTCCTCAGTTGAGAAGTCTTTGGTTAGCTCTATACCCCATTTTTAATAAGATTATTTGATTGTCTGGAGTCTAACTTCTAAAGTTCTTTGTAGTATTGAATATTAGCCCTCTATCAGATATAGGATTAGAAAAGATATTATCCTTATCTGTCAGTGGCCATTTTGTCCAATTGACAATGTCCTTTGCCTTACAGAAGCATTGTAATTTTATGAGGTCCCATTTGTCAATTCTTGATCTTAGAGCATAAGCCATTGGTGTTCTGTACAGGAACTTTCCCCCTGTGTCCATGTGCTCAAGGCTCTTTCCCAATTTCTCTTCTATTAGTTTCAGACTATCTGGTTTTATGTGGAGATCCTTAATCTACTTGGACTTGAGCTTTGTACAAGGAGATAAGAATGGATCAATTTGCATTCTTCTACATGCTGACCTCCAGTTGAACCAGCACCATATGTTGAAAAAGCTGTCTTTTTCCCCCACTGGATGGTTTTAGATCCTTTGCCAAATATCAAGTGACCATAAAAGTGTGGGTTCATTTCTGGATCTTCAGTTCTATTCCATTGATCTACCTGCCTGTCACTGTACCAATACCATGCAGTTTTTAATTACTATTGCTCTGAAGTACAGCTTAATGTCAGGAATAGTGATTCCCACAGATTTCTTTAATTGTTGAGAATAGTTTTCCATAGCCTCAGATTTTTGTTCTCAAATGAATTTGAGAAGTGCTCTTTCTAACACTATGAAAAATTAAGTTGAAATTTTGATGGGGATTGCACGGAATCTGTAGATTACTTTTAGCAAGATGGTCATTTTTACTATATTAATCCTGCCAATCCATGAGCGTGGGAGATCTTTCCATCTTCTGAGGACTTCTTCAATTTCTTTCTTCAGAGACTTGAAGTTCTTTTCATACAGATCTTTTACTTGTTTAGATAGAGTCACAGCAAGATATGTTCTATTGTTTGTGACCATTGTGAAGCATGTCATTTCCTTAATTTCTTTCTCAGCCTGTTTATTCTTTGACTATAGAAAGGCTACGTGATTTGTTTGAGTTCATTGTATATCCAGCCAGTTTGCTGAAGTTGTTTATCAGTTGTAGGAGTTCTCTGGTGGAATTTTGGGGGTCACTTAAGGATACTATCATATCATCTGCAAGTACTGATATTTTCATTCTTCCTTTCCAATTTGTATCCCTTTGACCTCCTATTGTTGTCTAATAGTTCTAGCTAAACCTTCAAACCCTATAATAAATAGATAAGAGAGAGAGAGTGGCCTTGTCTAGTCTCTAATTTTAGTGGGATTGCTTCAAGATTCTCTCCATTTATTTTGATGTTTGTTACTGGTTTGCTGTTTATTGCTTTTGCTGTGTATATAAATGGACCTTGGATTCCCGATCTTTCTAAAAATTTTAGCTGGCAGGGATGTTGAACTTTGTCTAATGCTCTTTCAGCATCTAATGAAATCATCATTTTTTTTATCTGATTTTGTTTATATAGTTTTGGGTCCCTTTTCCAGAGAGCTTCCCACAAATATCTCTGGCCTAGCCAGGTGCAAGAGGTACAGGCCAAAGAGATACAGTACGTGCAAGGAGAAGGAATTGCCTCCACTGCCTCTGCTGCTGCCTCTGCCCAAGTCTCTGCTGGTGCCACACAGATGATCCCAGGTTCTGCACTGAGGAGCAACTGGCTCTCTGTGCTGAGCTGGTTCTGGCTGGGCCAGTGAGAAGCTGGCTAGCTAGCTGGAAGGAAAGGTCTGGAAGGTGCATCAGGAGAGCAGACTCTTCCCAACTGTTACAGCTTCTGCAACAGAAACTATTGAACAACAGGATAATTCTCCCACACCTTTACTTCTCCCAAATTGAGTTCTTATATACAGTTTTGGGGAGGGTTAGGGTCTAAAAGCAGATAACCCTATTGCCTTGGTCTAAAAGCTTGGAGATACCTCATCTACATGTGAGAGAGCCTGATTCCTACATGGCTGATGGCCATAGACCTTTTTATGGGAGGGACTGTGAAGGGCTGAAGCTAAGTAAAAGGAACCAGGGGCCCAGGAGCAATGTCGAACACCTACCATCACATTAGGGTCCAGGGTTTGAGGCCTGTGCTCAAACAGGTGCCCAGCTGCCTCTCACAACACACTGCCCCACATATACTACATTATGTTGATAAATTTTCTTATATTTAACCATCCCTGCATCCCTGGGATGAAGCCTACTTGATTGTGGTGAATGATCATTTTGATGTGTTCTTGGAGAATTGTATTGAATTTTATTGAATATATTGATATTCATAAAGAAAATTTGTCTGAAGCTCACTTTCTTTAGTGGGTCTTTGTGAGTTTTTGGTACCAGCATAATTGTGGCTTCATAGAAAGAATTAGGTATTGTTCTTTCTGTTTCTATTTTGTAGAACAGTTTAAAGTGTATTGGTATTAGGTATTCTTGGAAGGTTTAATAGACTTCTGGACTAAACTCATCTGCTCCTGGGCTTTTGTTGGATGGGAGACATTTAATGACTGATGTTATTTCTTAGGGGTTATGGGACTGTTTAGATGGTTTATCTGATCTGGATTAAACTTTGGAACATGGTATCTGTCTAGAAAATTGTCCATTTCATCCAGATTTTCAGTTTTGTTTAGTATAAACTTCCGTAGTAGGATCTGATGATTTTTTTGAATTTACTCAGTTTCTGTTGTTATATATCCCTTTTCATTTCTGATTTTGTAAATTTGGATACTGAATATGTGTCCTCTCATTAGTCTGGCTAAGGGTTTATCTATGTTGTTGATTTTCTCAATGAACCAGCTCTGGATTTTCTTGACTCTTTGTATACTTTCTGCAGTCTACTCCTCTAGGGTGTATTTGCTTCTTTTAGTTCTAGAACTTTCCGGTGTGCTGTCAAGCTGCTGGAGCACGCTCTCTCCAGGTTCTTTTGGAGGCACTCAGAACTATGAGTTTTAATCTTAGCACCGCTTTCATTGTGTCCCATAATTTTTGGTATGTTATGCCTTCATTTTCATTAAATTCTAAAAAGTATTTAATGTTTTCTTTATTTCTTCCTTGACCAAGTTAACATTGAGTAGAGTGTTGTTCAGCTTCTATGTGTTTGTGGGCCTTTTGTCATTTTCATGATTATTGAAGACCAGCCATAGTCTGTAGTGATCTGATGGGATGCATGGGATTATTTCAATCTTCTTATGACTGTTGAGGCCTGATTTTTGACTGATGATGTGGTCAGCTTTGGAGAAGGTACCATGAGATGCTGAGAAGAAGGTTTATTCTTTTTTTTTTTAGGATGAAATATTCTATAGATATCTGTTAAATCTATTTGGTCAATAACTTCCTTAGTTTCACTGTGTCTCTCCTTAATTTCTGTTTCCATGATCTGTCCATTGATGAGAGTAGGGTGTTGAAATGTCCCACTATTATTTTGTGAGATGAAATGTGTGAAAAGAGATTTAGTAAAGTTTTTTTTTATGAATGTAGATGTGCACTTGGAGCACAGATGTTCAGGATTGAGAGTTCATCTTGGTACTTTTTTTTTTTTTTTTTGATGAGTACAAAGTGTTAATCCTTATCTTTTTTGATAACTTTTGGTTGAAAGTTTATTTTATTCGATATTAAAATGGCTACTCCAACTTGTTTCCTGAGGCCATTTGCTTAAAAAAAAAAAAAATGTTTTCCAGTCTTTTAATTCTGAGGTAGAGTCTGTCATTGTCACTGAGATGTATTTCAGTATGTAGTAAAATGCTGGATCTTGTTTACATATTCAGTCTGCTAATTTATGTTTTTTATTGGGGAAGTGAGTCCATTGATGTTAAAAGATATTAGGAAATAGTGATTGTTGCTTCTTGTTATTTTTGTTGTTAGAGGTAGAATTATGTTTGTGTGGCTATCTTCTTTTGGGTTGTTGAAAAAAGACTACTTTCTTGCTTTTTCTAGGATGTCGTCCTTGTGTTGGAGTTTTCCAACTATTATGTTTTGTAAGGCTGAATTTCTGGAAAGACTGTGTAAATTTAGATTTTTCGTGGAATATACTGGTTCTCCATGTATATTAATTTAGAATATTGCTGGTTATAGTAGCTTAGGTTGGCATTTGTGTCCCTAGACACATCTGTCCAGGACCTTATGGCTTTTAGAGTCTCTGTTGATAAGTCTGGTGTAATTCTGATAGATCTGCCTTTTTATATGACTTGGACTTTTTCCCTTACAGCTTTTGGTATTTTTCTTTGTTCTGCCTATTTACTGTTTTGATTATTATGTGACAGTAAGATTTTCATTTCTGGTTCAATCTATTTGGCATTCTATGTGCTTCTTGTACATTTATAGTCATCTCTTTTTTTTTTTAGGGTAAGGGAGCTTTCTTCTATGATTTTGTTGAAGATGTTTTCTGGCCCTTTGATCTAGGATTCTTCACCCTCTTCTATTTCTATTAATCTTAGGTTTAATCTTTTTATTGTGTCCTGAATTTCCTGGATGTTTTGGGTTAGGCACTTTTTACACTAAAGTGTATTTGACAAATATATCAATATTTTCTATGGTGTCATTTATGCCTGAAATTCTCTCTTGTATTCTGGTGGTGATGTTTGCATCAGTAGCTCTTGATCTCTTTCCTAATATTTTTATCTCTAGGATTTCCTTCTTTTATGTCTTATTTATTGTTTCTATTTCTTTTTTAGTTCTTGGACCATTTTTTTTAAATTCCTTCAACTGTTTGATTGTATTTTCCTGCATTTCTTTAAGGGATTTGTTTGTTTTTTTACATGCTTCTGCCTTTTTGGCTGTGATTTCCTGTATTTCTTTCAGGGAGTTATTTAAATCCTCCTTAAAGACCTCTATTATCTTGAGGTGTGATTTTATGCCATTATCTTTCTTTTCAGGCATTTTAGGATATCCAAGGCTTGCTGTGGAGGGAGACCTGGGTTGTGACAGGCACAAAATTGCATTGTTTTCTGTTTTTTATGATCTTGTACTTCCCTTTATCTATTTTGTTATCTCTAGTATTAACTACCTTGGGTGTTTCTGTCTGTAGCTGGCCTCCTTGGAGGCAGGCAGAGATCTGTTACCTCAGATAGAGCAGGTTTGTGTCCTTGGAGGTAGGCAGTGTTGTCTCTGGTTAGAGTGGGCTTCCTCTGTCTCTGGTTAGACCAGGCCTTCTGTGTCCCTGGTTACTGAGAACCTCCTGGGAGGCATGCAGACTGTTGCTACAGACCTGCTGGAAGGCAGATAGGTTGTGTCCTTGGTTACTCTAGACTTCCTTGGAGAATCAAAAACTGTAGTATGTAGGCAAGTATCAGGCCTCGGATCTGATCTGGGTGTGGAAGTTGACCAGAAGGAAAGTGGAGCTTTGTCTTTGGTTATTACAGACCTTGGGAAGCACACAGGCTGTAGCATGTGGGGTAAGAAACACACCATAAGGACAGTGGAGTAAAAAGGCAGATGGGGGAGTGGGTAGGTTCCACATCAGCTGTGTTTCATGGTTGTCTCAGCTGGCATGGATATTTAGGCGACATTCTCACCTGTATCTTTGTTTACTGTGTACCTCTTGGGAGACACACAAGCAAGCTATAAAAAGTGGGCAGGTATCTAGTCACTGATTTGACCTACATCTCAAACCTTAAGTTTACCTTTGCTGAGCATTTGAAAGTTCAATATCCCAGTTCTTCATTATTCTATTTTCTTTGCAGCTTTACATTGTGTGGCACATTGCCACCTTGCTTATCACTATGCTTAGTGTCCTATATTATGATCTATGCTTCTCTGATAGTACAATGTACAATATTTTTACATTTATCCTGGTGCCTGTTTACTTTTTGTTCCCATAGAAAACTGCCTTACACATGATTGATAATGTTTTTTCCAAGTTATATAGAGATCTTTTTGTAAGATTTTATTTAGTATGTGCATAGTGTTCTGATTGCATGTCATAAGAGGGTGCCAGGGTTGTAAGCCATCATGTGGTTCTTGAGAATTGAACTTGGAACCTCTGGAAAACCACTCAAAGCTCTCAACCTCAAAGCCATTCTCACTGTTCTTTAATATGGAGCAGGTTTATCTGTGAAAGGAAAGTAGTGAGCGTTCTGTAGGAATTGTACACAGCATGGAAATAGTTGATAAGTTGATATTGTTGTCCCACTAATATAAATATAGATAATAGTTTTTCTTAATTTTTTTAAGTTTTGAGATTTTAATTTAGGTATAACATTTGTTCTTACCCTTCCTCCACCCAAAAGTTTCTGTACATCCCTACCCACATTTTTCAAGTTCAAGGTCTCTTTTTGCATAATTTTTATTGCTTATATGTAGGTATACATCTATACATATATATATATTCATGCAAGTAACCTGCCCAGTCAATATAATGTTACTTATGTGAAAATGATATTTTTAAGATAGAAGTACTTGAATCAAGAGGCAAATAATTTAGACATATACTATACCATCATTTTTCATAAAGTTTTTAATGCCTAAGACCATGTATCCTTAGTTGTGTCTCTGGCTAAGGCAATCTACATATAGTACTCATTAGAGGAGTAAAATAGAGATGAGTTATTCCTGTTTCCTGTGTAGGTGACTTCTGTGTTACTTCTATATAACCACCAATCCCACCTCCTGTAGATTGGTGTCTTGAAACAGATGTCATTTATTGAACAATTCTATGTGCCTTCAACCCAATATCATGTGCTCAGTGAACATCAGTGACTACTAGTCCAAACGCAAAACTTCAAAAACATTAAGGTTATAGTCCAACATATGATATAAAAAGTCTACAGAAGAATTCTAACGTTTCTTACATTTGTGTGTAATCTTCCCTAATATTTACTAAATTCAACTTGCACACGCATTCCAAAGCAACCTTCATCTGAAGCAAATGCTGTTCCATAAAATATCACTGAGAAATTATTTCACAATCTTCCCTAATGCTTAAGAACTGTCATAGAACAGATGGCTATTAGGCTGTGTGCACTAGAACCTGCAGGCCCAGAAACAGTGATGAAGTGATCCTTACTCTTCCCTGTCTCAAGATAAACTTGTCAGGGTTTGGACATGCCTCATCCTCATCTTTGGTCTAGGCCAGTTCCCCCAGTTACAGAGCTCAATTAACACATAATATGTGTCCTTGCAAACTACTTCATTGACGACTCTCGCAGGAGGAAGAGAGAAACCAAATGTTTTGTTAAAGGATCTTAATGAGGCAAAAGGAGTCCTGAAAGAAAAGGAATAATGAAGAAAAGGAAAAAGATTAGGATGAGTAGACTAAAACAATGATAAAAAGGGAAGAAAGGAGGCTCAGAAGATGAGGGGATGAAATAGAAACAGTTCATTCATAACATACATCTTATCCTTCATCTCCAATGAATGAATCCCAACTCAGATCTCAGAACAGTTCCTTCCTCTTTTACATTTATTATGTAATGTTTAGACACAAGAAAACAAGACTTCTTGAATATTTTAAAGACTTTAAATATTTAAGGCCACATTTGATTTCAGTGAGCATCCACCACATATCATCTGAATACTGGGAGCTTCCTTACTTTAAAGTTGTACAAAGAATTTTTAACTTCCAAATCTCATAATAAATTAACTCCACCATGTTTGAAATAGTGAATAAACTGAATTCCTGTGTATGATTCTGTCTGAGGACTGTAAGTGAAACCTGAGAATATGTCAGTGTTGTATGCTTCTTGTTTCATTATTTGTTCTTGCTCAATTGTGACACCAGGTTCAGCAAGGAGAATAAGGACAGAATCAATCCTTATGTACACATACCTTTTGGAAATAGTCCTAGAAAGTGTCTTGGCATGAGGTTTGCTCTCATTCACAAGAAGCTTGCTGTTGTCAAAATCTTGAAAAACTTTTCTGTGCAGCCTTTTGAGGAAACAGAGGTGAGGCAGAATATATTCGTTTTTGACTTAGGTTTGTTTTTGATTCAGCAGCATTTTCATAAACTTGGGAATATATATTCTGTTGTGGTAAATCTCCAACCCAAACAAGTCCAGTCAAAGAAAACACAACTCAATATTTATGATTATAAACTGCAAGCCTAGATTGGGCAGATTTACCATTCACTACTCTATTTCCCAGCTATGAGATCCCTTACAACTTGCAATTTTCTAAGCCACGTTCTTCTCCTTCCTTTTTTCTTTCCACCAACCACTTCAACCGCTCTGGCTCCTCCCACTCCTCAGGATCTCTGTCCTATGTAGCCTCTCTCCCAGCAACAACCTCTTCTGACTCCTCCTCTTCCAACTCCTCCCCTAAGCCTTTTTTCCACCTTCCCTTCTACTGCCCAGTCACTGGCTCTAACCTTTATTTTATAAATTCAATTGGACAGAATGTTCACAAGATTCACTCCTCCTCCGTAGCCCCTCCAAGGAGTAAAAATACCATGAAAACAAAAGGCTAGGGCTATCCACAACAATATTCCATATACATACATACATATATACATACATACATACATACATACATACAAACATACATACAAACATACATACAAACATACATACATACATACATACATACATATATCAAAAATACTGATTTACCTTTAATTAAAGTTGTCTTTGTCAACAATCTATGTAAATTCATATGTGAGCTCTAAGACCCTTCATATTTGGAGCAGTTAGTCTGTGTCTGAGTTTAAGTGGTAAGATCATGTAGAGTTAATGAAAATATTCCTTATATGGTTTTATATAATATCATTGAAGGTAGGTGTTTTTTTCACTTGTTACAAGTATATACGTATTTTACACTGTGATCGGCGTTATTAAAACTTTTTCATACTTATGTACACCATATATGGAGTCAATTCTTTTCTGCTCATCACTCATAAAATACATCTCAACCATAGTCTCCCTTCCTTCTTCACTTCCCAGTCCAATGTCCTGCTTCCCTTCTCTACCAGATCCACTGCTACACCATTTTTCTTCATAAAAAAGCAGATATCATAGTAATAGCAACAAAACACAGCATAACGAGATGCAATAGACTATACATAGACACTCCTTGATGAGGTAACTCAGTAGGAAAGAATGAATCCCATAAGAAGATAAAAGAGTTAGAGACACACTCACTCCTCTTGTTAAGAGTCACACAAAAACCCCAATCTACACAAACATGACATGTATGCAGAGGGCCTAGCAAGATCCATTCAGGCTCCATGATTGTCACTTCAGTCTCTGTGAGCTCCTATGAGCTCTGCTTTGTTCTGTGGGCCATGTTCTCCTGATATCCTTGACCCCTATGTCTCCTATGATCATGGAACAGATTTTTAAAGAGTTTCAGGTTAACTGTGTACGAAAGTCTATATGTGTATCTGCCTTGTTCCTGAAAGACACTATCTCCTTGAAGACAATAATCTGGTCTTACAAATCCCCAAACCCATTCTATGTAAACATTTAAATCAAGTTGTCACATTTACAAACATGCTTGAAATATCTTGTCAGAAGAAGTTAACAATATATTATCATTACATTAATGATGAAATTCCCGGCAAGTTTAATTTCATGAATTTTGTACTAAATATGATCCAAAAGTCAGAGGGTATTCATTATAGAAAAAGATTATAATGTGTTTGTTTTCCTTTTGAAGACAGCTATCTTCCTGCTTTGTACATGAACACAGATGAATTGCTCTGTTTTGAGCACAGACAAGTTTTGGGCATCTAGTAATCTCTGACAAACTCTAGCTACTACATGATATCCTTACTCAAACTACAATAGAAGATTTTTGCTCATTTTTTCTGGTTATATAGGAATATTACTCTGTTGTAAGACCCTCTCCCACAAACTAACAAGAATATTATTTTAAAATTAATCAAACTGACGGAAAATTTTCTTTTAGCACCATCTTGCAATTTCAAAATACATACAAGGGACTAATACCTTATTAGTTCCCAAGGTCTACCCTGTATTATGAACTCACTTGTATCAGATTGGAAGGTAATTATACTGTTTGGAAGCCAGAGTATGACAACATTGCTCACCATGTACAAATCCTACTCATGGTTGTCTTTCCAGGTTTACTAAATGAAGATTAACTTTATATCATGTTTTTTAAATGTATATGTGGTGTCTTTCAATGTACTTTACCAAGTTCAAACTTTATATTTTATTTAAAATTTAGATCAATAAAAAGGTATACCACTACATTTTTCCCTAGGTCTATTATAGAATAGGTATTCAATGTATATATTAAAGTATAAATGCACTGAATCATATTTCTAATATTCTATATAAGTAATTCAAGATGTTCAGTGTTGAAAGTGATATTTAATCACTTATAATGATAGTTTTTTTTTTAAACACAGGAAACAGTCTGTGTGGTTCACAATGGTTTGGAATCTACTCTGTACTTCAGCAAGCCTTAACTTTGTATTCCTCTTTCCTCTTACTTCTGAATACTTGGGTCGCAGCCATGCTACAACACAGGAGGAAGCCATTATTGTTCTTAATATATTGGTTCTAGCAACCTATGAAATTTGATAATTTATTTAACTCACCAATGTGTTTATTCAATTATTTCAGATTCCCTTGAAATTAAGTACAGAATTGATTCTTTCTCAAGAAAAGCCTATCGTCCTGAAAGTTACATGAAGAGATGGAGCCATAAATGAAGGCTGATTTTGTTCTCAAGTTGTGATATGTTCTTTAAAGAATGCACTGTAAATTCCTGAGATTTTAATTTACTCTAGAAGGAAACCTAGATGAGAATGACTTTAATCTACTGCACTTCGTTAGATGAATATTTAGAGACTTCAATTATTTTTAGTTGTCTCGATAGTCTTGATTATTAAATGTGAAAGGAAAATCATTGTTCAATAATGTATACATTCTCTCATATCAAAAGTTGCCCATTTTTCAGAGATAGCACAATATGTTTAATTTCTACACTTATTAAAGTTTTATCACTAATATTGTCATTGTTGTTTCATTGTAGAATCTTTTTTTTTGATTTTTTATATTATTATTGGTTATTTTATTTACATTACAGATGCCATCGCCTTTCCCCATTTCCCCTTCCTAGAAAACCCCTATCCCGTGCCCCCTTTTCCATTTTGCTTTTATACAATTTTTTAAAAAATGTTAATCAAAGGCTTTATAAGTATGGTAATGCTCAATCAGAAGTGTAACCCAATACCCAACCTAGATATATAAACTATCTTTGACTGGTGGAGACATGTGAACTTCTGCCTCCATGCCCCCTCTCTCTTTCTCTCTCTCATCACCTAGCCTCTCCTCTACTTTATCTTCTCCTCTCCTTACTCTGTCTTTTCCTCTCAGTGTTCCTTCCCCCTTACCTCCTCCTACATATCACCCTTCCTGTTAAAATAAAACTTTGCTCTCAAAATACAATTAGAGCATAATTATTCCTATTTGTACCAGTGAGGTACAAGATAGTTTCAATACCCTTTTGTTGACTAACCAGAACCTCTGTCATCTCTCTTGACTAAAACACTTAGTTTTGAACCTGGCTTTTTTCTTGGCTTTAGAATGAATGTCAACTGAAAACCATCTACTCAGATCTTTTCTCTCAAAGTAAATAGCCAGGATTGGCTATGAGACTATAGGTCTTTAACCCCATCAGAAATCCAGAATGACTGAGTTAACTGAAGTTATGGGAAGCACTAAGCATAGCTTCTAAAGTTTAGCCAATTTATAGAGACCGCTGAACACCTGGACAGCCCCTATACTATCGAACGTTGGAGCATCAAATCTTCAGCCTTCTGGCCCAAACTCATCTGACAGACCTTAGTGATGCAGAATTATTAAGGGCTGGTTACTTTGTCTAGGCAGATATAATCAGTCGACTATTCTGCAAGTGTGTCCTTTTCTGGACAGTAATTTGTCTGTAGATGGAGAGAGGCAATTCTTGCCTGGTGGATGTCTCACCACAACTGGAGTAACTCCAAGGATGCTCAATTTCTTCTTAGAATCCAAGACAGGAAGCTGTCAGGAGCAGACAGGTCTCTAATCAAAATGAACATTAATATAGAAATATTTGTGACGTCAATTCTATGGATTTCTGACGTTTTGAAATCCAAATATCCATGTAAGGTAACCTGGACTGTTGTCTGTTAACTCCTCTCAGCTATTTATAAATAAAATATAGAAAACACCCTAACAATAGACTCAAAGTCATGAATTTGCTATAGTCCCTTAACTCACAAGCTAAACATCTCAAATCAGTTAAAAAAGTTAAAGAAGAACTGGGTCTAAGCCTTGTATTCCTAAATGTGTTATACAGGCACAATGCCTGTGAGAGTATCAATATTCATTTCACTTTCATATCAATAAGAAGATCATAGCAATGAAAACCTAAAATTTGAAATCCAAGTGAATTTTGTACCATTTAAGAAATTAACTTCATCTCAATACTAATTATACAGACTTCTACCAATAGGTTATGGCTATGCCATAAATCCTAGCTAATCCTCCCTGTTCCAACAAAATCACTAATTTTCCCCAGAAAGACAGCCCAATATTAACCACCTTAGTCCCCAAGCCCAGGGAAAAGGGGCGCTGACTCTTTTTAACTTCTTCAAGCTGATTACGGGCATTGAGATATTAGAAGAGGGGTGGGGGGAAGAGTAAATTGATAAGCTTCTGAAGCTGTGTCTTCACTGCATCCAGATGGAATTCCCAGACACCAGAGGTTTAAATAGATCTGCTCGTTTTGCTTGATGAGTAGATACACCAAGACTGTGTATTCTGCAATATACAATTCTCTGAACAAATTTTAGTATCAAGAAAAATAATTTTTTTTTTCCTAGCGGGCTGACATTTTTTTAAAGATGTTGGTTCTAACGACCCCCCTTTTATGTAGTTGGTTATAATATTTACATTTCAAGTTTTATCCTCTTATCCCATTTCTCCCACAACCCAGGAACCCCTAATTTCATCCCCCCTCCTTATATCCCTTCTTTGAGGCTGTTCCCGCACCTACCCCACACCCCCACTACCCCCTCTTCACCCTCACAATCCCCCCCATTCTGTTTTCATGTTTCATGGGACCAAGAATCTCCTCTCCCACCTATGCCCAATAAGGCCGTCCTCCCCTACGTATACCACTAGAGTCGTAGGTCCCTCCCTATGTGCTCCCAGGCTGGTGGTTTAGACCCTGGGGGGCTCTGGTAGTTTGCTATTGTTGCTTTCCTCTTGGGGTCACAAACCCTTCCTGCTCCTTCAGTCTTCTAAGTTCTCCATTGGGAAACCCTTGATCATATCAGTGGTTAGCTGTGAGCATCGTCCTCTGAATGTGTCAGTCTCTGGCAGATCTCAAAAGAGACAGCTATATCATGTTCTTGACAGCATGCATTTCCAGCCATCCACATCAAATGTCTAGCTTAGGTGACAGTACATGGGATGGATGCCCAGGTGGGATTGTCTCCTGATAGCTCCTCCTTCAGTTTCTGTCCCATGTTTTGTTTCCATAATTGCTCCTTTGAGTATTTTTGTTACTGGTTCTAAGTAGAACTGAGGCATCCCCTCTTGGTCTTTCTTCTTCATGAGCTTCATGTGGTCTGTGGGTTGAGTCTTCGCTATTCTAACTTTTTGGGTAACATCTGCTTAACAGTGAACATGTGTGTTCTTTTGTGATTGGGTTAACTCACTCAGAATGATAATTTCTAGATCCATCCATTTAACTATAAATTTCTCGAATTCATTATTTTAAAGAGCTGAGTAATAATCCATTGTGTAGATGTACCACATATTTTTTTTATCCATTCCTCTGTTGAGGGACATCTTGGTTCTTTCCAGTTTCTGGCTATTATAAATAAGGTTGCTATGAACATAGTGAAGCATATGTCCTTATTATATGTTGGAGCATCATCTGGATATATGCCCAGGAGTGGTATAGCTGGATCCTCAGGTAATGCTATGTCCAGTTTTCTGAGGAACCGCCAGACTGATTTCCAGAGTGTTTATACCATTTTGCAATCCCACCAACAATGGAGGAGTGTTCCTCTTTCTTCACATCCTCACCAGCATCTACTATCACCTGAGTTTTTGATCTTAGCCATTCTGACTGGTGTGAGGTGGTATCTCAGGGTCGTTTTGATTTGCGTTTCCCGGATGACTAAGGATGTTGAGGATTTCTTAAGGTGCTTCTCAGCCATTCGAGTTTCCTTTGTTGAGAATTCTTTGTTTAGCTCTGTTCCCCATTTTTAATAGGGTTATATGGTTTTCTAAATTATAATTTCTTGAGTTCTTTGTAAATCTTGGATATTAGCCCTGTATCGGATGTGGGATTGGTTAAGATCTTTTCCCAATCTGTTGGTTGCCGTTTTGTCTTATTGACAATGTCCTTTGCCTTACAGAAGCTTTGCAATTTTATGAGGTCCCATTTGTCAATACTTGATCTTAGAGTATAAGCCATTGGTGTTCTGTTCAGAAACTTTTCCCCTGTGCCTAGGTCTTTGAGGGTCTTCCCCACCTTCTCTTCTATTAGTTTCAGTGTATCTGGTTTTAAGTGAAGGTCTTTTATCCACTTGGATTTGAGCTTCGCACAAGGAGATATGAATGGATTGATTTGTATCCTTCTACATGTTGACCTCCAGTTGAACCAGCACCCTTTGCTGAAAATGCTGTCTTTTTTCCACTGAATGGTTTTAGCTCCTTTGTCAAAGATCAAGTGACCATAGGTATGTGGGCTCATTTCTGGGTCTTCAATTCTATTCCGTTGATCTTTCTGCCTGTATCTGTACCAATACCACGAAGTTTTTATTACTATTGCCCTGTAGTACAGTTTGAGGTCAGGGACAGTGATTCCTCCCGAAGTTCTTTTGTTGTTGAGAATAGTTCTCGCTATCCTGTGTTTTTTGTTATTCCAAATAAATTTGCAAATTGCTCTTTCTATCTCTATGAAGAATTGATTTGGAATTTTGATGGGGATTGCATTGAATCTATAGATTGCTTTTGGCAAGATGGCCATTTTTACTAAATTAATTCTGCCAATCCATGAGCATGGGAGATCTTTCCATCTTCTGAGGTCTTCTTCTATTTCTTTCTTCAAAGACTTGAAGTTCTTGTCATAAAGATCTTTCATTTGCTTGGTTAGATTCACTCCAAGATATTTTATATTGTTTGTGACTGTTGTGAAGGGTGTCATTTCCCTAATTTCTTTCTCAGCCTGTTTATCTTTTGAGTATAGGAAGGCTAGAGATTTGATTGAGTTGATTTAATATCCAGCCACTTTACTGAAGTTGTTTATCAGGTTTAGGAGTTCTCTGATGGAAATTTTAGGGTCACTTAAGTATACTATCATATCATCTGCAAATAGAGAAATTTTGACGTCTTCCTTTCCTATTTGTATCCCTTTGACTTCCTTTTGTTGTCTAATCACTCTAGCTAGGACTTCCAGTACTATATTGAATAGGTAGGGTGAGAGTGGACAGCCTTGTCTAGTACCTGATCTTAGTTGGATTGCTTCAAGTTTTTCTCCATTTAGTTTGATGTTGGCTAATGGCTTGCTGTATATTGCTTTTACTATGTTTAGGTAGGGACCTTGAATTCCTGCTCTCTCCAGGACTTTTAACGTGAAGGGATGTTGAATTTTGTCGAATGCTTTCTCAGCATCTAGTGAGATGGTCATGTAGTTTTTTTCTTTGAGTTTATTTATGTAGTTGATTACATTGATAGATTTTCGAATATTGAACCAACCCTGAATTCCTGGGATAAAGCCTACTTCATCATGATGGATGATTGCTTTGATGTGTTCTTGGATTTGGTTTGCTAGAATTTTATTGAGTATTTTTGCATCAATATTCATAAGAGAGATTGGTCTGTAGTTCTCTTTCTTTGTTGGGTCTTTGTGAGGCTTTGGTATGAGCTTAATTATAGCTTCGTAGAATGAATTGGGTATTGTTCCTTCTGTTTCTATTCTATGGAATAGTTTGAAGAGAATTGGTATTAGGTCTTCCTGGAAGGTCTGGTAGAATTCTGCACTAAAACCATCTGGCCCCAGACTTTTTTTGGTGGGGAGATTTTTGATGACTGCTTCTATTTCTTTAGGGGTTATGCAACTGTTTAGATGGTTTATCTGCTCCTGGTTTAACTTTGGTACCTGGTATCTATCTAGAAAACTGTCCATTTCATCCAGATTTTCCAATTTTGTTGAGTATAGGCCTTTGTAGTAGGGTCTAAGGATTTTTTTAATTTCCTCTTTTTCTGTTGTTATGTCTCCCTTTTCAGTTCCGATTTTATTGATTTGAGTGCTGTCTCTGAGCCTTTTGGTTAGTATGGCTAAGGGTTTGTCTATCTTGTTGATTTTCTCAAAGAACCAGCTCCTGGTATTGTTGATATTTTGTATAGTTCTTTTTGTTTCAACTTGGTTGATTTTGACCCTGAGTTTGATTATTTCCTGCCGTCTACTCCTCTTGGGTATATTAGCTTCTTTTTGTGGGCACTTAGAGCTATGATTTTTCCTGTCAGTACTGCTTTCATGGAGTCCCACAAATTTTGATATCAAGTGTTCTCATTTTCATTTAAATCTAAAAAGTCTTTAATTTCTTTCTTTATTTCTTCCTTGACCAAGTTATCATTGAGTAGAGCATTGCTCAGTTTTCACGTGTATATGGGCTTTCCGTTGTTTTTGTCCATGTCAAAGAAGAGTCTTAGTCCATGGTGGTCTGATAGGGTCCAAGGGATTATTTCAGTCTTTTTGTATCTGTTGAGGCCTGTTTTGTGACCAATTATATGGTCTATTTTGGAGAAGGTACCATGAGGTCCTGAGAAAAAGGTATATTCTTTTGTTTTAGGATTAAAAGTTCTATAGATGTCAGTTAAGTCCAATTGGTTCATAACTTCTGTTATTTTTATTGTGTCTCGGTTTAGTTTCTGTTTCCACGATCTATCCATAGCTGAGAGTGGGGTGTTGAAATCTCCCACTATTATTGTGTGAGGTGCAATGTATGCTTTAAGCTTTAGTAAAGTTTCTTTTATGTATGTGGGTGCCCTTGCATTTGGGACATAGATGTTCAGAATTGAAAGTTCCTCTTGGTATCTTTTTCTTTTGATAAGTATGAAGTGACCTTCTTTGTCTTTTTTGATTACTTTTGGTTGAAAGTTGATTTTATTTGATATTAGAATGGCTACTCCAGCTTGTTTCTTGTGGCCATTTGCTTGGAAGATTGTTTTCCAACCTTTTACTCTGAGGTAGTGTCTGTCTTTTTCACAAAGGTGCGTTTCTTGTATGCAGCCGATTGTTGGGTCCTGTTAATGTATCCAGTCTGATAGTCTATGTCTTTTTATTGGAGAATTGATTCCATTGATATTAAAAGATATTAAGGAAAAATGAATGTTGTTTCCTGTTATTTTTGTTATTGGCAGTGGAGTTATGTTTGTATAGCTACCTTCTTTTGGATTGTTGGAGGATTACTTTCTTGTTTTTTCTAGGTTGCAGTTTCCCTCCTTGTGTTGGAGTTTTCCTCCAATTATCCTTTGAAGTGCTGGATTTGTGGTAAGATATTGTGTAAATTTGGATTTGTCATGGAATATTTTTGTTTCCCCATCAATACTGATTGAGAGCTTTGCTGGGTATAGTAGTCTGGGCTGGCATTTGTGATCTCTTAGGGCCTGTATGATATCCGTCCAGAATCTTCTGGCTTTTATAGTCTCTGGTGAGAAATCTGGTGTAATTCTTATAGGTTTGCCTTTATAAGTTACTTTGCCTTTTTCCCTTACTGCTTTTAGTATCTTCTTTTTGTTTTGTATATTTGATGTTTTGATTATTATGTGACGGGTGGTATTTCTTTTTTGGTCTAGTCTATTTGGGGTTCTGTAGGCTTCTTGTATATTTAAGGACATCTCTTTCTTTAGGTTAGGGAAGTTTTCCTCTATAATTTTGTTGAAGATATTTACTGGTGCTTTAAGTTGAGAGTCTTCACCCTCATATATACCTATTATCCTTAGGTTTAGTCTTCTCATTGTGTCCTGGATTTCCTGGATGTTTTGGGTTAGGACCTTTTTGCATTTCACATTTTCTTTGACCGTTGTGTCTATGTTTTACATGGTATCTTCTGCGCATGAGATTCTCTCTTCTATCTCTTGTATTCTGTTGGTGATGCTTGCGTCTATAACTCCTGATCTTTTTCCTAGGTTTTCTATATCTAGGGTAGTCTCCCTTTGGGATTTCTTTATTGTTTCTACTTCCAGTTTTAGATCCTGGATGGTTTTGTGTAATTCCTTCACCTGTTTGGTTGTGTTTTCTTGTATTTCTTTAAGGGCTTCTACCTGTTTACCTGCGTTCTCAAATTCTTTGAGAGTGTTGTTTATGTCCTTTTTAAATTCCTCTATCATCATCATAAGAAGTGATTTTAATTCTGAGTCCTGCTTTTTGGGTGTGATGTGGTGTTCCGGACTTGCTATGGTGGGAGAACTGGGTTCTGGTGATGCCAAGTAACTTTGGTTTCTGTCGCTTACATTCCTATGCTTGCCTTTTGCCATTTGGTTAGCTGTAGTGCTACTTGCACTCACTGGTTCTGACTGGAGTCTACCTTTCCAGTTATCTTGGTTGTGTCAGAACTCCTCGGGGTCTGGATGACTCTATGATCCTGAGCTCCAGCAGTTCTGGGTACAGTAGCTCCTCTAAGTTATCTCAGGATATGGTGTCTCCATGGTAGTAGACCAGCTAGGTGTTTGCTGCTCTGAGTGTAGTTGCTCCTCTAGGATGCTTCAGGATATAGTGTCCCCTGCTCTGCAGCTCTGCGGTTCTTGACCTGGCTAGGATGCCACCTGACTCAGTTTCCGCAGGGGAGCAGATCAGCTGTGGGGCTGTTCACTCCACTGGGGTCCGGGCAAGGGGCGGAAGGGGAGTGGTTTTCTGCTGGACTGGGTTCTGGGTGCCAGGTGCACTCTGAGATCTCCCTATTGCCAGTTGTGCTTCTGGGGCCTAGGGCAGTGAACGGCTCCTCCTACCTGCAACTCCGTAGTCCCTGAGCTGGCTAGGATGGCACTGGACGCAGTTTCCTTGGAGGGGTAGCAGATCAGCTGTCTGTCTGCTCAGTCCACTGGGTCTGGGCAAGGGGCAGAAGGGGTGTGGTTTTCTGCCGATATTATTGTATTTTTAAGTATGTTTTATTTTGGTTTTGGGGGGTAGAATAAGCATTAAGCCAGAATATATTACACATTCCAAACAACTTTCTGAGAGACCACAGAGGTGAAAATTCCACCACTTAATATATCCAAGCAAACACCACACATTAAGTACAGCAACTAGTACACAAATAGAATACATGTTACCATATATACATATAATATATGTGTGTGTGTTTTGCTTATATTTAGCTCCTATTACCTAGTCTTGTTCCTCTACCACTCTTGTTATTTCCACTTCCTCTTCCAAATTATACTTCCTTATACTCTAATGACTTTTAAAACATTGTGATTCAATGAATTTAGTAAGTGTTGATTATAAAAAATAACATAGATTACAGAGCTATTTGTAAAACCATGAACCCCTTCCACTCTCTATACTGCTGGAAAAAAAAACAAAAAAACAAAAAAACAACAAAAAAAAACCAGTTCTTCTTTCCCTGGTTACCAGTGCCTACAAGTAAAGAAAGGACCTCTCAACCCTTCCATTCTCCATGGTTTAGTGTTTATGGTTCTTATTCTGTAGATCTTGGGTCATTTAACACAACTGCTAGAATTTCAAGAATGCAATGACCATTTCATGCCCCAAAGGGTACTTTCTGCATGTCTCTGCCTTTTCTATAGATGCTCTAGTATTTAAAAGGCTTTATTTATAATAATCTAAATATATGTGCATGTATGTGTATGTGTCTGAGTGTTTGTGTAAAGTGGTTATAAAGGTCAGAAGTGGGTGCTGGAGCTCCTGTATCTGAAGTTCCTGGCAGTTGTCTCACCAGACAGTGTCTAGAACCTGAACTCATGTCCTTCTCGGTAGCATTATAAGTTCTTTACTAATAATCCTCATCTCCAATATAGGCTTCATATATCTTATGCTCCACTTCTTTTTTGACTTCCCTTGGGTCTTTGAGTGGGTGATTTAGATATCACATTTAGCAGTAATAATTCTTCAGTCACTCTTAAAAACTTTATCTAATTATAATTTTCTGTGTTACTCTTTTTCCACATTAAAAAAACCTTCTGTGACCACCACTGACATCTGTAATCTATGGCTATTAATGTAAGAACCTAGAGGGCAATCAGATAAGCATCACAAGTCCATTTAGTAAGAAGAGCTGTAGTTTCTGCACTAAAGCCTACAACATGCTTTTACCAGATTTACAACTCCAAGTATGTAGTCAGTCATTAAAAACACTGACTGTTATTATTGAAGACGAGGGTTCAATTTCCAGTAGCCATATGATAACTGAAACTCAGCTGTCATTTCAATGTCATTGGATCCAGTGCCCTCTTCTGGGTTCTGCAACTGCTGCACCCCTATGGGACAGATGTAGATGGAGGAAAAACTGCTCATATAACTGTCATTAAATCTTAAGTTGGGTGTGGGTGCTGGCATCAAGATCCACTTTATATTCAATGATGAATTTTTTAGTTGGATTGATATTCTACAGATTTAGTGGAGGTTACCAAAGCAATTGTGAATTCATGGGTTCAATAGCCATAGCAGAACCAGAGTCCAGGCTTCCATGGCACTTCTTTGGCTCTAGCAGTCTTTCCACCACATCTTCCACTATGTTCCCAGAGTCTTGGGCCTGATTGGTTATACACTGGTTGTATAATAGTTTAGTCAATTATGACTTTCTTTAATTTTTTATAATCTTTCTATGTTCCACATGCTTTACGACATCACCTGAATATGAAAACATGTCCATTTTCATTAAAATCTGTGTGGTTTTTAATTTAACTTTTTTTTCTCAATACAATCAACAGACACCAGATTAAAATATAGTAAAATGTGAGGATAGACATTTTAAAATCTTTTCTTAATGGAAAAACCTCAGCGTTTCTCAACAAAGCATGGTGTTGGATAAAGGTTTAGTTTGACGGAGTTTTTTTTAATATGTGGATGAAGTTCCCTCTCACTATTTTTAATTCATTTTTTTACTTATTCAACTTTACATCCTGCTCATTGACCACCTCCTGGTCACCTCCTCCCACAATCATTCGCCCAACTACAGCCTTCTCCTCTGATCGGGTGACCCCTGAGCACACCCCTCACCCTGGTACTTCAAATTTCTGGGTGGCTAGGTACTTCTTCTTCCAGTGAGGCCATACAAGACAGCTCATCTAGAAGAACGAATTCCTTGTACAGAAAACAGCTTATGAGATTGCCCAATTCCATTTGTTTGGGATTCACACAAAGACCAAGCTACATGTCTCTTAAATATATGTGAGGAGACATAGGGCCAGCCCATATATATATTCTTTAGTTGGTGACTCAGACTCTGAGAACCCTAACAGTCTACATTAGTTGCCTTTGTTTGTCTTCCTGTGGAGTTTCTTTCCCCTTCTGGGCAGGGAATCCTTCCTCTGACTCTTCCACAAGAGTCCCCAAGCTCCATCTACTCTTTGGCTGTGGGTGTCTATATCTGTCTGAGTCAGCTACTGGTTAGAGTCTCTCGGTCTGCAAGCATAACAGAGTATCATTAATAGTGTTAGGAATTAGTGCTTGCCCATGGGATGGATCTCAATTTGGGCCCAGTTTTTGTTGGGCATTCCCTCAGGCTTTGCACCATCATATATGCCTGAATTTCTTGTAGATAGAAAAAAATTGGAGTTGAAAATTTTTGGGTAGATTGGTGTCTCTGTCTCTCCACTGGGATTCCTTCCTGGCAGAAGGAGGTGGCCTCTTCAAGTCTCATATCTCCACTGTAGTGCATGATAGCTAAGACCACTCCCATTGATTTTTGGGTGCCACCTTTATCCCAAGTCTCTGTTTCATCCTAGCGAGACCCCACACCTTCTCACCCCTGTCAGTTGTAGATTTCCATTCATTTTTATGGACATATAACCATCTCTCCTGTCCTCCACACCTGATAATGAACCCTCCATTTCCATCCACATCTCTGCTCCCTCCCAGATTCCTCCCTCCATCTGCCTCTTAGAACTATTTTATTCCTACTTCTATGTCAAGTTAAAGCTTCTTGACTTGGACATTTTCTTTATCTTCTTTGGGTGTGTGGAATGGAACACAATACTTACATTTTGAGGGCTAATACGTAATTATAATTGACTACATACTATGTATGTCCAGTTAGGACTGGATAACCTCATTCAGGATGATATTCTCAAGTTTCATTCATTTGCCTTCAAAATTCATGATGTCTTGGCATTTAATGGCTGAATAGTATTTTATTGTGTAGATGTACAACATACTCTTTATCCATTCTAAGATGTTTCCATTTTCTGGCTATTTTGAATAAAATTGTTATGAACATATTTGAACAAGTGTCTTTGTAGGATTTTAAAAAATCGTTTGAATATATGCCCAGGAGTGGTATAGCTGAGTCTTAAGTTAGAACTATTCCCAGTTGAATCTTGACCATTTCAGGCTTTTGGACTAATATCCGCTTATCAGTGAGTAAATACCAGGTGTGTTCTTTTGTGATTGGGTTACCTCACTCTAGTTCCATACATTTACCTAAGAATTTCTCAAATTCATTGTTTTTACTAGCTGAGTGATACTCCATTGTATAAATGTACATGTTTTGTATCCATTCCTCTGTTAAAAGACATCTGGGTTCTTTCCAGCTTCTGGCTATTATAAATAAGGCTGCTATGAACATAGTGGAGCATATGTCCTTGTTAGATGTTAAAGCATCTTCTGGGTATATGCCCAAGAGTGGCATAGCTGGATCCTCAGATAAAGTCCAATTTTCTGAGGAACTGCCAAACTGATTTCCAGAGTGGTTGTACCAGCTTGCAATCCCACCAACAATGGAGGAGTATTCCCTTTTATCTTTTTGAGTCCCTTCCATTTACCTAAGAAAAAAAGAATAGAGAGAAGAAAGGGAAGATAGAAATCCCTGCATCTAAGCTGTCAATTTAGGTTCCTCCCTGTTCAAAATTATGACGTTTTCCAAATTATCCCTTAAAATGACAACCTACCTATAATTTGTTAAATAACCATAACCACACAGCCAAATCCAAGAGATCAGGAAGACAACTCTCTATAAGTTCTTCCTGCTGAATTGGGGTGACAATATTTAAGGGGTGGCAATGGGGTAGGAAAATTAGAAAAAGTGATTAGAGTTAAGAAAGCTATCTTAAGCATTTGTCATAAAGTCTTGGTATGCTTAGAAAGTTTGGGGCTTAACTGAAGTCCTGAAAGGCTGGATGAACTGAGGTCATCAGGAATCAGCAGGTATTCCTGAAGCTGTTCTGGAAGCAAGCCTCCGGAAATGGCATCAGGTGAGGCAGGGAGCTGGAGTAGCAGGTCATTTCAGCATTCCTAAGGATGAATCCTGTCAGCGCTGCACCTTGGTGTTTTATTCTGCAATATGTGAAACTTACAACCAAGTCTTACTTTTACAGAGATCTTTGCATGGAATGTGCAAGATGCACAGATCATTTAAGGATAAGTTTTTGCTCCTTCTTTGAGCAGGTATAAGACAACTGTCTTTTTATGAGTTAGTATGATCAATAACCAACTATAATAAATCTTCATTCATTCCATGTGAAGGACAGCATGGTAAATTGTATGAATTCAGTAACCAACAAATTTTACTGGCTAATTTTAACTGAAGTTTTGGCTAGAGACATTTTTATGTCTAAGCTAGTTTCAGGGCTGTTTCCATGTGGAAGGATCAGCAATTCATGTTGCATATCCTGTTTTGTCATCTTGAATTTTTCTTTCCTGTCAAAAGTCAAGATATTCAGTGGGTCTTCCCCTATCATATCAAATCCATATAACTTTGGAAGGGGTACAAAGCCTTTTCTCCTTCCTATTCATAAAGGTACCGAGCCTCTTTCTCAAAATAGCATGTCATTGGTCCAGCAACCCAAAATCGATTGGTTCAAATTTGCAGCCTCTTATTCTTAGCGCCTGCTCTACTCTGACCTCTCTCCCAGAGGATTAGTAATGTCATTAATACCACAAAACTTATAACCACCTTCATTTTAAGCAGCTCAAAGCAATTAAAATAATTAAAAACAAATATTATTATTTGTTGAGATAGCAGTTCTCTACCTCCATGACTTTGTTTCCTACAATTGAGATCAAAGGCCTGGATATCTTTATTCTTCCATGTTTACTTAAAAACACTTAAATAATTACCACTATTTCTCCCTTCTAGCCTTAAAATAATGCAATTTCCTTTTTCCATCCCTTCTATGGAGATTAGTATCTGTGGATATGTAATTATATCCCCTTTCTCTTTATATACCTTGAATTAACAGCCTTTCCTATGTATTTAACTTCAATTAACTTCACTTCTATATTCTGTATGAGCCTGTTTTCAGGATAATTTATGAATGAATATCACTCTAAGCTATTCCAGAATTCCCAAGAATTCAAAGAATCTGGATGCTTGCAGAGTGCTGACTTCTTATATTTCCATAAATTCCTCCATTCCTATCTTATTTAGGCTTGCTCTCTGTGACCTACCCTATCCCAGCAACAGGTCTCAACATCATAATCTAAGCTCACCACAAAAGCCCAGAACCTGAGAGAGCTTCCAGCTGAATAGCTATCTTGCTACCCATGTCCTTGGGCCAACCTGTGTGTGTTCTACCCTTAAGCCACAAATCCTAGAACAATGCATGCCAAACTAGCACAAACTCCTATCCTAGTTCTGAACCCGCATAGCTTTGCTTGGTTGAGAAAACAATTCTCCTCTCACCCCTCCTAATCTTAAAAGAACAGTATGTGTTTTCCATTTGGAGAATTTCCAATTAATTTTTAAAAGTGAGTTTTTGCCTGATGGTTGGGACACCATCTGTAATATTAATATGGTTGCTCTAGACTCAGTCACTATACCTGAGAAGAATGCATGACAGAGAGGCATAGCCTACAAAGGAGTAGAAAGAGTGCAGCCCAGAGGGCTGCTCAACTGGGTCTAGAGCAGGCAACATAGAACGTGGAATTTAATAAGGAGTAGCTAGCAGCATGAAGGCTAAGCTGATGCCCAGCTATTGTGCTGCATAAGAAATATCAAAATATAGAAGCAGTGTGTTTATCCTTCATTCAGGAACATAAACTATTGAGGTGGGTGGCAAAACCTGTACTGAGATTTATTAATTAAATATTAATACTACACTGAGTAGCCTACTATCCCAGGGGAAACTCCACTCTCTTGTCACCTCTACTCCACTTTCATCAGACTCTTAAACTATGCAAGTAAGCTTCCCTTCCTCCACCCATCTTCCCTGCTCTCTGAGACCTCTGAGCCAAGCCAAGCTACCCTGAGCAGCCCAATATCCCAGGGGGACCTCCATTCTTTCGTTCCTCTCCTGAGCTCCCACAGACCTGAGACTCATGAACTATACAAGATAGCTTCCACTCCCCTACCATCTTCTCTGCTTGCTAAGCACTCTGGACCAAGCCAACTGCCCTAAGCAACCTGTCATACCAGGGGACCTCCATTTTACCACCAACTTTCCTCCACCATTATCAGACTCCTGATTCACACAGTTATATTCCCTTCTTCCACTCATCTTCTCTGCTCTCTGAGACCTCTGGTCAAGCAAAGCTGCCCTGAACAGCCTGCTAGCCCGAGGAGACCTCCATTCTTCTCCCACCTCTCCACCAACTGTCATCAGACCTGAGCTTCCTGAACTATACAAAACTGCAGGTCCAGAAACACAGAGCCAAATGATACCCATCAGACTGCCACACCAGTGTTGGCTTCTTACAGGCAGGTCCAGGCAAGAGGAGAGTAGTCTCAGTCTTGCCAGGTTTCTCTGGGACTGAGCTGGATGGTGAATTTTGACAACCCAAAAGATGCACACCGGGAGGGGAGTCTTGTCAAAGCAGGAACTAAACTTCATTGCATTAGTCTCTCACTTATATAAACTAGGAGGATAGGGAGGCGGATTTTGGTGGGGTGAGATGACATAAGAGGTGGAGAAGGGTGACAGAGGGTGTGGAGTGACTGACAGGGCAAATGGCAAAGCTCTACATTAGCAACAGTGGGGCATAGACAGGGCCAAACTGGTCTTGTTGAGTAACCCCAATACAGAAGTGACTGAGAGAGGTTTCGAAACTCAAGCCAGGCTGGAGTGTGTCCACAAGACCCAAACCAGGGTCAAAATGAGGCCCCAAATCTCCCCGTTTTGTCTTTGTAATGAGCAAGTATATGGCTCCTGTCTTAGGTTGTCTCCCACATGGGGATCTTACTCATCTCTGGATACCATGTGTCATTCTGGCTCAAGGGAAAAGCTGTTCCATGACACGTTTTAGGTTGTCTCAGCACATCTGAGATCTTACCAGTCATTGGTCAGGTAGAGAGATGAGGAGGAGTGCTCATAGACAGAGGTATATGTAGAGCTTGGCTTGGAAGAGACAACTTTTGGGTAACAGACCTCAACTTGGTGAAGCTGGATTTCCTCTAGTCTCTGATGGATAAACTGAGTCAGCTTATTGAGCACATTTGATCTGACAGTCAAGATAAGAAGGAGAAGGAAGGGTCCAAGGAGGGGGAGGAAATGGGGTAATAGGCCATGAAATCCAGTCCACAACAGGTTATCTTGGAGCTCTCTTTGCCTCCTTTACAGTCACAGGAATCACCCTTCTGTTTTTTAAAGATTTCTCGTGATCCTCAGGGAACACCAAGTCCTCCCTCAGTCAAGAAGGGGAGCATCATCCATGTCAGCAGCAGGGTCATTTTCTTGATCATCTTGGTCTCCTGTGGAAGAAGCATGGGGGGGTTTCAGGGAAGATGGACTCCCTGGAAATGTTATTGTCAGCCTCCCCTTGTTAAGGCATATCTCTGGCCAGTATCCAGATTGGTCTTTTTTCACTTTGGGAAAATATGCAGCTGAATCCCCTCCCAGCTGTTAAGAGCAGGTCTGGTCCTCTACATGTTCCTGTCAGTGGGTCTCTCCATCTGATTCATATTGAGCTATAGAAGATGAAGGAAGTCCAGTGTCTTTGAAATGGGAACAGCTGAAGATTTTCTTTTGAAAAATTTAAAATATTTAAAGTGAATAATGCCTTTTTTAGCTGATCATGTGGGGGTAAAGACTTCCCCCTTTTTACTTAACTGAGACATTAAAGGCTTCATATTTGTCTTATACAATTGTCTGTCCTCTCAAGTTGTAAGTTATGCCCATAGTGTGAAAAATCATCCATGTATGGAGAAACTCTGAAAATGGTTTGCTTGTAAAACATGGGCCATTATCTGTTTTGATTTGATCTGGAAGTTTCTGGAAGTTTTGCCACTCTCAAGTGGCAAAACAATGGAGCATATGGTTAATAGCATGTTTAGATTTTTCTGCGGCATGGGCCAATGCTCAGCATGCATAAGAGAAAGTATAAGAATCATAAGAAACAGTCATATATAAGAAAATATAAACAGTCATAAATACATATTTTAGCTTCCCAAATGGGGAATAGTGAGTAACATCAAGTTGCCAAATATTATTAGGGCAGAGTCCCTGGGGATTGCTCCCCATGGGCTGAAGGGGAGGTACCTGTAAGAATGGCTGACAAATCTACAAGTATAAATGATCTTTTTAAGGTCTTTTATTGGGTCCTGGGGGTATTTATGTCTTAGGCCCTTTCAGTTGTCATGAGTTAATGAGTAAAACTGAGTCATCTTGGCAACAGTATGGCATTGTATGCCCAAAGCAAGTTGATCTGCCAGGTGGTTTCCAGCGGATAGGAACCACAAGGCCCAAACCAGGGGTGAAATGAGGCCCAACAGTCTGTCAGATGAAACTAGGCCAGAATGCTAAAGACTGATGGTCCAACTTCCTGATATACTGGGACTGTTTAGGTACACAGCTGTCTCTACAACTTGTCTCAGTTCTAGAAGCTATCTTAGATTTCCTATATTTTCAGATAATATTGGTCATTCTTAGATTTCTGTCATGATTAAAGACTACTTATAGTCTCATAGCCAACCCAGACTATTTAACATTGAGTAAATATATTGGAGAGGTTAGTTTTCAGATAGCATACATGCTAAATCAAGACATAACAGGTATAAAGTTATAAGCCTTTTTAAGTTAACATAGGTGACAGAGTGTTTTATTTAATGGACAAAATGATAGACTTGGTTTTGGGGTATCTCATACTTTATAAATTATAAAATGATAATAATGATGCTCAATTTAAACCTGAGAGAAAAGAGCCTTTAATTGGACAAAAAGGGGAAAATGTAGATTGCTATCTCTGTGCAGGTGAAGGCAGGCACAAGATAAGGCAAGAGCTTGGGCAGCAGAAAAGGAAAGGGGGCTAAAACTTTTAGAGACAGGTACAGAGAAACAGAGAGACAAAAAATATGGAGAGGAGGAGACAAGATGGAATCTATAAAAGAGTAAGAGGAGCCAGAATCAAACAGTCCTGGGAGCTATAAGTATTGGGGATTACATTTTTTTTGAAGAGGAAAGAGTTTTTCTCATCTTATATCTTACAGTACATCATGAATGGTAGTCAGGACAGAAAACCAAACATGAACTTGAACATGAAAAAATAGAATTATTATCTTGCGCAGGTTGATTTCTTATTCAAGCTATTCAGGGATGGCACTTGCAATAGTAAATCGTCAGTCAAAAAAAGTACTCAATGATCTTTTGCCTACTAGACAATCTGATGGAGATATTTTCTCAACTGAAGTTTCATTTATCAGTTTGACTCCTGTTAGACTATAGTTAATAAAAAACAAAGAAAGAACAAAGGAAAGAAAAAGAGAAAGAAAGAAAAAAGAAAAGAAGAAAGAAAGAAGGAAGGAAAGAAAGAAAGAAAGGTTTTCTCAAAGAAGTGGCTCCTGGTTTTGTTGATTCTCTGTATAGTTCTTTTTGTTTCTACTTGGTTAATTTCAGCCCTGAGTTTGATTATTTCTTGCTTTCTACTCCTCTTGGTTGTATTGGCTTTTTGTTGTTGTTGTTGTTGTTCTAGAGCTTTCAAGTATGCTGTAAGTGTGCAAGTGTATGCTCTCTCCAGTTTCTTTTTGGAGGCACTCGGAGCTCTGAGTTTTCCTTTTAGCACTGCTTTCATTGTGTCCCATAAGTTTTGTTATGTTGTGCCTTCATTTTCATTAAATTCTAAAAAGTCTTTAATTTCTTTCTCCACTCCTTCCTTGAACAAGTTATCTTTGAGTACAGCGTTGTTCAGCTTTCATATGTATGTCAGCTTTTCATTGTCTTTGTTGTTATTAAAGACCAGTATTTTTTGTGTGATATGATAGGATGTATGGGATTATTTCACTCTTCTTGTACCTGATGAGGCCTGTTTTATGACCAACTATATGGTCAGTATTGGAGAAGGTACCATGAGGTGCTGAGAAGAAGGTATATTCTCTTATTTTAAGATGAAATGTTTTATAGATATCTGTTAAATCCATTTGGTCCATCACTTCAGTTAGTTTTACTGTGTCTCTGTTTAGTTTCTGTTTCCATAATCTGTCCATTGAGAAAAGTGGAGTGTTGACATCTTCCCACTATTATTATGTAAGGTGAAAGGTGTACTTTGAGCTTCATTAAAGTTTCTTTTATAAATGTGGGTGCCTTTGCATTTGGAGCATAGATGTTCAGAATTGGGGATTCATTTTGCTAGGTTTTTCCTTTGATGAGTATGAAGTATCTCTCCTTATCATTTTTGATATCTTTTGGTTGAAAGTCGATTTTATTCTATATTAGAATGGCTACTCCACCTTGTTTCCTAGGATGATTTATTTACAAAATTGTTTTCCAGAACTTTACTCTGAAGTAGTGTCACTGTCTTTGACACTGAGGTGCATTTACTGTATACAGCAAAATCCTGGATGCTGTTTACATATTCAGTCCATTAGTCTATGTCTTTTTCCTGGGAAATTGAGTCCATTAGTGCTAAGAAATATGAAGGAATAGTGATTGTTGCTTCCTGTTATTTTTGTTGTTAGAGGTGGAATAATGTTCTGTAGTTATCTTCTATTAGGTTCATTGAAAGAAGATTACTTTCTTGCTTTTTCTAGGGTGCAGTTTCCCTCCTTGTGTTAGAGTTTTCTATTATCCTTTGTAGAGCTGAATTTGTGGAAAGACATTGTGTAAATATGGTTTTGTCATGGAATATCTTGTTTTCTCCATCTATGGTAATTGAGAGTTTTTCTGGGTATAGTAGCCTGGGCTGGCATTTGTGTTCTCTTAGCATCTGTATGACATCTGCCCAAAATTGTCCATCTTTAATAGTCTCTTGTGGGAATTCTGATACATCTGTCTTTATATGTTACTTGGCTTTTTCCCCTTACTGCTTTTTTTTTTTACCCTCTCCAGTAAGTTTATTAACTTTATAATAAACTTAATGTCATATTGAATATTTTAGATGTGCTCTGAACTTGAAGTCATATACTTTAACTAAAAAGCAGAATAGTAAAACAAAATTGAGAATAGGCAAAGATTTGTTTCAAATTTAAATAAATAAAATTTGTTCACTGCCCCTTCTGCCAGTCTTAAAATCAAATGCTAAATGAGAGGGATGGCATTTGTTCTACAGCTGCAGAAAGCAGCTGGACCTTCGCACACTACCCACCAGCCATAGAACTGGATGCTCTGGGTTTATAGCTTAAAAGGATTTATAGGATTTTCCACTGATTTAAGTTAATCTTTCCTTTAAAAATGCTATGTACTTTCATTCTACTGCATGTGCTAATTTGAACATTTGTCCAAAAATAATGTGTAATGCTTTTCTGTTGGTTTCTCACTTCACTTTCATGCAGATGATCAGCTTTTGGACAAGGTGCTTTAGTTTTTGTTTTTAGGCTGTTTCTTGTATTCATGACTTTTCTTAAGAGTTTCTCTCTGGTTAAAGTAGTCCTGCACTGATAAGTAGTTAACAACAAGTCTGTGCAGAAGGTTGTACCTGAAGCTGAAGCTGGGAGCATAATATTCTTGAGTTCCTGGCCTAATTTCTCCAGGATGTTGTAATAGATAGCTACTTTTTTATAGTAGAAGAGACATTAGTGGTGAACTTATGCTTAGAGAAGTATGACACAGTTATGATATCAAAAATCAAGGGCTTATATTTACTTCCAATTTCAAGGCTTGCTGTTTCATTAGAAAAAAAAAGCATCTAATGTTTTCACACTGTTTACTCTAAATCATAGTCTCTTCCTTGAACAAAACATATTTATATTCTGACTTGTAAAGTAACAACTTTAAGGTGGTATTTTACCTCGGGAACAGTTCTGTTGGGCAATAGAGTGTATAGAGTTTGTTTATATCCATGTTAGATTCTAGAGATTGTTCATACAATGAAGGTCACATGCAAGAAGGTGGCATGTGTCATCTTAGAATCAAGATTAGCTATCTCAGTAGGCTCTGTATAACCAATGTTTCTCACAATAGAAAGGTTGGAATTTTTGTAGCATTTCAGTTGGAAGAGTTTAATTAAGTCAGGAGTCCTCATGTATGAAAAATAGTGATTTTTAAGCATGAAAATCTCACTTACTGGAGTAAGAAATTCATTCCATGAGGTATCTATGAACTGACCAGAGTTCAGATCTTTCATCTACTCTGTATGTGGATGTTTGCCTCTCTGGTTGGAAGGATAAGGGAGAGTGTAGCAGTATGAAAACTTAACTATACCTTTTATTTTTCCTAAGTGTCCAGTCTTGAATTCCCTGAAGTTAAATCCCTGTTAGGTTGGCCCTTAACAAATGTGAAACCTGGAACTAAATGACAGTTTCAGATAGATTAAAGGTTATGAATCAGGGCTGGAGAAATGGCTCAGTAGTCAAGAGTTTGAGCTGTTCTTGCAGAGGATACAAGTTTGGATCCCAGCACCACACCAGGGTCTCACAACACTGTAACTCTAGCTACAAGAAATCTGATTCCCTCTTCTGTATTGGTAAATACCTACATGCATCTGTGTGCCCCTTCACATACACATAAATAAAAATAGTATTAAGAATATATTTTATGACAAATATACCTCTTTGTACCCATGTTTGTTTACATATAGGATTCATATTTCATGGAGGTTTGGGCTGACTTTCAACCTGTGTTCTACCCCCTTTCTTTCTCAAGCTTGATTCTTGTCTTCTCTTGGTTCCTTTACATATGACCAGGGCTCGAGCATATGCATATAGGGTTATCTTATTCCATAGGTCCAAGTTCTATATCTGTGTTTCTTTTCTTTTCTTTTGTTTTACTTTTTTTATTGGATATATTTACATTTCAGATTTTATCCCCTTACCCCATTCCCCTCACCACCCAGGAACCTCCTATCTCATCCTTCCTTCTCCTGCTTCTATGAGGATGTGCCCCCCACTCCTACCTCCCCACCCTAGAATTCCTCTCCCACTCAGTGTTCAGCCTTCATGGGACTAAGGATCTCCTCTCCCACCTATGCTCGATAAAGCCATCCTCCCCTAGATATACAAATGGAGTCATGGGTCCCTCCCTATGGGTGTCCCAGGCTGATGGTTTAGACCCTGGGGAGCTCTGATTGGTTGGTATTGTTGCTCTACTCTTGGGGTCACAAACTCTTTCAGCTCCTTCAGTCTTCTCTCTAGCTCCTCCATTGGGAACCCCTTAATCTGATCAACAGTTAGCTGTGAGTATCTGCATCTGCATATGTCAGAATCTGGTAGACCTCTAAGGAGACAGCTACATCAGGCTCCTAACAGCATGCTGAAATCCCCCACTATTATTGTGTGATGTGCACTGTGTGCTTTGAGCTTTAGTAAAGTTTCTTTTATGTATGTGGGTGCCATTGCATTTGGGACATAGATGTTCAGAATTGAGAGTTCATCTTGGTAGAGTTTTCCTTTGATGAGTATGAAGTGTCCTTCCTTACCTTCTTTGATTACTTTTGATTGAAAGTCGTATTTATTTGATATTAGAGTTGCTACTCCAGCTTATTTCTTGGGACTATTTTCTTGGAAATGTTTTCCATCCTTTTACTCTGACATAGTGTCTGTCTTTTTCACCAAGGTGTATTTCCTGTATGCACCAAAATTCTGGGTCCTGTTTATGTATCCAGTCTGATAATCTACGTCTTTTTATTGGAGAATTGAGTCCATTGATATTAAGAGATATTAAGGAAAAATGATTGTTGCTTCCTGTTATTTTTGTTATTAGAGGTAGAATTATGTTTGTGTAACTATCTTTATTTGGAATTGCTGGAAGATTACTTCCTTGGTTTTTCGAGGTTGTAGTTTCCCTCCTTGTGTTAGAGTTTTCCATCAATTATCCTTTGAAGTGCTGTATTTGTGGGGAGATATTGTGTAAATTTGGTTTTGTCATGGAATATCTTGGTTTCTCCATCAAAAGTGACTGAGAATTTTGCTGGGTATAGTAGTCTGTGCTATCATTTGTGTTCTCTTTGGGTCTGTATGATATCAGTTCAGAATCTTCTGGCTTTTATAGTCTCTGGTGAGAAGTCTAGTGTAATTTTTATAGGTCTGCCTTTATATGTTACTTTACCTTTTTCCCTTACTGCTTTTAGTATTTTTTTCTTTGTTTTCTACATTTGATGTTTTGCTTATTATGTGACGGTAGGTATTTCTTTTCTGGTCTAGTTTATTTGGAGTTTTGTAGGCTTTTTGTATATTCATGGACAACTCTTTCTTTAGGTTAGGGAAGTTTTCTCTATAATTTCGTTGAAGATATTTACTGGCCCTTTAAGTTGGGAATCTTCAACCTCATCTATACCTATTAACCTTAGGTTTGGTCTTCTCATTGTTTCCTGGATTTCCTGGATGTTTTGGGTTAGGTGCTTTCTTAACAACCAAGCTGAGTAGACCTGCTTGAACCCCTGATATCCTGGACTTCCAGCTGGATCCAGTGAAGACACAAAAGTCAGAGGCTTATCAATTTATCCTTCCCCCACCCCTTTTCTAATATCTCAATGCCCATATTCAGCTTGAAGAAGTTAATGAAGAGTCAGTGCCCCAATTCCATGGGCTTTGGGACTGAGGTGGTTTATTAGGCTGTCTTTCTAGGGGAAAGTAATGATTTTATTGGAAAAGGTAGGAATAACTAGAATTGATTATGTGGTCAGAACCTGTGGGTAGAAATTTGTATAATTGTTACTAAGCTGAAGCTATAATTTCTTAGATGGTACAAAATTTATTTTGATTGTAAATTCAAGGGTTTCATTGGGATAATTTCTTCTATTAATTCAAAATTGGTGGGTACAAGGCTTAGACCCAGTCCCTCTTTAAATTTTTGGACTTATCTGAGATGGTTAGCCTGTGAGTTAAGAGCCTACAGAAACTGCATGGCTTAGAATTTATTGCTAGGGTGTTTTCTAGATTTTAATTAAAAGTAGCTGAGAAGAATTAATGGACAACAGTCCATATTGCTTTACATAGATAGTTGGTTTTCAAAAATGTCAGAAGTCCACAGAATTGACATTACAAAATTTCTGTATTAAAGTTCATTTGATTAGAGACCTGTCTGCACCTGACAGCCTCCTGTATTGGATTCTAAGAGGTTGAGCATCTTTGGAGTTACTCCAGTAGTGGTGAGTCAGCCACTAGGCAAATTTCCTCTTTTTAACCTATAGACATTTACTGTCCAGAAAAGGACACACTTGCAGAATAGTCAACTGATTATATCTGCCAAGACAGAGTGATCAACCCTTAACAATTCTGCATTACTAGGTCTGTCAGATGATCCTGGGCCAGAAGGCTGAAGACCAGATGCGCCAACATTCTGAAGCATAGGGACTGTCCAGTTGTTCAGTGGTCTCTATAAATTCGCTAAGTCTTAGAAGCTATGCTTTGTGCTTCTCATATTTTCAGTTAATTCAGTCATTCTGAATTTCTGATGGGGTTGAAGACTTATAGTCTCATAGCCAACCAAGGCTATTTACTTTGAGAGAACAGATTTGCGAGGATGGATTTCAGATGACATTCATTCTAAAGCCAAGACATAAGCCAGGCACAGAACTATAATCTTTTATTGATGACAATAGTCTTTTTATTGGCAATATATTGTACTGGGTATTAGGTCTATCTTGTACCTTACTGTTACAAATTTATAAGTTGTACTTTATTTATATTTTGAAGAAAATGTTTTTATTATAACAAGAAGGGTGATATGTAGCAGGATATTCCTCCCTCCACTCTAATTTACAATAAAGTTCAGAAATTTGGGAGGAGGTAATGTGGAAGAAGCAAGGAGAGGAAGAGGAAGAGATAGGCGAAGGAGGAGAGATGTAGCAGCCATGAAGAACCATGCATTAGTCCAGAACAATCCTGGGTAACAATTTATATCTTAAGGTTAGATGCTGGGAAACAACTCTAATTGTGTGGGCAAATTGCTAATTGAGCATTTCTAAATATATAAAGCCATTGAATAATTTTTATTTAAAAACATACTTTTATTACATAAGTTTCTAGTTTACATAAGCATTAATCCATGGCCTTAAAATTTTTTATATTTTGATAAATATATGATATAAACATGCAACTCAATTCAATTATGATTCCATCCAGAAATTTGTCTTTTCAAAATTTATAGCCTTTAAAATACTTTGAGAATTTGATACAAGCATATAAAGTGTTGTAATTAAATCCACCCCAAATTTTCTCCTGAATCTTCCCATAACTTTTCTTACAGGTTTATAACCTGTCATTTTTTCAAAGTGTACTGAGACCACTTAGAGTTGCTTGTACATGATGAGTATAAGATCATCTGTGGTAGTGCAAATGCAGTCCTGAGTAAAATTTCTAAAGAATTTTACTCAAAATTAAAATTAAAAATTAAAGCCTGAAGAAGGCTGGCTCTTCATTTCTTTTTCTTTCTTTTTTTTTAAATTGGTTATTTTGTTTATTTGCATTTCAAATGTTATCCCCTACCCAGTTTCACCTCTGAAAGCTCCCTATCCCCTTCTCCCTCCCCTGCCTTTATGAGGGTGCTCCCCACCCGCTCACCCATTCCTGCCTCAGTGGCCTAGCATTCTACTATCATGGATCATCAGGCCTCCACTGGATGAAAGGGCTCCCCTCCCAGTGATGCCAGACAAGTCAGTTCTCTGCTACATATCCAGCTGGAGCCGTGCGTACCCCTTGTGTACTCTTTGGTTGGTGGTTTAGTTCCTTGGAACTTTGGGGGGGTCCGGTTGATTGATATTGTTGTTCTTCCTATGAGGTTGCAAACCCCTTCAGCTCCTACAGTTCTTGCCCTAATGTCCCCATTGGGTCCCCACAGTCAGTGCAATGTTTGACTGTGTACATCAGCATCTGTATTGGTCAGCATCTAGCAGAGCCTCTCAGGAGACAGCTGTATCGGGCTCCTGTCAGTAAGCACTTCTTGACATCAACAATAGTGTCTGGGTGGGATGGATCCCGAGATGGGGCAGTCTCTGGATGGCCTTTCCTTAAGTCTCTGCTCCACTCTTTGTCCCTGTATTTCATTTATACAGGAGCAATTCTGGGTTAAATTTTTGGGGATGGGTGGGTGGGGTGAGTCGGGGGTAGGTGGATCCATACCTCAACCAGGAGACTTGCCTAACCTCTGGATATGGTCTCAATGGGTACCCACTACAATTTGTGGGGGATTTCAGCTAATGTCATCCCTATGGGGTCCTGAAAGGTTCTTCCTTTTCTGGAATCTGGGACTTTCTGGTTGCTAACCCCACTTCTTCATGCCCTTTACTAAACACCTCTGTTAAATTTCCTGAACTCTGTACCTCCATCTCCTTCCATACTTGATTATTCCCCTCTTTTCTACTCCTTTTATTTTCTTCCTCCCAAGTCCCTCCAACCCTCTATTTTCCTTGATGAATTTGTTCCCCCTTCTAAGTCAGACTGACAACTCTTTGGTCTTCCTTGTGATCTTCATGAGTTCCGTGAGTTGTATCAAGTGTATTCCAGGCTGTTTGCCTGTTATCCACTGATCACTGAGTATACACAATGGGTGTTCTTTTGTGGCTAGGATAACTCACTCAGGATGATATTTTCTACATCCATCCATTTGCCTGTGAATTTTATGACATCATTTTATTTATTATCTGAGTAGTATTCCATTGTGTAAATAAATGTACAACATTTTCTGTATCCATTCCTATGTTGAGGAACATCTGGGTTGCTTCCAGCTTCTGGCTATTATAAATATGGCTACTATGAACACAGTGGAGCATGTGTTCTTATTACATATTGGAGCATCTTCTGGGTATACGCCCAGGAATGGTATAGTTGGGTCCTCAGGTAGTACTATGTCCAATTTTCTGAGGAGCTACCAGACTTATTTCCACAGTGGTTGTACCAGCTTAGAGTCCTACCATCAATGAAGAAGTGTTTCCTCTTTCTCCACATCTTCACCAGCATTTTCTATCACTTGAGTTTTTTAACTTGGCCATTCTGACTGGTGTGAGCTGAAATCTCAGAGTTGTTTTGATTTACATTTCCTTTATGACTAAAACTGTTGAACATTTCTTTAGGTGATTTTTGACCATTCAAGTTTCCATGGTTGAGAATTCTTTGTTTACCCTTTCTTAATAGGGTTATTTGACTGTCTGGAATATAATTTCTTGACTTCTTTGTATACATTGAATACTAGCTCTCTATAGGATGTAGGATTGGTTAAGATATTTTCCCAATCTCTTGGTTGCCATTTTGTCCTTTGCCTTACAGAAGCTTTGTGGTTTTATGAGGTTCCGTTTATCAATTCTTTATCTTAGAGCATAAGCCATTGGTGTTCTGTTCAGGAATTTTTCCCCTGTGCCTAGGTATTCTAGGCTCTTCCCCATCTTCTCTTCTATTAGTTTCAGTGTATCCTTTATCCACTTGGACTTGAGCTTTGTACAAGGGGATAATAATAATTAATGGATTAATTTGCATTCTTCTACATGCTGACCTCCAGTTGAACCAGCACCATTTGTTGAAAATGCTGTCTTTATTCCACTGGATGGTTTTAGCTCCTTTGTCAAAGATCAAGTGACCATAAGTGTGTGGGTTCATTTCTGGGTCTTCAATTCTATTCCATTGATCAACCTGTTTGTCACTGTACTAATAACATCCAGTTTTTATCATTATTGCTCTGTAGTACAGCTTGAGATCAGGGATGGTGATTCCCCCAGATTTTTTTTATTGTTTACAATAGTTTTCTATATACTCAGGTTTTTGTTCTCAAATGAATTTGAGAACGGCTCTTTGTAACACTATGAAGAATTGAGTTGAAATTTTGATGGAGATTGCATTGAATCTGTAGACTGCTTTCAGCAAGATGGCCATTTTTACTATATTAATCCTGCCAATTCATGACCATGGGAGATCTTTCCATCTTCTGAGGACTTCTTCTATTTCTTTCTTCAGTGACTTGGAACTCTTTTTATATAGAACTTTCATTTGTTTGGTTAGAATCACATTAAGATATGTAATATTGTTTGTGACTACTATGAAGGGTATTGTTTCTCTAATTTCTTTTTCGGCATATTTATTCTTTGAGTATAGGAAGGCTGCTGTTTGTTTGCGTTAACTGTATGTTCAGCCACTTTACTTAATTGTTTTTGAGTTGTAGGAATTCTCTGGTGGAATTTTTGGGATCACATAAGTATTATCATCTTCAAATAGTGATATTTTGATTCTTCCTTTCTAATTTGTATCCCTGTGACCTCCTATTGTTGTCTAATTGCTCTAGGTAGAACTTCAGGTCCCATACCAAATAGATAGGAATAGAGAGGACAGCCTTGTCTAGTCTCTCATTTTAGTAGGATCACTTCAAGATTCTCTCCATTTCGTTTAATGTTGGGTACAAGTTTGCTATTAATTGCTCTTAGTGTGTTTATGTATGGGCTTTGAATTCTTGATCTTTCCAAGATTGTAACAAGCAGAGATGTGGAATTTTGTCAAAAGCTTTTTCAGCATGAACATGTGGGGGTTTTCTCTGATTTTGTTTATATAGTGGATTATGCTGATGGACTTTATTATATTAAACCATGCCTGCATTCCTGGGATGAAGCATATTGATCATGGTGAATGATCATTTTGATGTGTTCTTGAATAATCTTATTGAATTTTATTGAATATTTTTCATCAATATTCATAAGGGAAATTGGTCTGAAGTTTACTTTCCTTGTTGGATATTTTCTGTGGCTACTTTCTGTGGTTTTGGTGTAACTGTAACTTCATAGAAAGAATCTGGTAGTGCTTTTTCTGTTTCTACTTTGTGGAATAGTTTGATGAATATTGGTATTAGGCCTACTTGGACAGTCTGATAGACTTTTGTACTAAGCCCATTCGCTCTTGGGCTTTTGTTGGTTGGAAGAATTTTAATGACTGACGTTATTTCTTTCTAGATTATGGGACTGCATAGATGGTTTATCTGATCATGATTTAACTTTGGTACTTGGTATCTGCCTTCAAAATTGTCCATTACATCCAGATTTTCTAGTTTTGTTGAGTATAAGCTTTTGTAGTAGGATCTGATGATTTTTTGAATTTCCTCAGTTGCTGTTGTTGTATCTCCCTTTTTATTCCTGATTTTGTTAATTTGGATACTGTTTCTGTGCCCGCTGGTTAGTCTGGCTAAAGATTTATCTATCTTGTTGATTTTTCTCAAAGAAACAGCCCCTGATTTTTTTTGATTCTTTGTAGAGTTTTTTTCTACTTGGTTGATTTCAGCCCTGAGTTTGATTGTTTCCAGCCATCTACTCCTCTTGGGTGTATTTGTTTCTTTTTCGTTTAGAGCATTCAGATGTATTGTCAAGTTGCTAGTGTATGCTCTCTCCAGTTTCTTTTGTAAGCACTTAGAGCTATGAGTTGTCCTCTTTTATTTTGGATATTTTATTTACATTTCAGATGCCAACCCCTTTCCCTACCCCCCCCCCCAGAAAACACTATCCCATGCCCCCTTTTTCTTTTTGCTTTTATACACTTTTTTTAAATGTTAATCAAAGACTTTATAAGTTTGGTAATGCTCATTCAGAAGTGTAACCTAATACCCAGTCTCGATATATCAACTATCTTTGACTGGTGGAGACACGTGAACAACTGCCTCCATATCCCCCCTCTCTTTCTCTCTCTTTCTTTCTCTCATCACCTAGCTTCTCCTCTCCTTCTTCTCCTCCTCTCCTTACCCCTTCTCTTACTCTCGGTACCCCTCTCACCTTAGCTCCTCCTACATATCACCCTTCCTGTTAAAATAAAACTTTTCCTCTCAAAATACAATTAAAGCATAACTATATCAATTTGTGTCAGTAAGGTACAAGATAGACCTAATACCCAGTCCATTATTTTGTTGACTACCCAGAACATCTGTCATCTCTCCAAACTAAAACACTTAGTTCTGGATCTGGCTTTTTTCTTGGCTTTAGAATGAATGTCAGCTGAAAACCATTCACTCAAATCTTTTCTCTCAAGGTAAATAGCCAAGATTGGCTATGAGACTATAAGTTTTCAATGCTGTCAGAAATCCAGAATGACTGAGTGAACTAAGATTATGAGAATCACAAACATAGCTTCTAAAACTTAGCTGATTTATAGAGACCACTGAACACCTGGACACGCCCTATACTACAAAACGTTGGAGCATCTGATCTTCAGCCTTCTGGCCCAGGATCATCTGACAGACCTAGTGATGCAGAATTATTAAGGGCTGATTACTCTGTCTAGGCAAATATAATCAGTCGACTATTCTGCAAGTGTGTACTTTTCTGGACAGTAATTTGTCTGTAGATGAAAAGAGGCAATTCTTGCCTAGTGAGTGTCTCACCACAACTGGAGTAACTCCAAAGATGCTCAATTTCTTTTTAGAATCCAATACAGGAGGCTGTCATGAGCAAATAGGTCTCTAATCAAAATGAACATTAATAAAGAAATGTTTGTAACATCAATTCTGTGGACTTCTGACATCTTGAAAACCAACTATCCATGTAAGGTAATCTGGACTGTTGTCTGTTAACTCCACTCAGCTATTTCTGAATAAAATATAGAAAACACCCTAACAATAAACTCCAAGCTATGAATTTGCTATAGTCCCTTAACTCACAGGCTAATCATCCCAAATCAGTTTAAAAGGTTAAAGAAGGACTGGGTCTAAGCATTGTATTCCTAAATGTCCTATACATGCACAATGCCTATGAGAGTATCAATATTCATCTCACTTTTATGTCAATAAGAAGCTCATACCAAAGAAAACCTTAAGTTTGAAATCAAAGTAAATTTTGTACCATTTAAGAAATTATAACTTCATCTTGATAATAATTATACAGATTTCTACCAATAGGTTATGGCTATGCAGTAAATCCTAGCTAATTCTCCCTATTCTCATAAAAGCTGCTACTTTTCCCTAGAAAGACAGCCCAATATTAACCACCTTAGTCCCCAAGCCCAGGGAATAGGGGAGCTGACCCTTCATTAACTTCTTCAAGCTGATTACAGGCATTGATATATTAGAAGAGGGGTTGGGGGAGGAGTAAGTTGATAAGCCTCTGACGCTGTGTCTTCACTGCATACAGTTGGAATTCCAAGACCTCAGAGGTTTGAGCAGGTCTGCATAGATTGCTTGATGAGTAGATACATCAAGGCTGTGTATTCTGCAAAGTACAATTCTTATAACAAATTTTAGTATCAAGATAAAAAAAATTTTTTAGAGGGCTGACATATTATTAAAGATGTTGGTTCTAACAGCTTTTCTTTTTCCCCCCTTTTTTTGAATATAATATCTACATTTAGAATTTTATCCCCTTACCCTATTCCCTCCACCACCCAGGAACCCCGTATCCCATCCCCTCCCTCCTCCTGCTTCTATGAGGGTGTGCCCCCACCTACCCATCACTCCCACCCCCCCACCCTCAGATTCCCCCCTAATCAGTGTTCAGCCTTCATGAGACCAAAGATCTCCTCTCCCACCTATGCCCATCAAGGCCATCCTCCCCTACATATACAGCTGGAGTCATGGGTCCCTCCCTTTGTGCTCCTAGGCTGGTGGTTTAGACCCTGAGGGGCTCTGGTTGCTTGGTATTGTTGCTCTCCTCGTGGGGTCACCAACCCTTTCGGCTCCTTCAATCTTCTCTCTAACTTCTCCATTGAGAACCCTTGATCTGATTAATGGTTAGTTGTGAGTACCTGCCTCTGGGTATGTCAGAATCTGAGGGACCTCTAAGGAGACAGCCTTATCAGGCTGCTGTCAGCATGCACATTCTGTCATCCATATCAGCGTCTATTTTTGGTGGCTGCACATGGGATGAATATCCACATGGAATGGTCTCCATACAGCCTCTCCTTCAGTTTCTGTCCCACACTTTGTCTCCATATTTGCTCCCTTGGGTATTTTGTAACTCCTTCTAAGTAGAACCTAGGCATTCATACGTGTTCTTCCTTCTTCATGAACTTCATGTGCAATGTTAGTTGAATCTTTGTTGTTTCAAACTTTTGGGCTAATATCCGCTTATCAGTGAGCAAATACCATGTGTGTTCTTTTGTGATTGGGTTACCTCACTCAAAATGATATTTTCTAATTCCATCCATTTACCCAAGAATTTCTCAAATTCTTTATTTTTAATAGCTGAGTAATATTCCATTGTGTAAATGTACCACATTTTTTGTATCCATTCCTCTGTTGAAGGACATCTGGGTTCTTTCCAGCTTCTGGCTATTATAAATAAGGCTGCTTATTTATAATATGAACATAGTGGAGCATATGTCCTTGTTATATGTTGCAGCATTTTCTGGGTATGTGCCCAGGAGCTGTATAACTGGGTCCTCAGGTAGTGCTATGTCCAATTTTCTGAGGAACCTCCAGACTGACTTCCAGAGTGGTTGTGCCAGTCTGCAACCCCACCAACAATGGAGGAGTGTTCCTCTTTCTCCACATCCTCGCCAGCATCTACTATCACCTGAATTTTTGATCTTAGCCATTCTGACTGGTGTGAGGTGGTATCTCAGGGTTGTTTTGATTTGCATTTCCCTGTTGACTAAGGATGCTGAGCATTTCTTAAGGTGCTTCTCAGCCATTCGAGTTTTTTCAGTTGAGAATTCTTTGTTTAACTCTATACCTTATTTTTAATGGAGTTATTTTGTTGTCCGGTGTAGCTGCCTGCAGCCACGATCACCAGGTTCTCCTGAGATGAAGCCTAGGGATTAACGAGGAGGGTGAGAGAAACGTGAGGCCAAGACAAAGTATTCTGATCAAGGCCCCCAAGTTTAATAATTTGCTTTCACATATAAAGGGGAAGCCCCACCCCCCCAGAGTCTCTTCTCGGTACCGCCCAGGGGCTAGGTGAGGAGATAGTAGTCTGGAAGGTGTCAAGGCTAGCTCAGCAGGCAGTCCATTCTTCTTAGCTCTGTAGCAGACTTCAGGGCGCCAAGACTGGCAAGGTAATGCCTCCTTCTAGATCCTATTGTTGTTTGGTCTTGCTGTGGTCAATGACTTGCAGGCCTGCTCAGGCCTGGGGGAAGGGCACAGTTCCCCCCCCCTTAATTTTTTAAGATGGCAGTGCCAATATTTGGACGGGGCACAATATTTCATCCCGTCTAGGGTCTAGAGTGGCCGGGCGACCGTGCCTGTCTTAGGTTGGCATTTATATTGCTCCTATATTACCCCTCATCGAGGAATTTGTACATAGCATATTGATGTACGCCTCTGTCTTAAGTTTATAGGAGCTCAAAACACTCTTACCCATCATTGACTAACCGGCCGTCATTGGCACACTCTTTAGACCCAGACCACATTCAGACCAAAGGACCTGTGGGCATGCACTAGATGCGATTCTTCACAGCGATGTGTAACTGCCAGATGAATAACTGAGCTTGCTGAGGGCGATCCTGTGTGAGGGCAATCAATCTGCTTAAAATTTAAGGTTCAAAGGTTAAAAGCAACATGATTATCCAAGCAATGTAGAAAATAAGATTGGAAGTGGAAGTATTTCAGTATCTAATCCAACTGCTAATTAGCAGGGATCAGACACAAAGTCTGGCCACCAGGTATGTAGTGGGTGGCCTTAAGTAATGATAAAAAACACTCTCCAGTAAGAGTGGAGATTATATGTCAAGTTAAATCAGCTGGTTGATAAAGATTTTGAGCCATCTTTATCATTAGAATAATAATTATTAGGCTATCAAGATCTGTGTCCACTTGAGGACCAGTCTTTTAGGCAGCCATAAAGCTCCATTCTCTTTTTGAAAGATGTAGACTGACCCATGACCCCAAATTAGAACAGGATCAGGACCACACCAAGTATTAGTTAAGGGGTCTCTCCACAAGACCCTGGCAAATGAGTTGGAAGTAATTGGATGCCAGTGGCGATCCACTGCAGACTGATGTTTAGCATCAGTTTGCAGAAAATTTAAAACAAGACAAAAGCAAGGTGTGTTTTGGGTGACCTTGTGAGGTATAATTCTCCCTTTCTAGTTTAAAAAATGCCAATTTTTTAGAATTACTTGTAAAACCAGGGAAGAAGCAGCATTCGCTGCTTTTCCCATATTTAGAGAATTATGAAAATATTATTTTAAAGTTTCATAATCTCTCTTTTATAATTTTTTGTCTTTGAGGATAATAAAAAAATATCAGTAATATTAAATTGTCAACAAAACACCTCAAATGTTTGACTGTAGCCAAATAACTGTAATAGACAGTTCCATTATCTATCTTAGTCTGATATGGAACACCAAGTATAGGAAAATAACATAGGCAATAACTAATTATATTTAGTTGCTTCTCTTGTTAAAGTAGTTGTAACTAAAAGGTCTAAAAAGGCGTCAAGTCACATGTATATATTTTAATTTTTTAAATAAAAAATGAGTAACATCTATTTGTCAAAATTGATTATGTATAAGTCTTCAAGGTTTAACACCATTATGAAAAAACTGTAGATATTGAAAACAAATTTTTGTAATTTAACTTATACATTTTTTAGAAATGACAAATCTTTGTCTCAAGCTATTATTATTTGATATTGTAAAGAATAAGATTGTATGGCCAATTATTTTTGAAAGGCCTAGAATATTCTAGTATATAAATCTGCTCTGGCATTGTCCTGAGGTTCAGACAATCCAATGAGCTTTTAAATGTCATATAAAGTTAAGAAACAGTATATGTTTCATAAATTAACCTGTATTTTTATAATTAAAATTTGAGAATTAGCTATATGTAAAGCAAGAAACAATTTTAAGCAATTATGAATCATGAGCCATATACTGGCCATGAGTATATAAACTGACAGCTTGATTTCTCAGCATTTTAAACAGTGGCTACAACACATAATTTAATTGTGTTGAAGCAGGTGAAACTCAAGAAAATAAACATGTGATTTAATTACATATACTGTCTTCTCAATAGATGAGGTATCTGTAAATATAGTAAATATAGCAAACATCTTTTTTATGGGCTGCATGTATAGTAAATTTTAGGAAATATAAAAGCATGCATAGAGAAATACTATAACAAATGATTATTAATTTTGTCTAAAAAGTTTGTCATAATAGGCCAAATATCATCATTTTTTAATAACCAATTTAATTATTTGAAATAAGGAATAAACCTTTTATCCAAAATGTTTTTAGAACTCTATCATATAATCTTGTATTAACATAATTATAATTTTATAATAGGATGTTTAAACTTTACTTGTAGATGAAGAAAGATAAATCCACATTAATGGTTTCTTTTGTCAAAGGGCTGCTGTGGGCATATGAGTAGTAATAACACAAACAGCCAACAATTTATATAGTCTATATAATTTATCTGTTGTTAACTAACAGCTTACTCTACTTTCAATAAAGCTATCTCTCCTTATTTACTTAATTGTCAAGGGGAATTAGGACTTGTATCTCTTTGAAAATATCAAACAGAGGATTAAATCCTCTTATGGTAAGTTTAAGATGAGGTTTTTAGCCAATTAATATCTCTTAAGAACTTTTAAAAATCAAACGCAAATCAATTCAAAAGCAAATGGTTTTCTTGTTGTATGTACACTTACAAGTCAGAAGAGGGCGTTAGATACCACCACAAATGGTTGTGAGCCACCATGTGGTTGTTGGGAATTTAATTCTTATATTTTTAATTTTAAGTCTAGCCTTTAACGGCTGAGCCATCTCTCTAGCCCCAATCATGTATTCCCATTAGAATTTTTTGTGTCACAATCTGCTTTGGACACAACTGAGGTCTCAAATATTGAAAAGATACTGTCTTTGAATCATTTCCAGAGTGACAAGTACTCCAAAGTGTTTTTAAAGCTCGTTATATTGGAGCAAAGGCTTGTAGAAAAATTTCTTTAGAGAAATCAGCTAATAAAGTATCACACAATGAATAGTATACACTAAAAGATTTAAACTCTTAATTTTTAGTATCAAAGAAACAGCAATATTTCTATATATATAATGTAAAGCAATTAACCATTCTTTGAGGCAAATATTTCTAACCATATCACTTCATGGGCTCTTAAAAATTATGAATAAATTTACCAAATGTAAACCTCTCACCTTTACCAGAAAAGTAAAGGAATGGTATAAAAACATCCTTTATATCTATAATAATTCTATATGTATTTATTGGACTGGCAGCTGGAGTAAGTAAGTTAGGCTGTAATGCCCCATTAATTTCATAAATCTTAAGTTTGAACTTTCTTTTGGATTAATTTAATAACCAATCTTTTTTAGTTGAGTGAGAGTATCAGATAAAAGCCAACCTTGTCCTTTAAATATTGTTATATATATTAGAGGAACCAAAAGCATCTCATTTTTAACAACTTTGGAAGAAGAGGACGCAAAAGGAATTGAAACAAACTGAACAATTTTTTGTCAGCAGGTATATTTATAATTCATGGAGGGAAGTAGGCATAATTTTAATGTCTCTAGCATAATCATAACTCTCGGCCCACAGACTGTTTTAAACATCTTTGGCTCTTAGATCTACCCCTCCTCCAGCAAGAAACAAGCAAGGCAAAAGACAAATTCCGTACCCATTTCTAGGATCTGGTCCTGAAGACCCAGGACAAAAGAAAAGTTTAGCACCTGAGCTTCTGCAGAGCTCAGTCTGCATTGTCTTAATTTAAATGTAAATTTTCTTAATCTCCGGCCTGTTTTCTGAGGCCTGGCCTTTTGTAGGCCTGAACTGCTCTGTAAAAAAATTTTTTTTTCTGAACCTTAAATTTAAACTTTAAAAGATACGTGTATCTTTTCTCTATAAACATGGGCAAATCAAAAAATCTCAAACTCTCGATTGAACTACCAACTGTAGCCAATGGAATATTGGCAGTTTAACTATGTTTTTACGCCTCTTTTGTAACATTAGAGCATAACCATAATTTTGAGAAACAAAACCAATTTTTTAACGATGTAAGCAATCTATTTTCTCTAAAATCAACACCAAGTAAATTACCTTTATGTTACAAGGTTTTGTTGCCAACTCTTAGATGTGAATGCACGATAGTGCAGCTTTTAATATCTCACTAAAGAGACGTTATTTTTAAATCTTATCCTTACACATCTGGTTTCTGAATGACTCCAACAATGAGTTACCAATCTTAAGTCAAACTTTGTTACCAAGGTTGTAAAAATTTTTTAATCATACCCAATAACCTATAGGCCGAAAATCTATAACCAAGACATGAAGAACATATTTATACCTTAAAACCAATTATAAACAAAAATGAAGTGACAACACATCTTATATATTTAGACCAAACAAAATTTCTTGCTTTTTCTAGCTGTAATTTCAAGAGAGAAGCACCTTGTCACAGAGATTTTTCTAAGACAAACCACTCTTAGCTTCCTTACTGAACCTAAAAAACCTGCTGCTCCCTTTAAAAGCAGCTTATACCGACAATCAACTGTTAGAAAGGCTTTTCTAGCTCAGCTCCACTCTAGCTACAGGTGTTAAGCAAACTTATCAGCCGCTGCTCTGCATATTAAAACTGCCTTTGAAAACCAAGTTAAACTCGAGCAAGGGTTGAATCAAGCAATTTAAACGATCTTTTGAACATTAAACATGGAACATCACAAAACATAGACCACCAATCATTCATACAATGAGACACATGGACAAAGACACACAATGAGACACGTGGACATTGGTGCGCCAAGGGACAAACAAGGAAGGCAGAATTATGGATACCACTCAGTGCTCTGAGCTTTTTTGTTTTGCAAATTCTTTTAAACCCAGTTCCTCTCGTCTAAGGTCGCCTGGCTCCAGCTTGCCAAATATTCTCCTATCCTCAACTCACTGCCATTTCCTAGCTTAGCATCGGGTAAATACTTGCTCAATTCTAGACCCCCCCTCACCCCATATCCAAGCACATTTCTGGTAAACACAGCCATAACTTAGCTAGCATCCATGGCGTTCCTGGTTTACCAAGTGCTTCCGGGTACTTTACTTTTTCCATTTTCCATGGAGCTCCACCCAAGATAGTGTTCCTTTACCAGTCTTCTTTTCTCAGGTTCCACGGGTGGGCACCATTCTGTAGCTGCCTGCAGCCACGATCACCAGGTTCTCCTGAGACGAAGCCTAGGGATTAACGAGAAGGAGGGTGAGAGAAACGTGAGGCCAAGACAAAGTATTCTGATCAAGGCCCCCAAGTTTAATAGTTTGCTTTCACATATAAAGGGGAAGCCCCACCCCCCCAGAGTCTCTTCTCGGTACCGCCCAGGGGCTAGGTGAGGAGATAGTAGTCTGGAAGGTGTCAAGGCTAGCTCAGCAGGCAGTCCATTCTTCTTAGCTCTGTAGCAGACCTCAGGGCTCCAAGACTGGCAAGGCAATGCCTCCTTCTAGGTCCTATTGTTGTTTGGTCTTTCTGTGGTCAATGACTTGCAGGCCTGCTCAGGCCTGGGGGAAGGACACAGTCCGGCATCTAATTTCTTGAGTTCATTGTATATTTCGATATTAGCCCTCTAATGAATGTAGGATTGGTAATAATCTTTTCCCAATCTGTTAGTTGCCATTTTGTCTTATTGACAGTGTCCTTTGCCTTACAGAAGCTTTGCAATTTGTTGAGATACCATTTGTCGATTCTTGATCTTAGAGCATAAGTCATTGGTGTTCTGTTCAGGAACTTTTCCCCTGTGCCTAGGTCTTTGAGGGTCTTCCCCACCTTCTCTTCTATTAGTTTCAATGTATCTGGTTTTATGTGAAGGTCTTTTATCCACTTGGACTTGAGTTTTGTACAAGGGGATAAGAATGGATTGATTTGCATTCTTCTACATGCTGACCTCCAGTTGTGCCAGCACCATTTGTTGAAAATGCTGACTTTTTTCCACTGGATGGTTTTAGCTCCTTTGTCAAAGATCAAGTGACCATAGGTGTGTGGATTCATTTCTGAATCTTCAATCCTATTCCACTGATCTTCCTTCCTGTCTCTGTACCAATATCATGCAGTTTTTATCACTACTGCTCTGTAGTACAGTTTGAGGTCAAGGGTGGTGATTTCCCCAGTAGTTCTTTTATTGTTGAGAATATTTCTCGCTATCCTGGGTTTTTTGTTATTCCAAATGAATTTGCAAATTGCTCTTTCTATCTCTATGAAGAATTGATTTGGAATTTTGATGGGGATTATGTTGAATCTGTAGATTGCTTTTGGCAAGATGGCCATTTTTACTAAGTTAATCCTGCCAATCCAGGAGCATGGGAGATCTTTCCATCTTCTGAGATCTTCTATTTCTTTCTTCAGAGACTTGAAGTTCTTGTCATACAGATCTTTCACTTGCTTGATTAGGTTCACTCCAAGATATTTTTTATTGTTTGTGGCTATTGTGAAGGGTGTCATTTCCCTAATTTCTTTCTCAGAATGTTTATCCTTTGAATAGAGGAAGGCTACTGATTTGTTTGAGTTGATTTTATATCCAGCCACTTTGCTAAAGTCATTTATCAGGTTTAGGAGCTCTCTGGTGGAAGTTTTAGGGTCACTTAAGTATACTATCATATCATCTGCAAATAGTGAAATTTTGAAGTCTTCCTTTCCTATTTGTATCCATTTGATTCATTACTTCTGTTAGTTTCATTATGTCTCTATTTAGTTTCTGTTTCCATGATTTGTTCATTGCTAAGAGTGGAGTGTTGAACTCCCCCACTATTATTGTGTGAGGTGTGATGTATGCTTTGAGTTTTAGTAAAGTTTCTTTTATGTATGTGGGTGCCTTGCATTTGGGGCATAGATGTTCAGAATTGAGAGTTCATCTTGGTACATTTTTCCTTTGATGAGTATAAAGTGTCCTTCTTTAGCTTTTTTGATTAGTTTGATTGAAAATCAATTTTACTTGATATTAGAATTGCTACTCCAGCTTGTTTCTTGGGATCATTTGCCTGGAAGATTGTTTTCCATCCTTTTACTCTGAGGTAGTGTCTGTCTTTGTCACAGAGGTGTGTTTCCTGTATGCAGCAAAATTCTGGGTCTTGCTTATGTATCCAGTCTGCTAACCTATATCTCTTTATTGGAGAGTTGAGTCCATTGATATTAAGAGATATTAAGGAAAAATGATTGTTGCTTCCTGTCACTTTTGTTGTTGGAGGTAGAATTATGTTTGTGTAACTTTCTTCTTTTGGGGTTGTTGGGAGATTACTTTCTTGTTTTTTCTATGTTGTAATTTCCCTCCTTGTGTTGGAGTTTTCCTTCCATTATCCTTTGAAGTGCTGGATTTGTGGGAAGATATTGTGTAAATTTGATTTTTGTCGTGGAATACCTTAGTTTCTGCATCAATATTGATTGAGAGTTTTGTTGGGTATAGTAGTCTTGGCTGGCATTTGTGTTCTCTTAGGGTCTGTATGATATCAGTCTAGGATCTTCTGGCTTTTATAGTCTCTGGTGAGAAGTCTGGTATAATTCTTATAGATCTGCCTTTATATGTTACTTTACCTTTTTCCCTTACTGCTTTTAGTATTTTTTCTTTTTTTTTTTTTTTTGTATATTTCATGTTTTGATTATTATGTGACAGGAGGTATTTCTTTTCTGGTCTAGTCTATTTGGGGTTCTTCAGGCTTCTTGTATATTTAAGGACATCTCTTTCTTTAGGTTAGGGAAGTTTTCCTCTGTAATTTTGCTAAAGATATTTACTAGCCCTTTAATTTGGGAGTCTTCAACCTCATCTATACCTATTAACCTTAGGTTTGGCCTTCTCATTGTGTCCTGGATTTCCTGGATGTTTTGGGTTAGGAGCTTTTTGCATTTTGCATTTTCTTTGACAGTTGTGTCAATGTTTTCCATGGTAACTTCTGCACATGAGATTCTCTCTTCTATCTCTTGTATTCTGTTGTTGATGCTTGTGTCTACAACCCCTGGTCTTTTTCTTAGGTTTTCTATCTCCAGGGTAGTCTCCCTTTTCAATTTCTTTGTTGCTTCTACTTCCATTTTTAGATTCTGGACAGTTTTGTTTAATTCCTTTACCTGTTTGGTTGTGTTTTCTTGCAATTCTTTAAGGGATTTTTGTGTTTCCTCTTTTAGGGTTCCTATCTGTTTACCTGTATTCTCCTCAAATTCTTTGAGAGTGTTATTTATGACCTTCTTAAAGTCCTCTAACATCATCATCAGAAGTGATTTTAATTCTGTGTCCTGCTTTTCTGGTGTGGTGTGGTGCTAAGGGCTTGCTACGGTGGGAGAACTGGGTTCTGATGATGCCAAGTAACTTTGGTTCCTGTTTTTTATGTTCCTTCGCTTGCTTTTCGCCATTTGGTTAACTCTAGTGCTACCTTTTATCACTGGTTCTGACTGGGGACTGTCTTTTCAGTTATCTTGCTTGTGCCAGAACTCCGCAGGGTCCAGATGTCTCTGTGATTCTATGATGCTGAGCTCTAACTGCTCTGAGTGCAGTGTCTCCTCTAGGATGTCTCAGGGTAAGGTGTCTTCTTGAGATCAGACCAACTAGGTATTTGCTGCTCTGAGTGCAGTGGTTCCTCTAGAATGCCTCAGGATAAGGTGACTGCTGCTCTGGGTTTCGTGGCTCCTCTAGGATGACTCTGGGTATGGTGTCCCCTGCTAGAGGTCGGTGGCCTCTCTAGGATGTCTCAGGATATGGTTTCCACAAGGGTGTAGACCCGCTGGGTGTCTGCCTCTCTGAGGACACTGGTCTCTCTGGGCTGTCTCAGGATGCAGTTTCCGCAAGGGTACAGACCCACTGGGTGCCTGCTCCCACCACAGAGATCCGGAAAGGGGCGGAAGCAGAGTGGAATTCCACAAGGGCAGGGCTTGGGTACCTGGGGGAGGGGGTCCTGTGAGCTTCCTAGTCCTAGCTGTGGCTCTGGTGCTTAGTGCAGTGCGCCACTGGCCTACCTGCCTCCCTGAGGACCCTGGGCTCCCAGGGATGTCTCAGAATACAATCTCCACAAGGGTGCAGACCCTGCTGAGTGTCTGCTCCTGCTACCAGGATCCAGAGATGGGTGGAAAAGCATGAGTTGTCCTCTTAGTTCTGCTTTCATTGTGTCCCATAAGTTTGCGTATGTTGTGCCTTCATTTTCATTAAATTCTAAAAAGTCTTTAATTTCATTCTTTATTTCTTCCTTGACCAAGTTCTCATTGAGTAGAGTGTTGTTCAGTTTCCATAAATTTATGGGTATTTTGTTGTTTTCATTGTTATTGAAGATCAGCCATAGTCCATGGTAATCTCATAGGGTGGATGGGATTATTTCAATCTTCTTGTATCTGCTGAGACCTGTTTTGTGGCCAACTATATGGTCAAATTTGGAGAAGGCACCATGAGGTGCTGAGAAAAAGGAATATTCTTTTGTTTTACAATGAAATGTTCTATAGATATCTGTTAAATCCATTTGATCCATAGTTTCACAACTTCCCTTAGTTTCACTGTGTCTCTATTTAGTTTCTGTTTCCATGACCTGTTCATTGATTATAGAGGGGTGTTGAAGTCTCCAACTATTATTGTGTGAGGTGCAATGTGTGCTTTAAGATTCAGTATAGTTTCTTTATGAATGTGGGTGCCCTTGCATTTGGAGAACAGATTTCAAATTCAGAGTTCATCTTGGTATATTTTTTTGATGAGTACAAAGTGGTACCCTTATCTTTTTTGTTAACTTTTGAGGGGAATGATTGGCTTACTCGTAGGCATGGGTTCATTGTGTTGGGCTGAGTTGTGGGTCCCATGCATCTTTTATTCTTTGTGGATGCCTCAGGGATGCGTGCCTTTGGAGAGAGGCAGAAGCACGAGATTTTTGACTGGTCCCTTTTCATGGGGTGCCAGGACGCTGGGCTGTGAGAAGCCACTGGGGCACCCCCAGGCAGGGAGAGAACCCAGTCTAGAGTTCTACAGGGGTCAGGGATCTCAAGTGGACCTGGAGAGAGGGCAACCACCTGCTGACTCCAGGATGCTTGGGCAAGTGCTTGCAGAGACTATTGACTGAGAGCACTGAGGTGCCAGGGCAAAGAAGCAGCAGAGCTGCTTTGGTAGGTCGGTGGCCTCCATTCTGGGGCTCACAGAATCTGCTGGGAGGCCACGGCAGAATGGATACAAGGAGTAAACAGGGCTGGACCAAAACTGAGAGAAACAAACAGGGAGGGAGAGCTCTGGCAGTGCCCCACGGAATAGACTCGGTTATTTCACTTGCTTGGCAGACCCGGTGGCCAGGCTAGCTTGCTTGAAGAGATGAGCCTCCATGGCAAAATGCAGAGAAAGCTCTCCATGGGAGATTAAATGATGGCACAATACTCAGAGGGCCCCTCCATGGCTCTCCATAACAGGCCCCAATGACACATGCAAAGCAGCAAAGCAGCAAAGCAGCAAAGCAGCAAAGCAGCAAAGCAGCAAAGCA
>JANHMN010000023.1:14599361-14648895 GCA_030674055.1 Rhabdomys pumilio
CAAAGCAGCAAAGCAGCAAAGCAGCAAAGCAGCAAAGCAGCAAAGCAAAGTCTGGATGCATCTCCACTAAGTCAGGGCCAACCTGACTTAAATAGGGAGGGAGGAGAAAGGAGGGTCTGGGAAAAGAATACATAATTGATATGCCCTCTGGCCTTTAGGTATCTCATTAATATGGAAATCTGTTTAGGGCCTGAGGCCTGTAGTCATGCCCTCTACCTGTGGAGGGGCTGGTGGAGGCATTGCCCTAAGTGACTGAATGGCATAGTTCAAATGGAGATCTACACCATGTGTCAGGAACCTGGATTCTGGGAGCACAACTGAACAGATGCCCGTCCCTCTAAGGCATGTACACCTGCTGGGTCTCCAGGCTATTTCCAGCCAGCACTTCTACCAAAACCAAGCCATCCTATCATGGTCCCACATACTTTGGGTTGAAAGATGATTTTATTTGATATTAGAATGGCTACTGCAACTCGTTTCCTGGGACTATTTGCTTGGAAAATTGTTTTCTAGCATTTTACTCTGAGGCAGTATCTGTCTTTGTCACTATGGTGCATTTCCTGTATGCGATAAAATGCTGGGTCTTGTTTACATATCCAGTCTGTTAATCTGTTTTTTCATGGGGGAATTGAGTCTATTGATGTTGAGATATTAAGAAATAGTGATTGTTGCTTCATGTTATTTTTGTTGTTAGAGATGGAATTATGTTTGTGTGGCTATCTTCTTTTCAGTTGCTGAAAGAAGATTATTTTCTTAGTTTTTCTAGGGTGCCCTCCTTGTGTTGGAGTTTTCCAACTATTAATTTTTGTAAGGCTGAATTTGTGGGAAGATACTGTATAGATTTGGCTCATTCATGAATATCTTGGTTTCTCCACCTATGTTAATTGACAGTTTTCCTGGGTATAGTAGCCTGGACTGGCATTTGTGTCCCTCTTACACTCTTGAAAACATGTGTCCAGGATCTTTTGGCTCTTAGAGTCTGTTAAGAAGTCTGGTGTAATTCTGATAGATCTGCCTTTTAATATAACTTGGCTTTTTTTTCCTTAAAGCTTTTAATATTTTTCTTTGTTCCGTGCATTTAGTGTTTTGATTTTTATGTGAAAGTTGGATTTTCATTTCTGGTTCAGTCTATTTGGTGTTCTATATGCTTTTTGTACATTTATAGCTGTCTCTTTCTTTGGGTTAGGAAAGTGCTCTTCTATGACTTTGTTGAAGATGTTTTCTGGCCCTTTGATATGAGATTCTTCACGCTCTTCTATTCCTGCTATTCTTAGGTTTGACCTTTTCATTGTGTCCCATATTTCCTGGTTGTTTTAGGTTAGGAACATTTACATTATAACATATTTGACAAATGTGTCAATATTTTCTATGGTATCATTTATGCCTGAAATTCTCTCTTCTATCTCTTGTATTCTAGTAGTGATGCTTGCATCTGTAGCTCCTGATCTCTTTTCTAATTTGTCCATCTGTAGGGTTGCTTCCCTTGTGTCTTCTTCATTGTTTCTATTTCCATTTTAGTTTTTGGACCATTTTGTTCAATTCCTTCACCTGCTTGATTATATTTTCCTGTATTTCTTTAAGGAATTTATATTTTTCTTTTTTACAGGATTCTACCTGTTTGTCTGTGATTTCCTTTACTTCTTTAAGTGACTTATTTATATTCTCCTTAAAGGCATTTATTATCTTGAGATACAATTTTAGGTTATTATCTTGCTTTTCAGGCATGTTAGGGTATCCAGGGCAGATGCTACTGAGGGAAAGAAAGTAAAGCTCTAGCTCAGAGATCACAGAGCAGTAAATATCTAAAGTCATACAATAATCTACCACATATTCTTTTTTTTTTTTTAGATTTTAGATTGAAAATAGATTCTTATCTTATGTAATACATTCTGAACACAGTTTCTCCCCCATCCCCTCCTCACAGCTCCCCCACCTTCCTCTCACTCAGATCCTCTCTGTCTCTCTCTGTCTCTCTTTCTCTCTCTCTCTCTCTCTCTCTCTCTCTCTCTCTCTCTCTCTCTCCAGAAAAGAGCAGGTCTCTAAGAGATAACAACCAAATGTGACAGAACAGGATACAATAGTACAATGCAAAAGCCAGCCATACTACTTTTTCTTATCTAAGCTGGGCAACTATTCTCCCCCATTACTTCTTTCTCCAATCACATAATTAGATATGGACATATAGATGCTTCCAACATAAAATCTTCACCTCTGCATTATGGTAGCTCCAGTGTCCCATGAAGTAATAACAATATATCATATAAGGTATCTTCACATCTCTACCCAAAACTGACTGAGTGTGGGGTACCTGAATTCTGTGACTGTCTAGTTGTCAGTAACAATCACACAAAGTATCATCAGTTCTCATATCACCTTCTGTTCTTGGTTCACTCTGTCTTGTGGAAAATACCATGACTAAAATCAACTGTATAGAGAAAACCACTCATTTCAACTTACATTTTTTGATTACAGTAAAGGCAGGAACTAAAGGCAAGAATTTGTAGGCAGGAGTGTTTGCCACTCCAGATAGCATTTCTTTTGTCCAAGGCACTCACTCATAGCAAAATAAGCACAGCAAGAATGATGGAGGATGCTGATTTCTCTCTGACCCACTCACTACACTATCATTATATAGCTGTTTTCATATACTCCAACATAATCTTCTCATGAAATAATGCTACCTGCTGTTGTTTGGACTCAGCACATTAATCAAGACAATCAGGAAAACAACTCTCCCTGAAATATCCACAAATCTATCTAATCTACTAAGCCTTACTCTCCCAGCTTAGATATCCTTTACAGATAACTCTAGGCTGTGAGATGCTGAGAGGTAAAGATTTATTCGAACACTATGTGAAGCAAGAAGGGGAAGATTGTTTCAGCAAGTAAGCATTGAGTTGAATTTCAGTGGAACAGAAATTTTATGCTCGATTATTGTCCAAATTTACCTTATTTTACCATAATGAATTTCAAAGGGAAAAGATCCTACTGAATTAATTTCACTACATTTTCAAAAGTTACTCCTGTATAATATGACATTAATCTTTTGTGTGTGTGTGTGTGTGTGTGTGTGTGTTATTTCTTTTTTCCTTTTATTTTCCTTTTCTTTTTATTATTATCAAATCATAATTTTTACTTTTTAACACAGGGGTTATAAACACAAAAATGCAGGATGTGGGGAAGGGGATGACACAGGAGCATGAGAGTTCTGGGGGAGTACAGATATCTTTCAGAACAGGGTATCAGCTGGGTGAAGGTTCAGGGGTCAGGTCACTATGACTCTGCCAATGATTTACTTGTCCTTATCTAATTTGGTACTATCTGCCAAGGCTGCCTATATACAAGGTCTATGACTACTCAGGCTGGTATGTTTTCCACAAAAGCTGCCTGTTTACAATAGTTTATAGATATCTGTTTCAGTGTTTTTCCATAGAGACCCAGGACTTTGTGTTAGCAGGCATGTATGTCAGGCCTATTGCTGATTTTAGGCTTATGGCTGATTTTAGGCCTTCAGTGTATAAGCAGGACTGCCCCTGACATCTCCTCCCTTCTCCAAGTATAGAAGGGCTGTGACAATTCTAATCTTGCCAAGGCAGGGATAGAGGCCTGACCTCCAATAATTAAAGGGGACCTTGTAATGTCTTCGGTCCTCCTGTTGCTGTCCAGTGAGGCATGAGGGTCATACCAGTCCTGATGTCTTTTTCATGGAGAGGAGATACTTTTGACATCAACCCCTATGCAGTCAGGCTTGTCCCTCAGGGAACCCAGAAACATATTTTTAACTTTTATTTATATTTCCTTGCAGTGCTTAGTCTCACAGCCTAAACAAGTATTCAGATCGCCAGACAGAGGGGGTCCTGGGTGGCCCCTCTCTGCTTGGTCTAGGGGCAGAAGTCCCCTCTTTTAGGATGGGTGGAGATGGGACTTGGGAGCACCCTGGATAGAGTAACATCCTCATCTAGAGTCTCATGGTCCTCCATAGATAACTTATGATAATGTATCTGAATAGATTTTGCTATCAGATTATCTATCTGTTGTTTCACAATATTAGTCAGCTAATTTAAGGCCCAGGGACCAAAGGAAATAAGCAAAAATAACCTAATTAATGGTCCCAAAATGGAAGGAAGTAGAGTTAATAATTATGGAGAGGTTGAAGACCAATTCTTGTATAAGCTCTCATTTTTCTCTTTCGCTCTCTGTCTTTTCTCAAGACCTTCTCTGGCCTTTTTCATGCTCTCTTTAATCATCCCTGTTTTGTCTATGTAAAAGCAGTGTTCTTCTTTAAGGGCTGTACACAGTCTAGAGCTGTACACAGTCTTTTCTATTGTAAAAGAAAATCAAGTCCAATAAAGTTCTTTGCAATTTTGGGAGATCGCATCAGACAGTGAAACAAGGGATTTCTTCAGATTAGTGATGTCAGTCTATAGCTGTTTGATGTCCTTGTCAAAGGCCCATTGGAGGTCTGAGTAGTATAAGTCCAGAGGCCAGCTTCAGGATTAGAACTCCTAACAGTAGACATCATGGGTGATTAATTTTTACCTGGAAAGGAAAAAAGAAGGAAATTCTCAGAGAAATTTCTCTTCCCTGGATGTCAATTATTATTCATCTTATTTATAATTGGGCCTGGTTTTGTGTGGGTATCTATTTAATTCATTATTTTGGGGGGAGCCATTTAGTTGTGCCTTCTGTGGTATCAAACAGGCATATCAGTTCTTGGCCACATATAGGAACTGGGTCCTGGCCATTCCATTTAAGGGTAAAAGGGTCCTTCCACATAGTTGTGACATAGTTTTTATTGGTCTCAATGATACCAGAAGCAATCATCAGCAGTTTTGCCATGAGCTTTCAGTTTTAGAAAGTTAAGAGTAAACAAGGCATGCTCCTTCTACCTTCAGAGAGTCATGAAGACACTATTTAAAAAATACAATTCTTTATTAATAATTTCTTTTATCAAATAACTATTATAAAACAGCCAACAATTAATCAATCTATATAATATATCAATTAATGAGAGCTTCTTCGACTTTTTTAAAAATTACTCCTCTTTTGTCAATTAATTGTTGAAGGAAATTAGGATTTGCATCTCTCTTGAGAATATTAACCAGAGACATAAATTCTTTTGTAAAGAGCTTAAAATAAGTTCTTAGCCAATAAACATCTCCTGGAAGCTTTTGAAAATCATTTGAAATAAATAAACTATCTTTTTTTTTGCCAGACACATTATGGTTTTTTTTATTGGATATTTTGCATATTTACCTTTCACTGTTATCTCCTCTTCCTTTCTCCATCAAAACCCCTTATCCCATACTCCCTCTTCCAATTTTTATGAGGGTGTGCTACCACCATTCTCCCAATCCCGCCTCCCTGCTCTTGCATTCCCTAACACTATGGATCCAATCTTTCTGCGACCATGGCCCTCCACTTCCACTGTTACCTAACAAGGTCACCCTCAGTTACCTATACAAGTGGAGCCATGAGTCCCTCCCGTTCTGTTCTCAAGCTGGAGGTTTACACCCTGGGAGCCCTGTTTGAGTATTTTTCTACTCCTTCAAAAAAAAAAAAAAAAAAAGGACCCACACTTTAGCCTTCCTTTCTCCTCTTGAGTTTCATGTGGTCTACACATTGTGTCTTAGATATTGTGAACTTTTGGGCTAATATCCACTTATCAGTGAGTCCATGCCATGTATGTTCTTTTGTGATTGGGTTACCTCACTCAGGATGATATTCTCAAACTCCATCCATTTGCCTAAGAATTTCATGAACTCATTGTTTTTAATAGCTGAGTAGTACTCCATTGTGTAAATATACCACATTTTCTGTATCTATTCCTCTGTTGAAGGATATCTGGATTCTTTCCAACATCTGTCTATTATAAATAAGGCTGCTATGAACATAGTGGAGCTTATGTCCCTGTTGTATGTTGAAACATCTTTTGGGTATATGCCCAGGAGTGGTATAGCTGGGTCCTCGGGTAATACTATGTTCAATTTTCTGAGGTACCGCCAGACTGATTTCCATAGTGGTTGTACCAGTTTACAATCCCACCAACAATGGAGGAGTGTTCCTCTTTCTCCACGTCCTTGCAAGCATCTGCTGTCACCTGTGTTTTCAGTCTTAGCCATTCTGACTGGTGTGAGGTAGAATCTCAGTGTTATTTTCATTTGCATTTCCCTGATGACTAGGGATGTTGAACACTTCTTTAGGTGCTTCTCAACCATTCAAGATTCCTCGACTGAGAATTTGTTTATATGGTGAATTACATTAATGGACTTCCGTATATTGAACCAACCCTACATTTGTGGGATAAAGCCTACTTGATCATGATGGATGATTGTTTTGATGTGTTCTTGGATTCTGTTCTCGAGAATTTTATTAAGTATTTTTGCATTGATATTCATTAGCGAGATTGGTCTGAAGTTCTCTTTCTTTGTTGGGTCTTTGTGTGGTTTCGGTATGAGAGTGATAGTGTATTCATAGAATGAATTGGGTAGTGTTCCTTCTATTTCTACTTTGCGGAATAGTTTGAAAAAAATTGGTATTAGGTCTTCCTTGAAGGTCTGATAGAATTCTGCACTGAAACCATCTGGTCTCTGACTATTTTTTTGGTGGGTTGACTTTTAATGAATGCTTCTATTTTTTTCAGGGTTATGGGACTGTTTAGATGGTTTATCTGCTCCTGATTTAACATTGGTAACTGGTATTTGTCTAGAAAGTTGTCCATTTCATTCAAATTTTCCAATTTTGTTGAGTATAGTCTTTTGTAGTAGAATCTGATGATTTTTTAGATTTCCTTGGTTTCTGTTGTTAGGTCCCCCTTTTCAGATCTGATTTTATTAATTTTAATACTGTCTCTCTGCCCTCTGATTAGTCTGGCTAAGGGTTTATCTATCTTGTTGATTTTCTCAAAGAACCAGCTCCTGGTTTTATTGATTCTTTGTATAGTTCTTTTTGTTTCTATTTGGTTGATTTCAGCCCTGAGTTTAATTATTTCCTCCCGTCTACTCCTCTTGGGTTTATTTGCTTCTCTTTGTTCTAGAGCTTTCAGGTGTGTTGTCAAACTGCTAGTGTATGCCCTCTCCGGTTTCTCTTTGTATGCACTTAGAGCTATGAGATTTCCTCTTAGCGTCGCTTTCATCGTTTCCCATAGGTTTTGGTATGATGTGTCTTCATTTTCATTAAATTCTAAAAAGTCTTTAATTTCTTTCCTTATTTCTTCCCTGACCACATTATAATTGAGTAGAGTATTGTTCAATTTCCATGTGAGTGTGGGCTTTCCCTTGTCTTCCTGTATTCATATCCAGCCCGTTAGCCTATGTCTTTTTATTGGGGAATTGAGTCCATTGATGTTAAATGATATTAAGGAGAGGAAACTGTTGCTTCCTGTTATTTTTGTTAACAGTGGAGGTGTTGTTTGTGTGGTTATCTTTTTGGAGGTTTGTTGGAAGAGGCTTACTTTCTTGCTCTTTCTGGAGTATAATTGCCCTCTTTGTATTGGTGCTTTCCTGCTATTATTCTTTGTAGTGCTGGGTTTGTGGAAAGATATTGTGTAAATTTGGTTTTGTCATGGAATATCTTGGTTTCTCCTTCTATGGTAATTGAGAGTTTTGCTGGGTATAGTATCCTGGGCTGGCATTTATGTTCTCTTAGGGTCTGTATGACATCTGTCCAGGATCTTCTAGCTTTTATAGTCTCTGGTGAGAAGTCTGGTGTAATTCTGATAGGTCTGCCTTTATATGTTATTTGGCCTTTTCCCCTTATTGCTTTTAAAATTCTTTTTTTTGTTTGTTTTGTGTATTTTGTGTTTTGATTATTATGTGACAGAAGGTATTTCTTTTCTGGTCTAGTCTATTTGGCGTTCTGTAGGCTTCTTGTATGATTATGGGTATCTCATTCTTTAGATTAGGGAAGTTTTCTTCTATAATTTTATTGAAGATATTTATTGGCCCTTTAAGATGGGAATCCTCACTTTCTTCTATACCTATTATCCTTAGGTTCGGTTTTCTCATTGTGTCCTGAATTTCCTGGATGTTTTGTGTTAAGAACTTTTTGCATTTTGTGTTTTCTTTGACAGTTGTGTTAATAATTTCTATGGTATCTTCTGCACCTGAGATTCTCTCTTCTATCTCTTTTATTCTGTTGGTGATGCTTGCATCTATGACTCCTGATTTCTTTCCTAGGTATTCTATATCCGTGGCAGTCTCCCTTTGTGATTTCTTGATTGTCTCTATTTCCATTTTTATGTCCTAGATGATTTTTTCAATTCCTTCACCTGTTTAGTTTTGTTCTCTTGTAATTCCTTAAGAGATTTTTGTGTTTCCTCTTTAAGGGCTTTCACCTGTTTATCTATGTTCTCCTCAATTTCTTTGAGGGTGTTATTTATGTCCTTCTTAAAGTTCTCTACCATCGTTATTAGAAATGATTTTAGATCTGACTCTTGCTTTCCTGGTGATATGGGTAATTCAGGACTTTCTAATGTGGGAGAACTAGGTTCTGATGAAACCAAGTACCCTGGGTTGCTGGTGCTTGTGTTCTTGCGCTTGCCTTCCACCATCTGGATCTCCTTGGTGCTACCTGAGCTGTCTCTGAGTGGAGCCTTGTCTTTCCTATTATCTTGATTGTGTCAGAACTGTTTGAGATGAGTTTTGCTACTGGGGTTAGAGCTGAGTTCCAAGATCTGCCCAGTGTTCAGGAGGAAACAGGAAAGAACCAGTGCTCTGGGCCAGGAGTGAATTCCTGGGTTCCTGTGTGCCCCGGTTACTCCCTGTTTGGGGTGAGTGTTATTGATTCCTTACCTGGGATATTGCCCTGGTTAGAGCTCCTGTGTGGCCCCACTTCATCTGAGTTTTGGGAGATTGGGTGCAGAGTTGCTGATGGTGATCCACTCGGTGCTCGGGCCCAGACCAGAAGTCCGATATTAATCTTAATAATAGGTTTTATACACTATGAGTTCTCATTATAAAGGCTTGATATGGAATTTTTTAATAAGAGTTTGGAACTGTCTGCATTATATATACTTGGTATGCATTTGTGGCCTCTCTATAAAAAGTTATAATACTCTTGATAGCTGATTTATATTGAACAAGATTGATATAATTTGACACTCATTATTACTGAAAAGAAAAGCAGTATAAAGAGAAACTGATGATTTGGGTCCTAGGCAGAAGTTTATCTGAATATCCCTAATTCTCACTTCACCATGAATTTCAATGGCCCTTTAGCTGGTCAAAACATGACTGTTGTAAACAAAACATATCAGTGGTAAATTCACTCATTAATCTGTGTTGAATGTGGAATTTCTAACAACTTAAAAGTGCTGTAAACATTGACATGAAAGTTAATTGCAGATCTCAAATCAAAAATCTGTTTTTCTCTTTCCTGGCACCTGCCACATACAATGGCTTGGTAGACATAGAATATCTGGACATGGTAATCAATGAAATTCTGAAATTATATCCAATTGGTGCCAGAATTTCCAGACTCAGTAAAAAAGACACTGAAATCAGTGGTGTGTTCATTCCTAAATATACGTAAGTATCTATACCCCTCTTTATTCTTCACTGAGATCCAGAATACTGGCCAGAACCTGAGAAATTCAACCCTGAAAGGTATGAGGACTCTGTGAATGGAAACATACTCAGAATCATGATTCTTTAAGCACATTAAGATGTCTCTTACAGTAATCACACAGATACATAAATATCTTATCTTAAATGTATGTTTGAATTTAGAATGTTCTTACTACAAGATATAGTTATTATTTTAAAAAACAACAGGATTTTAGCTGAACAAAAAAAGACATTTCTAAATTGTGTTACTTTGTTTTAGAGCCTTAAAACCTTAATACAAATTTCTATAAAACAGTGATATCATTGTACATGTTTCTAAATATGGATAGATATTTAAAAATTAGAAAAAACACCAAGTTTCTCCAGTTTTTATAAATTCTGGTTACTTTCTATGATTTATCAACACTAATTTTTGAAACATGTTTGTGTGATGTGTGCATGTATGTGTATTAGTATGTGTCAGAGAGATCATGCACAGTTACAATGATTAGGAAAACAATGTTTTATTGAAGTTATTAAGTTTAAGTTTCTTCAAAGTTGTCCTTAATGCTAGAAGAACTCTCTAGACACATGCCCAAATACAGGAATTATTTATTTCTCAAATATATGAATTCATTGAGTTAAACATTTGTGCATTTAGAAGTTGCAGAAAGTCACACTTTTGGTAGTGCAAGCAGCCTCGTTGAGGATGAGTGTGAATACACTTCCTCTTTGTGTTGTTTCTGTCTGCTTCAAGAAAATTACTCCACACTCATTCAGTGGGTGATTCCTCTAAAGCCAAGTAATCTATCCCCTAGCAAGTTGATATGTTCATTCTTTTTGTAAGATTTTATTTAGTATGTGCATAGTGTTCTGCTTCCATGTCATAAGAGGGTGCCATGGTTGGGAGTCATCATGTGGTTGCTGAGAATTGAACTTGGGACCTCTGGAAAACCAGTCAGAGCTCTCAACCTCTGCACCATTGTTTTTGAATATGAAGCGGGGTCACCTGTGGAAGGAAGGTAATGAGCAGTCTGTAGAAATTGTATACAACATCGAAGTAATTGACACCTTGATATTGTATCACTAATAAAAATACAAAGTAATAGGTTTCTCTTAATTTTTTAACTTTTGAGATTTCAATTTAGGTATAACATTTGTTCTTACCCTTCCTCCACCCAAAAATTTCTGTACAACCCTACCTACATTTTTCAAGTTCAAGGCCTCTTTTTGCATAAATTTCTATTGCTTGTATGTAGGTATATGTCTATACATATATATTCATGTAAGTAACCCGCCCAGTCCATATAATGCTACTTATGTGAAAAAGACATTTTTAAGATAGAATTAGTTGAATCAGAAGGCAAATAATTTACACATATTCTGTACTGTCATTTTTCATAAAATTTTTGATTCCTAAGACCTTGTACTTTTAGTCATGGCTCTTGCTAAGGCAATCTACACATAGTACTCATTAGAGGAGTAAAATAGAGTTGACTGATTTCTGTTTCCTGTGTAGGTGACTTCTGTGTTACTTCTATATAACCACCAACCCCACCTCCTGTAGATTGGTGTCTTGAAACAGATGTCATTTATTGAACAATTCTATGTGCTTTCAACCCAATATCATGTGCTCAGTGACCATCAGTGACTACTGGTCCAAACAGTGAGGAATGCTAAAATTAAAAAACATTAAAGTTATAATCCAACATATAACATAAGAAGTCTATAGAAGACTTCTAATGTTTCTCATGTTTGTGTGTAATCTTCCCTAATGAGATTTACAAAATTCAACTTGCACATACATTCCAACACATCCTTCATCTGATGTTAATGCTGTTCCATAAAATATCACTGAGGAATTTATTTCACAATTTCCCTGATTCTTAAGAACTGTCATAGAACAAGTTATTAGGCTTCCAGAACATTTCTAGAATCAGCATTTTTAATTATATAATCACATGAGAAATTAAATTGTTACTGTTTTTGTCTTATCTCTTTTTTATTCTTTAATCCTTTATTACAGCCCAGTCTTCATCCCCTTCCTTGTCTGCCCCCTTGACCACTCCACATCCCATACTCCTCCCCCCAGATCCAAGAAAATGTTGCCACCCCACCCCACCCTTCCAGGCCTCCCCACTCCCTGGGGCCTCAAGTCTCTCCAGGGTTAGGTGCATCTCCTCTCACTGAGGCCAGACCAAGCAGTCCTCTGTTGTATATTTGTCAGGGCCTCATATCAGCTGGTATATCTGCCTGGTTGGTGGCTTGGTGTTTGAGCAATCTTGGGGGTCTATGTCAGTTGAGACTTCTGATTTTAATTGAACATAGGACTTTACTTTTAGTAGTTTTTCACCTAATGAAAAAGATGGAGATAAAATTCAGTGATAAGAAAGTAGAAAAGCAGCATGTTACCAGTCCAGGTTCACTTCTTCCCTCAGGGCTTCCAGACACCATTTATACACAAGGGTGAAATGAAGGGAACAAAGTTTATCTGGACAGGTGCATCAGAAGGATTCTAGTCCTTCAGTTCGTACAGGGAGAAACAGCCTTCTCCCAGATTTTCAGTGAAACATATCTCTTTATCTGGGGTGGAGGTAACAAGAGTTATATAAACTTTGGGTAGTAGGTAGGGGTTTTCTTGGTGAGTGTACAATATTGGCTGTAGATGAGATGCTGGGAATGCTTAATTTGCATGAGGAAAGTTTCCAGGTGATTGCTGGACATGTCCTTATGATGTGGGAAGAGGTTGAACCTGGAATTCAGCCACCAGGCTGTGTGACTACCCCCAAAGCTGGTGGAGGTGGAGAACACAAAGATATGTGCACTAGAGCCTGCAGGCCCAGAAACAAGGATGGAGTGATCCTTACTCCTGCCTGTCTCAAGATGAGCTTGTCAGAGTTTGGACATGCCTCAACCTCACCTTTGCAATAGGAAAGTTCCCCCAGTCTCAGGGCTCACTTAACTCATGGTTGTGTGTCCTTGCAAACTATTTCACTGTTGACTCTTGAAGGAGGGAGAGAAAAATCAAGTGTTTTGTCAAAGGATCTTAATGAGGCAAAAGGAGTCCTGAGAGAAAAGTAATGATGAAGAAGAGAAAACAGATTAGGATGAGTAGAATAAAGCAATGATACAAAGGGAAGAAAGGAGGGTGAGAAGACAAGAGGATGAAATAGAAACAGTTCATTTATAACATACATCTTATCCTTCATTCCAAATGAATGAATCCCAACTCAGATCTCAGGACTGTTCCTTCCTCCTTTACATATATTGTAATGTTTAGACACAGAAACACTAGACATCTTGAATAGTTTAAAGACTTTAAATGTTTAAGACCACCTTTGATTTCAATGAGCATCCACCACACATCATCTGAATACTGGGAGCTTCCTTACCTTAAAGTTGTACAAAGAACCTTTAACTTCCAAATCTCATAATAAATTAACTCCACCATGATTAGAATGGTTAATAAACTGAATTCCTGAGTATGATTCTGACTGAGAGTTACAAATGAAACCTGCAAATATGTCACTCTTTTGTGCTTCTTGTTTCATTATTTATGTTCTTGCTCAATTGTGACACCAGGTTCAGCAAGGAGAATAAGGACAGAATCAATCCATATGTATACATGCCTTTTGGAAATGGTCCTAGAAGCTGCATTGGCATGAGGTTTGCTCTTATTAACATGAAGCTTGCTGTTGTCAAAATCTTGCAGAACTTTTTTGTATAGTCTTGTGTGTAAACAGAGGTGAAGCAGAACATATTCTTTTTGGCATAGTTTTGGTTTTTATTCAGAGATATTTTCATAAACTTGGGGATATACATCCCATCTACAATTATATATGCATGGATACATATTCATATATATATATGTGTGTGTGTGTGTGTGTGTGTGTATCAAATATACTGATTTATTTTTAATTAAAGTTGTCTCTGTCAAAAATCTATGTAAAGTCATGTGAGCTCTAGTACCCTTCATTTTTGGAGCAGTTAGTCTGTGTCTAAGTTTAAGTGGTAAGATCATGTAGAGTTAATGTAAATATTTCTTATATGGTTATATATAATATCATCGAAGGTAGGTGTTTTTTACTTGTTACAAGTATATATGTATTTTACACTGTAAATGGCTTTATTAAAACATTTTCATACTTATGTACACCATATATAAAACCAGGTTTTTTTTATGTTCTTCTCTCATAAAATACAACTCAAACATAGCCTCCTTTTCCTCCTCTCCTCCCTGTCTATTGTTATGCTTCCCCTCTCTATCAGATCCACTGCTACTCCATTTTTATTCATAAAAAAGCAGATCTCCCAATGATAGCAACAAAATACAGCAAAACAAGATCAATAGACTATACATAGACACTCCTTAATGAGGTAACTCAGTAGGAAGGAATGGATCCCATAAGAAGGCAAAAGACTTAGGGACACACCCACTACTTTTGTTATGAGTCACACAAAAAACCCAATCTACACAAACATGGCATGTATGAAGAGGGCCTGGTAAAGACCCATGCAGGCACCATGATTTCCACTTCAGTCTCTATGAGCACCTATGAGCTCTGCTTTGATCTCTGGGCCATGTTTTCCTTATATCCTTGACCCCTATGTCTCCTAAAATCATGGAACAGATTCTTAAAGTGTGTTTCTGGTTAACTATACATGAAAGTATATGTGTGTATCTGCCTTGTTGTTCCTGAAAGACACTGTCTCCTTGAAGTCAATCATCTGGTCTTACAAATCCTCAACCCCATTCTGTGTAAATTTTTAATGCAAGTTGTCACATTTTAAAACATTAACTTAAACAAAGAAATGCCCAGCAAGTTTAATTTCATGACTTTTGAACTAAATATGATTCCAAAGTCAGAGGGTATTCATTATAGAAAAAGATTATAATGGGTTTGTTTTCCCTTTGAAGACTTTAGGACAGCTATCTTCTGGTTCTGTACATGAAGAATGATGGGTTGCTTCATTTTGAGCACAGACAAGTTTTGGGCATCTAGTAATCTCTGACAAACCATAGTTACCAATATGATTCCTTTACTCAAATTACAAGACAACCTTTTTGCACATTTTTTCTGATTATATAGGAATATTATTCTGTTGTAGGACCTTCTCTCCCACAAACCTACAAGAATATCATTTTAAAATTAATCAAACTGACTGACTGAAAATTTTCTCTTAGCACCATCTTGAAATTTCAAAGTAGATACAGGGGATTAATACCTTCAAAGTTCCCAAGGTCCACCCTATATTATGAACCCACTTATATCAGAATGGAAAGTAAATATACTATTTGGAGGTCAGAGTATGACAACAGTGCTCACCATGTACAAACCCTATTCATGGTTGTCTTTCCAGGTTTACTAAATAAAATTTAACTTTATATTTTTTTAAATGTATACTTGGTATCCTCCAATGTACTTTACCAAATTCAACCATCTAATTTTTATTTAAAAATTAGATCAAATAAGAAGATATACCACTACAATTTTGTCTTAGGCCTATTACAGAATAGGAGAGATAGATAGATAGATAGATAGATAGATAGATAGATAGATAGGTGATAGAGATATAGAGATGTAGATAGATAGAGATAGAGATGTATAGATGTATAGATGTATAGATGCATAGATATATAGATGCATAGATATATAGATACATTATAGATATATTATAGATATATCATAGATATATCATAATTTCATATTCTATATAAGCAATTCAAGATGGTCAGTGTTAAAAGTGATATTTAATCACTTATAAAGACAGATTTAAAAAAAAAACAGGAAGTAGTCTGTGTGGTTCACAATGTTTTGGAACATACTATGTAGCTCAGCAAGCCTTAATTTTGTGTTCCTCCTCCCTCTTAATTCTGAATATTAGGGTCACAGCCATGCAGCAACATAGGAAGAAGCCATTATTGTTCTTAATATATTGGTTCTAGCAAACTATAAAATTTGATAATTCATTTAACTTATCAATGTGATTATTCAATAATTTCAGATTATCTTGAAATTAAGTGAGGAATTGCTTCTTTCTCCAGAAAAACCTACTTTCCTGAAAGTTACATCAAGAGGTGGGGCCATAAATGAAGGCTGAATTTGGTCTCAAGTTCTGATACGTTATTTAAAGAGTGCACTGTAAATTCCTGAGATCTTAATTTACCCTAGAAGAAAATCTAGATGACTATGACTTTAATCTACTGCACTTAGTTAGATGATAATTCAGTCAATTATTTTTAATTGTCTTGATAGAGTCTTGATTATAGTGAAAGGAAAATTATTTTCAGTAATGTATACATTCTCTCATATCAAAAGTTGTCCATTTTTCCAGAGATAGCACAATATGTTTCATTTTTATACTGATTAAAATTTTCTCATTAATATTGTTGTTTCTCATTAATATTGCAGAATCTTTAATTTCCCACTTATGGATGAACATTCTACTGACAACTACTTTGATTAGTTGTGACTTGTTTTTAAAGATTTACTTACAGTGGTTTGGGGAAGGTGAGTTTTCTTGCTATGTTCCTGTTTGGGGTCTAGTACTTGCTATATAACTCGGTTTCAAACATGTAATCCTCCAGAGTGTGCATATTGATTTCTTGGATTACAGGCATGTGGTGTCACACTCAAAATGCATTGTTGTTCTCTTTCTGCTTTTACTCACTTTACATGCTGATCACTGCCTCACTCCTCCCTCCCTTATAGAGTCCCTAACTCCTCCCCACTTCCCTTCTTCTCTGAGAGAAGCCACTTCCCTGAGTATCAGTTCACCCTGGAGCATCAAGTCTCTGTGGGGCTAGGACTATGTGCTTCTTCTCCCACCAAGACCAGAAGAGAGAACCGAGTTATGGGAACAGATCCCACAGACAGGCAACAGATTTAGGGATCACCCCTGATCTAGTTGTTCGAGAGCTGCATGCAGACTGAGATACATATCTGCTATATATTTGCATGGGGTCTAGGTCCTGCCTGTGTATGCTCTTTTGTTGGTAGTTCAGTCTCTGAGAGTCCCCAAGGGTACAGGTTAGCTGACCATGTTGGTCTTCCTGTGGAGTTCCTATACCCTTTTGAATCCTAAAGTTCCCTCTAACCTTTCCATAAGAGTCCCTAAGCTATATTAAATGCATGACTATGACTCTCTGCATCTGTCTGAGCCACCTGCAGAGTAGAGCCTCTAAAACAATGGCCATGATAGGCTCCTGTCTGCAAGCATAACAGGGTATCATTAATAGTGTCAGGGACTGGTACTTTCCCATGGAATGAGTTTATAGTTGGGCCAAGTATTGCTTGGTCATTCACTCAGTCTCTGATCCATCCCCCATTCTTGTATTTTTTGTGAGCAGAATAAATTTAGGATGGAAAGTTTTCTGGGTGGGTTGGTGTCTCTATCGCTCCACTGGGGTTCTTACCTGGCTATAGGAGATGGCCTCTTCCGGTTCTATATCCACAAAGCTATGAGTCACAACTAAGGACACTCCTACTGATTCTTGGGAGCTGCCTTTATCCATAGGTTTCCGGTATATCCTCAAGGCACCCTGACCTCCCATGCCCACAAACTGAAGATTTCTATTCATTCTCATGACCATCTGGCCATCTCCCCTCTCTTTACTGGTACCGAGAGAAGCTGATATTAAAATCTGGTTTTCTGATTGGTTCTTGATTGTGTCAATTAAGATTGTGGAAGCTAATGCCTGGAAGAAGTGAAAGGTGGGACTTCTGGGTCCCAGGAGGAAGAGAAAACACAGGAAGAGAGGAAGTTTCTTCAGACCAGGCTTTGAAACTAGTATCATATAACAGCCAAGTAAGTCTTAAGGCATTTAAAGCCTGCAGCCTCCACCAAGGGCAGGATCTGAGGAGGTTGGTGAGAGCTAGTTGATAAGGTTAGGGCAGGAGATTCTTCGCCTAGCCATTGTGTTATCTGGATAGTTTTAAAATAATAAAACTGTATAGTATTTTCCTTCTGTGGGACTAAGGTGGACAGGAGGAGAAAGATAGCACCTGGGTCAGTTGTTGAACTTAGAACTAAACCCGGAGAGGTCAGAGCATAGGCTGAGCTCCTGGGAAGGAGGTAGCATAGACTGAAGGGAGCATGATCTCTGACCTAAGCCAAGAGCGTGGCCCCGGGGAAAGGAGCAAGCACGTTTTTAAAATACATGCAACATGTAACCACACCTGATCTTGAAATTTCCCCATTCTCTTTCCCCATACCATCTACCACTCAGTTCCCTAACTCTATTTACAATGCAAAGGATTAGGAAAGGATTTAGTAGGGCATTTCTTAACTCAAAATAGACTTTGAAATAGCATTAAAAATGTTGGAATTCTAGGTAAGCCCTATCATCTTTCATCATTTTAATGCTTTAAATGTGCACATCACTTTTTCATAAATAATACTTTTAAATAAAGGAAATCTCATCAGATCTCCTATTATGACTTCTATAAATCAGTCTATTCTTTGTTATTTTAATTAGAGAAAAGTAGCTATAGAGTTGCAGAGATGGTTCACTGGGTAAATGTAGGAAAAAAATAAAAACTGGGAACCGCAGAGTCTCTCACACCACGCTGTGTGTAGTCAGCTGAGAACACCCTGAGTTCTTCCAGCTGGAAGTTAGGCCCGGCTGTTCACCACGGTTCCTCACAGAGCGTCCCCAACACAGAGGAAGTCTTTGGGTTTCCAAAACAGGTTTATTGGCAGATGGTGGATAGATCTGGATGCACACACACCTCCCCACACAAAACCCAGGACAGACCTGAGTTAAATAGGGAGGGGAAGAAGGGGAAGGGGCTGGGGAGGAATGCTTAATCGGCTCCACCCTCTGACCTTCAGGTACCTCATTAGTATGTAAATCTCTTTAGGGCCTCGGGGCTGTTCGTCACACCCTCCACCTTTGTATGTGACTGAAGGGTAAAGGTGGAATGAAGATTAGACCTCATGTCAGGTAAGTGCATCTGACATCCTGTCTGACAAGCTGAAGTTCAACTGTGCAATTCATGAAATGGAAGGAGATAACTAACTCCTGAAAGCTGTCCCCTAACCTCCATCCCCAAGCAGTGACATGAGATGTTTGAATTAGGATTTCACTGTTCTTATTCTTTGAAATATTGATAGGGACATAACAGTAAGGCAAGAGTATATAAAAATCTAAGCAAGAGCAGATCGGGCACCCAAAAGGGTATTTCTGTGCAAAATGTCTGTAGAGTCAGGACAAACTCAATAAAAGCAGAACTATGGAGACATAGAATTATATAAATAAATGGTTTGAATGAAAAATTTCCCCATAGGCACAAATGCTTGAATATTCATTCTCTTATTGGTTGAACTTTTTTGAAAGGAAAAGGAGGGGCAACTTTTTTGGAGGAATATGGCACTGATCATAGGCCTTTAGGTTTCTAAAGACAGAGTCATTCCCAGTGTCCTCTTTGTCTCCTTCTTCTCGATCTAAATGTGAGTTCTCACCTCTTCCTGTCTCCATGATTTTGTTAACTACCAGAAACTTTAACCCTCTGAAATTGTAAGCCCAGTTAAATGTATTCTTTTGGATATTTTCTTGGTTACATTGTTTTGACACAGTTATAAGTTAAAGCATTAAAATGATAGAAGAGGATAGTGCTTACATAGGATTCTAACATTTCTATGCTATTTCAAAGTCTAGTTTGATTCAAGAAATGGCCTTCTAAATCCTTTCAAAATCCTTTGCATTGTAAATGGAAGTTGAATATATTTTTGATACTCCTTCTGAAATTACTACAAAGATAGAACTTTTTCTCTTTATTAAGTATCTTGTGATAACTTTACACAAGTAAGGGAATGATTTATATTTTTGAAAAATTAAACAACTTTAAGACACTAAAAAATATATTGATGATTACACCAGAAGATAAGAAGTTCCCTCAAGTTTTTGGATTGGTAGGATTACTATTACAAAGTTACTCTTCTACCAAAAGCTATCTATAGATTCCATGTAATACCCATCAAAACATATCAAATACAATTCTTCATAAAATTTGAAAAATGGTTTAACTTCATATAAAACCACAAACATATATAAAAGACACATGTACACAGATGTACATGAACACACACAATAGCTCAAACAATCATGAATAATAAAAACTATTGGAGGTATTACCATCCCAGACTTCAAACTGTACTACATACCTATTGGAATGATATTATCATAAAAAGACACATTGACTAACAGAATTGAACTAACGAATTAGACTTCAATCCAGCCTTCTATGATCAGCTAAAAGCAAAGAATGCATAATGAGGAAAGAGAGCTTTGTCATCTGTGGTACTGATCAAACTGAAACTCTGCATATAAAATAATATAAATAGAAAGATATTTAACACCCTGCAAAAAAAAAAAACTCCACTCAAAGTGAACCAAGGACCTCAACATAAGTCCAGCACACTTAATCTGCTAAAAGAGAAATTAGGGAATAGGCTTGGATTTGGGCAAATAACCAAAATTTATAAACTTAACTCAAGAGACTACACACCAACAACACAAATAACCCAATTTAAATATGGGGTTCAGAGCTAAACAGAGAATTCTCAACAGTAGAATCTCAAATTGCAGAGAATAACTTAAATAAATATTCACAGTTCTTAGTCACCAGGGAATAGCAAATCAAAACAACTCTGAGATTCCATCTTGTACCCATCAGAATAGCTAGGATCAAAAAAATCAAGAGATAGCACATGTTGGCAAGGATGTGGAGCAAGGAACACTCCTCCATTCCCAGTTAGAGTACAACCTTGTACAACCACTCAGAAAATCAATTTGGCAGTTTTGCATAAAACAGAGAATAGTTTTATCTCAAGACCCAGCTATACTACTCCTGGGCATATACCCAAAACATGTTCCATCATCGCACACACACACACACACAAAAAAAAAAAAAATCCCATAGGCAAGCATCAATTTCTAACACTATTAATGATAAACTGTTGTGCTTTCAGACAGAAGCATGTAGTCCTCTGAGAGGTTCCACCCAGCAGCTGATTCAGACAGATACAGACACCCATAGCCAAACAGTAGATGGAGCTTGGGGACTCGTGTGGAAGAATAGGAGGCAGTATTGCAGTCCCAAAAGAGGATAGAAATTTCAAAAGAAGACCAAAAGAGTAAACTAACCACTAACCAAAGAAAACATATAAGCCTCCCCACCCATATGTAGCAGATTGCAGTTTGGTCTTCATATGGGTCTGAAACAATAGGAGTGAGGTCTATCCAAAAATCTGTTGCTGGCACATGGGATATGGTCTCCCAGCTGGGTTACCTTGTCTAGGCACAGTGGGAAGAGGATATGCCCAGTCTCAAATACTTGATATGCTGGGAGGATTACCAGGATAACTTCATCTATTCAGATGAGAAGGGAAAGAGGGAATGAGGGGAAGGATTATGAAGGGTTGACTGGTATAGAGCCAGTGATAGGAATGTAAAGTGAATAAATAAAAAAAATTTTCAAAGAAAAACAATCATTAAAACATAAATAATCATATTCCCATCACTACACACTGGCATGTCTGGCCCCATCACAGTAACTGGACTGACCTAGAGAAGAATTTGATGAAACTCAACATGAAGTATATTCTGGAGTAGGACATTTTGCATAAAATAATGCATAGAGTCTTTCAATGGTGAGAAAGCCCAACATTCAAGTAGTTTTCTTATCTAATATCTCCACCACAGTCTCATTTCCCAAAATTCCTTTTTTATATCATAACCAATATCAATGTAGATATCTAGTTTTCTCATTTTTACTTGGTATATGATTTCTTTGTTTTGTTTTATTTTCTTTAATTTATTTTTGTTGGATATTATATTTACTTTTCAGATTTTATCCCCTAACCTCTCTTCCCCCCACCTCCCAGGAACCTTGTATCCCATCCCCCTCTCCTCGTGCTTCTATGAGGATGTGTCCCCATCTACCCCCCCCACTACTACCTCCCCACCTTCGAATTTCCCCCCACTCGGTGTTCATCCTTCATGGGACCAAGAATCTCCTCTCCCACCTATGCCCGACAAGGCCATCCTCCCCTTCACATGCAGATGGAGTCGTGGGTCCCTCCCTATGTGTGCCCAGTCTGGTGGTTTAGACCTGGAACTCTGGTTGGTTGGTATTGTTGCTCTCCTCATGGGGCCACAAACTCTTTCTGATCCTTCAGTCTTCTCTCTACCTTCTCCATTGGGAAACCCTTCTTTATAACCTTTTATCATTCTTGGAACATAACCAGACCTTGTTTACAGTATCTCTCTGATTTGGCTTTCTGAGAGAAGAGACCGTTTTATACAGTATGACTGAACAACTTTACCTTTCTGATTTTAGTCTACTTTTAACCAAGACTTTCACCTCTTCTCCTAGCTTTTCATTGTCTCTACCATGTCCTTTCTATGTAATTCTTCTCATCTATTTTCTACAGGAAACACTGTATTAATCACTAGTCTCTCAGTGATTTGCATCTGGTTCCCCTTTTCCTTTTTTCTTGCCTACACCCAACCAAAATATTTTACAGATAAGTATAGAGAGAATTAAGTATACCTTACTCTCAAAACAATTGGCACACAAAGAATATCTAATGACTGTTTCATAGTCAACAACTATTATATTGTCTTAGAGTTCTTACAGATGGATATTAACAGGTGTTGAAAATACTGATCATATCTTTGGAGATGAGATGGCTGATGGGAGAGCTCAGATCCCTGTACACAAGCCTGACAATTGAAATTACCAACTCAACCCCATTAAAACCTTGACATTCTTTAACACTGAAAATGTTCCCATTGAAGGGAGAAAATTTAACTGAACTAAAGCATCAATTTTACCACTGATGTAAACACAGATGGACAAATCCCATTGCCAATGCACAAGAAACCATTAAAAAATTAAATCAATTCTTCTTTAATAATTATTAAGTTCATAATAAACCCAGATAAGAAAAACAAACACAACTTATGGTAAAAAATATAAAATGACTGCAAATATGTTCAAAGAATTCATACAACACAAGCATATCTTATAGTGGTTAGCCTGATGCTGCTTGTAATCTACTGCTAATATTAGCTACCCAAGACTGGTTCTTCCAGTGATATAGACATAAACACTAAGAGACACCATTCTCAAGTTATTTCTAATTGACAAATAAAGATGCCAACAGCCAATAGCTAGGAAGAAGAGATATCAGTAGGTTTAGATTTCATGGGGTTGGGGTTGGAAGAGAACCATGAGGGAAGAAGTTGCAGGAAGAGAGAGGAGAAGCCACTGTAGGTTAAGAGGGCTACTCTAAGGGCTGTCCAACTGGAGTAAAGAGCAGCCAAAATGTAACTTAATAAGTAGTATAATAAGGGTTGTGGACAAGAAAGTAGATTCTAACAGCATAGAGGGTAGGCAACTGCCCAGATCTTATAGTGTTTGAGGCTTATTGTAAAAATAAAGGTTGCTGAGGGACAAGCCTGACTGCATAGAGGTTGATGTCAAAAGTATCCCCTCTCCAGGAAAAAGACATCAGGATGGGTATGGCCTTCATGCCTCACTGGACAACAACAGGAGGACTGGAGCCATTACAAGGTCCCCTTTAATTACTGGAGGTCAGGTCTCTATCCCCACCTTGGCAAAATTAGAATTGCCATGGCCCTTCTATACTTGGAAAAGGGAGGAAATGTCAGGGGCAGTCCTACTTATACACTGAAGGCCTAAAATCAGCCATAAGCCTAAAATTAGCAATAGGCCTGACATACATGCCTGCTAACATAAAGTCTTGAGTCTCTGTGGAAAAACACTGAAACAAATGGCTATAAGCTATTGTAAACAGGCAGCTTTTGTTGAAATTTACCAGCCTGAGTAGTCAAAGACCTTGTAAATAGGCAGCCTTGGCGAATAGTACCAACTTAGATAAGGACAAGTGAATCATAGGCAGAGTCATAGTGACCTGTCCCCTGAATCTTTGCCCAGCTGATACCCTGTTCTGAAAGATATCTGTACTCCCCCTGAACACCTATGCTCCTGTGTCATCCCCTTTCCCACATCCTGCATTTTTGTGTTTATAACCCCTGTGCTAAAAAGTAAAAATTATAATTTGATAATAATAAATAAATAAATATTACAGAAAAATAAATAAAGGTTGTTTGTCTTTTTGATCTGTGAAGTAACTACTCTAATGCAGGACAGAAATACCCAGGTCAGAATTAAATAATTTCTACAACAATATTTTCTAAATTAATCCCAAGAAAATACCAATCCTGAAAAAAGTAAGGAAATTGATTCAGGCTATTAAAATAATTTTTTTAAAAGAAAATAGAAATAAGTAAATAAAGTCGAGTTTGATTTAAAAGATAGAGATACATAAGAGTATCAAAAATGAATGATGGCAGAAATGAAATTTTCATTAAGTTATATACAAAATTCAGTGGAAACCTCACAGAATGGATCATGTAGAAAACAGACAATAGAGGCAGGAAGACAAGACAGAAGAATAGAGTGATTTAGTTATGGTTAGTTATCAATTTGATAAAGAGGTACACATGACTTGGAAAGATTTTTGGGAGAACAGGAACAAAGTCTTTGAGTTTCAGTATAGAGCAATCAGAAGAATTTCATTTGTGTTTGAATCATATAAGATGTCCTCAATAAAAACAGAAGCAAACTTAACAAACCTTAGGAAAAGGATGTCCTTGCAAATAGAAAAATACAGGGAAAACATATCATAGAAAAAAACTCAGAAAAGAAACTTCCCATGTCATATTAAAGTTAAAACAGACAACACAGAGAACAAAGAAAGCATAGTAAAAGATATAAGGTGAAAGAACCAAGTCATATATCAGGACATTTCCATCACCATAATAGCTGAGTTTTCAATGAAAATCATGAAAGCCCAGAGGGCTAAGAAAGACATATTTTATGTTCTGAAAATCAAAAGCTGCAGGACAAGATTAAAATAACCAAAAAAATATTGATCATAATTAAAGAAGAAAAAAACTATCCATAAGTCAGGCATATATATATATTGCCAACAGAATTCAAGAAATGGAAAAGAGAATTTCAGTCATAGAAGATATCATAGAAGATGTTGATACACTGGTCAAAGAATATGCAAAATGTAAAAAGTTCCTAACCCAAAAAAATCTAAGAACTTTGAAACACAATGAAAAGACCAAACCTAACAATCATATGAGTAAAAGAGGGTAAGGATTTCCAGTTCAATGGGTCAGAAAACATCTTCAACAAATTCATAGAAGAAAACTTCCCTAACCAAAAGAAAAAAGTAGCTATTGCCTTAGTTAGGGTTTTATTACTGTGAACAGACACCAAGGCAACTCTTATAAGAACAGCATTTAATTGGGGCTGGCATACTGGTTCAGAGATTCAGTTCAGTTTTATCAAGGAGGAAACAGGCAGCATCCAGACAGGCTTGGTTCACTAGGATCTTAGAGGCCTACATCTTTAACTGCAGACGTCTAATAGAAGAGTGATGTCCAGGCAGCTAGGACCAGAATATTAAATCCCGTGGCCACAGTGACACACCTACTCCAACAAGGTCAGACCTCCTAATAGTGCCATTCCTTGGCCCAAGCATATGCAAACAATCACAGCTATAAACATACAAAAAGCCTACAGAACATCAAATCGATTAACCCACAAAAAAATCCTCCCATCACATATTAATCACAACATAAATGTACAGAACAAAGAATGAATATTAAAAGTTATAAGGGGAAAAGGCCAAGTAACATATAAAGGCAAACCTATCAGAAGTACATTCTCAGCAGAGACTCTAAAACCCAGAAGATACTGGATAGATGTCGTAAAACCCTAAGAGACCACAGATAACAGCGCAGACTACTATACCCAGCAAAACTCTCAATAAACATAGATGGGGAAAACAATATATTCCATGAGAAAACCAAATTTAAACAATATCCGTCTACTAATTCAACCATACACAGGATACTAGAAGGAAAACTCAAACACAAGAGGGTAACTACACCCAAGAAAACACAAGAAATTAATCATCTCACAACAAATTCAACAGAAGAGAATCACACACACACACAAACACACACACAAAGTACCACCTTCAACAACAAAAATAACAGGAATTAACAATCATTGGTCAATATTGTCTCTCAACATCAATTGACTCAATTCCCCAATAAAGAGACAGGCCATCAGACAAAAATATGTAAACAAGATCCATCATTTCACTACATACAAGAAACACACCTCGACAAGAAACACAGACACCACCTTAGAGTAAAAGGCTGGAAAGCAGTTCTCCAAGAAACAAGTCAAAGTAGACATTCTAATATCAATAAAATAAGTAAATAAGCATTCAACCAAAAGAAATTAAAAGCAATGGGAAAAAACACTTTATAATCATCAAAGGAAAAACTATGCCAAAATGAAGTCTCAATTCTAAATATCTATGCCCCAAATGCAAGGGTACCCACATTTGTATAAGTGACTTTATTGAAGCTCAAAACACACATTGAAATTCACACAATAATAGTGAGAGATTTTAACACCTCATTCTCACCAATAGACAGATAATTGGAACAGAAACTAACAGAAGTTAATGAACCAAAATGGATTTAACAGATATCTACAAAACATTTTGCCCCAAAAATAAAAGAATGTACATTCTTCTCAGCACCTCATGTAACCTTCTCAAAAATTGATCATATAATCAAACATAAAACAAACATCAACAGATACAGAAAGATTGAATTAATCACCACTGACTAAGGCTAGACTTCAATAAAACAAAACAAAACAAAACAAAAACAAAAACAAAAACAACAGAAAACCTACATACCTGTGAAAACTAAACAACTCTCTACTCAATAGCTTGTTCAGGGAAGAAATTAAGACTTCTTAGGATTCAATGAAAAGGAAGGCATACCATACCCAAGCTTATGGGACACAATAAGTTAAGTTTTCCTCTTAACACTCAGTGTTAAGAGGAAAATTCACAGCACTAAGTGCATTCATAAAGAAATTGGAGAGATCCTATACTAGCAACTTAACAGCAAACCTGAAAGTTCCAGAACTAAAAGAAGCAAATACAACAGATCTGAGGCCTGATGCAGACCCCTACCGGGTCTGCTCCTGTGTGGACACCAGATCCTGAGACATCCTAGAGCATTCACTGAACCCAGAGCGATAGGTAAGAACACCCACACCCTGCCCTATACCCATAGCTGGGTGCAGTGAGCATTCAGATTCCAGCAGACACCCAAACCCCACCCCTGCAGAATACCACACCCCTTCCACCCCTCTTCCAGATCTGATGCCTGGCACAGACCCCCACCTGGTCTGCTCTTGTGTGGACACCGAATCCTGAGACATCATAGAGTGTCCACTGAACCCAGAGCGGCAGAGGAACAACTGAACTCAGAGCGACAGACAGCATATCCCAAGACATCCTAGAGGAGACACTGCACCCAGAACAGTGGACACCTAGCTGTTCTGCTACCTTGGAGACACCATATTCTGAGACATCCTAGAGGAGCCACTGTACTCAGAGCAGCTGGAGCTCAGGATTAAAAGATCACAGAGACATCTGGACCCTGAGGAGATCAGACACGAGCAAGTTAAGTGGAAAAACAGGCTCCAGTCAGAGACAGTTAGTATAGGTAGCACTAGAGTTAACAAGATGGCAAAAGGCAAGCTCAAGAATGTAAGCAACAGAATTCAAAGTTACGTGGCATTATCAGTTCCCCCTTCATAGCAAGCCCTGAACACAACATCACACAGGAAAAGCAGGATTCAGAATTAAAATCACTTCTTATGATGATGATAGAGGAATTTAAAAAGGACATAAACAACACTCTCAAAGAATTTGAGGAGAACGCAGGTAAACGGGTAGAAGCCCTTAAAGAGGAAACACAAAAATCCCTTAAAGAATTGCAAGAAAACACAAACAAACAGGTGAAGGAATTAAACAAAACCATCTAAGATCTGAAAATGGAAGTAGAAACAATAAAGAGATCTCAAAAGGAAACTACCCTGGAGATAGGAAGCCTAGAAAAAAGATCAGGAGTCATAGACACAAGTGTCACCAACAGAATACAAGAGATAGAAGAGAGAATCTCATGTGCAATAAATACCATGGAAAACATTGACACAACTGTCAAAAAAATGCAAAATACAAAAAGCTCCTAACCCAAGACATCCAGGAAATCCAAGACACAATGAGAAGCTTGATATAGCTGTCTCCTTAGAGGTCTGCCAGAGTCTGACATATTCAGAGGCAGATGCTCACAGCTAACCATTGATCAGATCAAGGGTTCCCAATGGAGAAGTTAGAAGACTGAAGGAGCTGAAAGGGTTTGTAGCCCCATGAGGAGAGCAAAAATACCAACCAACTAAAGCTCCCCAGGGTCTAAACCACCAGCCTGGGAGAACATAGGGATGGACCCATGACTCCAGCTGTGTATGTAGGGGAGGATGGCCTTGTTGGGCATAGGTGGGAGAGGAGATTCTTGGTCCCATGAAGGACAAACACCGAGTAGGGGGGGAATTCAAGAGTGGGAGCGGGGGGGGCATATATAGGGGAACAGCCTCATAGAAGCATGAGGAGGGATGGGATAGGAGGTTTCTGGGTAGTGGGGGGAAGTGGGGTAAGGGGATAAAACCCAAAATGTAAATATAATACCCAATAAAAAAAAAAAAAAGAAGCAAATACACCCAAGAGGAGTAGACAGCAGGAAATAGTCAAACTCCAGGCTGAAATCAACCAGTGAGAAAAAAAAGAATGATACAAGGAATTAACAAAACCAAGAGCTGGTTCTTTGAGAAAATCAACAAGATAGGTTAACCCTTAGCCAAAATAACTGAAAGAGATGAAGACAATATTCAAATTAATAAAACCAGAAATGAAAAAGGAGACATAACAAAAGAAACTGAGGAAATTCAAAAAATCAAAACACAGTAGTACAAAAGCACATACTAAGCAAAACTGGAAAGTCTATGTGAAATGAATAATTTTTCTAGGCAGATACCACTTACCAAAGTCAAACCAACATTGGGTGAACTATCTAAATAGTCTCATAACCCCTAATCGGAAAAAAAAAAAAGCCCAGGGCCAGAATGTTATGTAGCAGAATTCTACCATACCTTCCAAGGACAGCTAATGCCAATATTCCTCAAATTACTGCACAAGATAGAAACAAAAGAAACACTACCCATTTCCAGTTTGTGCCTGAGCACTGAGCAGATCTTGGGCTTCAGCTCTGCACCCAATCGACAAACCCAAAGGAGTCGGGACTCCCAGGAGCTCTAAACCTGGCAGTAACTTGGGTAAGAAAGCAGCAACACCTGCCCCAAACAGGGAGTAATTGGGACCCACAGGGACCCAGGAATTCATTCCTGGCCAGGGAAACTGGTTCCTTCTGCTGTGCACCCGAGCACTGAGCAAATCTTGGGCTTCAGTTCTAACCCCAGCAGCAACGCCCAGCCCAAACAGTTCTGACACAACTAAGATAACAGGAAAGACAGGCTCCAGTCAGAGACAGAGCAGGTAGCACTAAAGATAATCAAATGTCGAAAAGCAAGTGCAAGAACATAAACATCAGCAACCAAGGGTACTTGGCATCATTAGACCCTAGTTCCCCCTCAATAGAAAGTCCTGAATACCACATCTCACAAGGAAAGCAAGATTCAGATTTAAAATAATTTCTATTGATGATGATACAGGTCTTTGAGAAAGATATAAATAACACTTTCAAAGAAATTGAGGAGAACACAGGTAAACAGGTAGAAGCACTTAAAGAGGAAACACAAAAAAAAAATCCCTTAAAAAATTACAAGAAAACACAACCAAACAGGTGAAGAAATTGAACAAAACCATCCAGGACATTAAAATGGAAGTAGAACATGCTATAGAAAATATTGACACAAATGTCAAAGAAAATGCAAAGTGCAAAAAGTTCCTAACTCAAAACCTCCAGGAAATCTAGGACACAATGAGAAGACCAAACCTAAGGATAATAAGTATAGAAGAGAGTGAAGATTCCCAACTTAAAGGGCCAATAAATACCTTCAACAAGATTATAGAAGGAAAACTATCCTAACCTAAAGAACAAGAGTACCCATAAACGTACAAGAAACCTACAGAACACCAAATAAACTTGACAAGAAAAGAAATACCTCCTGTCACATAATAATCAAAACACCAAATGCACAAAACAAGGAAGGAATATTAAAAGCAGTAAGGGGAAAAGGCCAAGTAGCATATAAAGGCAGACCTATCAGAATTTCACCAGACTTCTCGCCGGATAATAATAATCATGGACAGATGTCGTGCAGACTATAAGAGAACACAAATGTCAGCCCAGGCAAAACTCTCAATTACCATAGATGGATAAACCAAGATATTCCATGACAAAATCAAATTTATATAATATCTTTCCACAAAACCAGCACTACAAAGGATAGTAGAGAAAAAAAAAACTGCAATACAAGGAGGGAAATTATACCCTAGAAAGAGAAAGAAAGTAATCTTGTATCAACAAATCCAAAAAAAAAGATAACCACACAAATATAATGCCACTGCAAATAACAAAAATAACAGGAAGCAACAATCTCCTTTCCTTAATATCTCTTAACATCAATGGACTCAATTCCCCAATAAAAAGACATAGACTAAAAAACCGGATACATAAACAGGACCCAGCATTTTGCTGCATACAGGAAAAGCACCTTAGTGACAAAGGCAGATACTACCTTAGAGTAAAAGACTGGAAAACAATTTTTCAAGCAAATGGTCCTAAGAAACAAGCTGGAGTAACCATTCTAATATCAAATAAAATCGACATTCAACTTAAGGCTATCAAAAAAGATAAGGAAGGACACTTCATATTTATCAAAGAAAAAGTCAACCAACATGAACTCTCAATTGTGAACTTCTATGCTCCAAATGCAAGAGCACTCACTTCCATAAAAGAAACCTTACTAAAGCTCAAAACACACATTGCATCTCACACAATAATGGGAGACTTCAACACCCCACTCTCAGTAATAAACAGAAGCATGGAAACAGAAACTAAACAGAAATACAGTGAAACTAACAGAAGTTATGAACCAAATATATTTATATACAAGCAGTCATTAAAAGTCTTCCCACCAAAAAAAGTTCGGGACCAGAAAGTTTTAGTGCAGAGTTCTATCAGACCTTCAAAGAAGACCAATTCTCTATAAACTGTTCCACAAAATAGAAACAGAAGGAACATTACCTAAATCTTTCTATGAAACCACAAATATGCTCATACCTAGACCACACAAAGACCCAACAAAGAAAGAGAACTTCAGACCAATCTCCCTTATGAATATCGATGTAAAAAATACTCAATAAAATTCTCACAAACTGAATCCAAGAACATATCAAAACAATCATCCATCATGCTCAAATAGGCTTTATTTCAGGAATGCAGAGATGGTTCAGTATTCAGAAATCCATCAACATGATTCCACTATATAAACAAAGTCAAAGAAAAAATACATTATCATATCACTAGATGATGAGAAAACATTTGACAAAATTCAACACCTCTTCATGATAAAAGTCTTGGAAAGATCAGGAATCCAAGGCTCATACCTAAATGCTCGGAGCCAAGACTTTATTGCCCTCCTGCCTAAGGGCAAATGTCAGTTAGCTAAACAGCCTGAGTTAAGGAATACTTTATTGCCTTCCTACCTGAGAGAAAATATTAACCAGATAAGCAACTTGAACCAAGAGATGTTTTATTGCCCTTTTGCTTGTAAGAAAATATTTGGATTAGTGGTTTGGGCTAAAGAATGCTTGTGGGCATAGAGAACTTTGCAATTATGGGATGGCCTGCCACCTGACTGTTAGATGACTTTCCTGCCTGCTTGTGTTTATAATGTCGGCCTGAAAAATAAAGTTTAAGCACTTGATCAGATACTCAGACTAGTGCTTCTTCTTTGTGTCTCTTGTCCCTTCATTCTTTTGCCCCCTTCCTTAGGGTCTCCTCAAATCCCCTGTAAGCCTGGGCATCTAAACATAGGAAAAGCAATATACAACAAACCAGTAGCCAACATCAAACTAAATGGAGAAAAACTTGAAGAAATCCCACTAAAATCAGGGGCTAGACAAAGCTGCCCACTCTCTCCATACCTATTCAATATAGTACTGGAAGTCCTAGCCAGAGCAATTAGGCAACAAAAGGAGGTCAAAGAGATACAAATAGGAAAGGAAGAAGTCAAAATTTCACTATGTGAAGATGATAAGACAGCATACTTAAGTGACCCAAAACTTTGACCAGAGAACTCCTAAACCTGATAAGTGACTTTAGCAAAGTGACTGGATATGAAATTAACTCAAACAAATCAGTAGTCTTCTTCTACTCAAAAGATAAACAGACTGAGAAAGAAATTAGGGAAATGACACCCTTCACAATAGTCACAAATAAAATAAAATAGTTTGGTATAAATCTGGCCAAGCAAATAAAAGATCTGTATGACAAGAACTTCAAGACCCTGAAGAAAGAAATCAAAGCAGATCTCAGAGGATGGAAAGATCTCCCATGCTCATAGATTGGCAGGATTAATATAGAAAAGATGACTTTTTTGCCGAGAGCAATCTACAGATTTAATGCAATCCCCATCAAAATTCCCACTCAATTCTTTACAGAGATAGAAAGAGCAATTCTCAAATTCATTTGGAATAACAAAAACCCAGGATAGCAAAAAAACTATTCTCAATAATGAAAGAACGTTAATTCAATAATTAAAGAATTAACATCCCTGACCTCAAGCTGTACTACAGAGCAATAGTGATAAAAACTGCATGGTATTGGTACAGAGACAGACAGGAAGATCAATGGAATAGAATAGAAGATCCAGAAATGAACCCACATACCTATGGTCACTTGATCTTTGACAAAGGAGCTAAAACCATCCAGTGAGGGGAAAAAAACATTTTCAACAAATGGTGCTGATTCAACTAGAGATAAGCATGTAAAAGAATGCAAACTGATCCATACTTATCTCCTTGTAGAAAGCTCAAGTCCAAGTGGGTAAAAGACCTCCATATAAAACCAGACATACTGAAACTAATAGAAGAGAAAATAGGGAAAATCCTTGAACACATGTGCACAGGTGGAAAGTTCCTGAAAAGAACACCAATGGCTTATGCTCTAAGATCAAGAATTGACAAATGGGACCTAATAAAACTGCAAAGCTTCTCTAAAGCAAATGACATTGTCAATAGGATAAAGCAGCAACCAAAAAATTGGGAAAAGATCTTTACCAATCCTACATCTGATAGAGGGCTAATTTCCAAGGTATACAAAGAACTGAAAAAATAGACTCCAGACAATCAAATAGCCTGATTAAAAAATGGGGTACAGAGCTAAACAAAGAATTCTCAACGGAGGAAGCTCAAATGGCTGAGAAGCACCTAAAGAAATGTTCAACATTCTTAGTCATCAGGGAAATGCAAATCAAAATAACCCTGAGATTCCATCTCACACAGTCAGAATGGCTAAGATCAAAAACTCAGGTGACAGCAGATGCTGGCAAGAATGTGGAGAAAGAGGAGCACTCCTCCATTGTTGGTAGGATTGTAAGCTGGTACAACCACTATGAAAAGCAGTCTTGTGGTTCCTCAGAAAATTGAACACAGTATTACCTGAGGACCCAGATATACCATCCCTGGGCATATGCCCAGAAGATGCTCCAACATATAACAAGAACACATGCTCCACTATGTTCTTGCTATAACACTATAGCAGCCTTATTTATAATAGTCAGAAGCTGGAAAGAACCCAGATGTTTTTCAACAGAGGAATAGATACAGAAAAGGTGATACATTTACACAATGGAGTACTACTCAGCTATTAAAAACAATGAGTTCATAAAATTCTTAGGCAAATGAATGGTTACCTGAGTGAGGTAACCCAATCAAAAAAGAACACACATGGAATGCACTCACTGATAAGTGAATATCAGCTCAAAAGCTCACAATACATAAGATACAATTCATAGACCACATGAAGAAGAAAGACCAAAGTATGAGTGCTTTGGTCCTTCTTAGAAGGAGTAACAAAATACTCAACCAGAGCTCCCAGGGTCTAAACCTCCAGCCTGGGAACACAAAGGGAGGAACTAATGGCTCCACCTGTATAGGTAGTTGAGGATGGCCTTGTTAGGCATAGTGGAAGAGGAAGGCCTTGGTCCCTGAAAGTTTGATGCCCTAGTGTTAGTGAATTTGAGAACAGGGAGGCAGGAATGGGTGGATGAGTGGGGGCACACCGTCATAGAAGTAGGAGGAGGAGGAATGGTATAAGGGTTTTTGGGGAAATGAGAGAGGAGATAACATTTGAAAGGTAAATCAATAAAATATCCAATAAAGTAACAGATAATGGATCTGGCAATTGTAGTCAACCAGTTGAGACTTTTTGTCAGCAATTTATTATGGGGAGTTCTTCTAATCCTCAAGGACAATGTATTGTGGAAGGGGCCCATGGAACTTTAAAACTATATCTTCATAAAATTAAAAAAGGGGGAGGTATATACCCGAACACCACAAATTAATTTAAAACATACTCTTTTTATTTTAAATTTAAAAAATTTGGATGCCAAGGAACTTTCTGCTGAGTGTCTATGGCACCCTTCAACTAGGCATATTTATGCCTGGGTGAAAAGGAAGGATCCACTTACAGGAATATGGCATGATGCCAACCAACTATCTAATATGGGAAAGAAGGCATGTTTGTGTTTTTACTTCAGGATGCTATAGGAACATGGTGGCTGCCAGAATGATTGGTGAGACATGCTATTGCTGAGACAAAGAATGATGCTGACCTGTCAGCTTCCTGAATGCCCTGACAAGGGTGACTGGTAAGCTGTATTGGACATATGTTCCTGACCCACCTTTGCTTGCCTATATCCCAGATGAGACAAGCTGCCTTGCATTAAGGTTTTAGAACTTTTTGGACAGAGAATCAAAAAGAGAAATTATAATATCTCTTGTATTTTTCTTAAAGGTGAACAGCTATTAGGACTCAATCATGTACTGGTCTAGAAATCAATCCAATATTGGAAATAATAGTCTACATTTGGAAGGCTGGATCTGAACATTTTCAGAGACATATTTGGAAGTTAGCTCTCATTCTCAATGATATTATGATAGCAAGAGATAACCTTGTGACCGGATCTGGATTTCTAATAAGGGTTGGTACATTTTTTAAGGCTTTTATAATTGTCAAGCTAAAATTGGTTTTGTCCCTTCTACATTATTTATTGTAACTTGCATTGACTGTATAATTTCTAATTGTGTTAGTGTGTTGAAACCTGGCATGTCTGTTACAGGGGTCTATGAACCAGCTTTTGTCTTGCTGCCCTGAGTATTAGAAAACCTTGATTCTCTGATAAAAAGCTTGAAAGTGATGGAAGACTTGAATTAGGCTTTAGGCAGCCGGTGGTTCTGAGAGCAGTTCCTCCAGGCCCAGCCTGGAGTTCTCAGCCACTAGAAAGAAAACTGTCTCAAAAGGAAAGGGGAATCTCACCCAAGGGAAGGAGTACTAGAACAAGAGTCAGGCCTGAAAGACAGCTGTTAGCTGTAAAGGAGCCCTCTCTGTGGGGCTGGGGAATGGGAAGAGTGGAGGCTAGGGGGTTGCAGCCATCTTGCCATTGAGTTGGAGGCTGTAGCTAAAGGTCAAAGGGAAGAAGCTGGACAAGAACAAATGGAGAGAGAGAGAGAGAGAGAGAGAGAGAGAGAGAGAGAGAGAGAGACTCTCCATCTACAGACAAATTACTGTCCAGAAAAGGACACACTTGCAGAATAGTCGACTGATTATATCTGTCTAGACAGAGTAATCAGTCCTTAATAATTCTGCATCACTAAGGTCTGTCAGATAGTTTAGGCCAGAAGGCTGAAGATTTGATGCTCCAACGTTTGGTAGTATAGGGGCTGTCCAGGTGTTCAGCAGTCTCTATAAAGGCTAAGTTTTAGAAGCTATGCTTAGTGCTTCCCATAACTTCAGTTAACTCAGTCATTCTGGATTTCTGACGGGGTTGAAGACCTATAGTCTCATAGCCAATCCTGGCTATTTTCTTTGAGAGAAAAGATCTGAGTGGATGATTTTCAGCTGACATTCATTCTAAAGCCAAGAAAAAAGCCAGGTTCAAAACTAAGTGTTTTCGTCAAGAGAGACGACAGAGGTTCTGGTTAGTCAACAAAAGGAGGAACTGGGTATTAAGACTAGCTTGTACCTCACTGGTACAAATAGGAATAATTGTACTCTAATTGTATTTTGAGAGAAAAGTTTTATTTTAACAGGAAGGGTGATATGTAGGAGGAGCGAAGGGGGAAGGAGCACGGAGAGAAAAAGATGGAGTAAGGAGAGGAGAAGATGAAGTAGAGGAGAAGCTAGGTGATGAGAGAGAGAAAGAGAGAGGGGACATGGAGGCAGAAGTTCACATGTCTCCACCAGTCAAAAATAGTTTATATATCTAGGTTGGGTATTGGGTTACACTTCTGATTGAGCATTATCATACTTATAAAGCCTTTGATTAACATTTAAAAAATGTATAAAAGCAAAATGGAAAAGGGGGCACAGGATAAGCGTTTTCTAGGGAAGGGAAATGGGGAAAGGGGATGGCATCTGAAATGTAAATAAAATATTCAATTTTTAAAAAGGCTCATGAAAGCTTTAAAAAAAAACAGACTAGATTGTATAAACAAGGAGTTGAGAAGACCTTAATGGAAAAGAATAAACATATTTTTAGAAAAATGAAAAAATTTACCTTATTTTTCTTGCTGCATAAATAGTATGATTTTATGTCAGATAATTAGATGATGCAGATAAGAAATAAAAATCTAGAGTCTTACTACACAAGTTATATAAACTCTTCAGACATCTATATGTTTGCATGTATCTGCGTGGTGTACGTGTATATACAAGCACAAAGTCATTTAAGGGGATGGCTTTGGTATTCATGGATTCAGCTTATTGTACTTATTAATTGTAACAAATGATAGCAACTATGCATAGCAATCTTATGCAAACTGACCAGAAAATTCTTATCTTTATTAGATTATCTCTTGGTCCATTGATTTCAGAAATAAATAATACATTGTTCACAGGTTAAAAAAAAATGGTTAGACTTGAGAAAGCTAGCTCTAGCATTTGTTGTCCAGTCTCTGTACATTGAAAAAGTTTAGGGTAGGGTTTAAATGAAGTCCTGATTAGAACTCTCTGAAATGCTGGATGAACTAAGGATCATTGAGGATTGACAGCCTTTCCTGAAGATGTTTTGGAAACAAGTCTTCTGAAACAGCATTAGGTGAGATAGAACAAGGCAGGGAGCTAAAACTACAGGTCAAGTCAGCATCCCTCTAGGTGAATGTTGTCAGAGCTGTATCTTAAAATTTTATTTGTAATATATGAGTATTCTAGCCAATTTTTAGCTCTATAAAGATATTTGCATGGATTATGCAAGGTGCACAGATCAGTTAAGGATGTATTTTTGCTCCTTGTTTGAGCAGGTGAAAGTCTTTTTATGAGTTAATTTGATCAATAACCAAATTGTAATAAATCTTCATCCACGCCATATGAAAGATGGCATGTGGAATTTTGAGGATTCAGTAACCAATAAGATTTATTGGCTATATATAGCTGAACTTTTAGCTAGAGACATTTGCATGTCTCAGCCAGTTTCAGGGCTGTTCCCATGTAGAAGGATCAGCAATTCAAGTTACCTGTCCGGTTTGGTCTTCTTAAATTTTCCTCTCTGGAGCCAAGATCTCAAGGTCCTTTTCCTCTAGTAAATTTGATTCCTAAAAGGTAATTATGTGCCCTTCCGCCCCTCTCCCAATCCCTGTGACTAGAGCAGGCACCCAGCTGGTCTGCTCCCGTGTGGAAACTTTATCCTGAGACATCCCAGAGAGACCACTGACCTCAGAGTGGCAGGTAAGATCAGTTGCCCACCTCCCTATGTGCCAGAACTACAACTGGGAGCAGGGAGCTCACAGGACCCAGCAAGCACCCAAACACCACCCCTGCAGAATACCACTCCCCTTCCACCCCTCTCCTGATACTGGTGGCTGGAGCAGGCACCCAGCTGGCCTGCTCCCATGTGGAAACCGTATCCTGAGACATCCTAGAGAGGCCAATGACCTCAGAGCAGGGGACATCATATCCCGAGACATCCTAGAGGAGCCACTGAACTCGGAGCAGCAAACACCTAGCTGGTCTGCTCCCATGAAGACACCTTATCCTGAGACATCCTAGAGGAGCCACTGTAGTCAGAGTAGTTGGAGCTCAGAATCACAGGATCACAGAGACATCTGGACCCTGGGGAGTTCTGACACAAGCAAGATAACTGGAAAGACAGGCTCCAGTCAGAACCAGTGAGTACAGGTAGCAGTAGACTTGACCAAATGGTGACAGGCAAGCACAAGAACATAAACAACAGAGACCAGAGTTACTTGGTATCACCAAAACCCATTTCTCCAAACACAGCAAGCCTTGAACACCACATCACACCAGAAAAACAGGATTCAGAATTAAAATAACTTCTCATGATGATGTTAGAGGACTTTAAGAAGGTCATAAATAGCACTCTAAAAGAATTTGAGGAGAACACAGGTAAACAGGTAGAAGCCCTTAAAGAGAAAACACAAATATCCTTTAAAGAATTGCAAGAAAACACAACCAAACAGGTGAAGGAATTAAACAAAACTGTCCAGGATCCAGTGTGTCAGCTGGGTGAAGGTTCAGGAGACAGTCCACTATGACTGTGCCTATGATTCATTTGTCCTAATCTAAGTTGGTACTATCTACCCAAGGTCACCTATCTACAAGGTCTATGACTAGAGCCTGACAATTATCTGGTTTTTTTTTTTTTTTTACAGTAGCTTCTAACCATCTGTTCTAGTGTTTTTCCACAGAGACCAAGACTTTGTGCTAGCAGGCATGCATATTAGGCCTACTGCTGTCTTCAGGCCTATGGCTGATTCCAGGCCTTTAGTGTATAGACAGAGATGCCCCTGACACAACTTAAAGAGCCAGTAAATATCTTCAACAAAATTATAGAGGAAAACTTTCCTAACCTAAAGAAAGAGATGTCCTTAAATATACAAGAAGCCTACAGAACCCCAAATAGACTAGACCAGAAAAGAAATACCTCCCATCACATAATAATCAAAACATCAAATATACAAAACAAAGAAAAATACTAAAAGCAGTAACAGAAAAAGGTAAAGTAACATACAAAGGCAGACCTGTAAGAATTACACCAGACTTCTCACCAGACTATAAAAGCCAGAAGATCCTGGACTCATATCATACAAACCCTAAGAGAACACAAATGCCAGCACAGACTACTATACGCAGCAAAACTCTCAATCAATATTGATGGAGAAACCAAAATATTCCATGACAAAACCAAAATTATACAATATCTTCCCACAAATTCAGCACTTCAAAGGATAATAGATGGAAAACTCCAACACAAGGAGGGAAACTACAACTTAGAAAAAGCAAGAAACTACTCTTCCAACAACCCCAAAAGATGAAAGTTACACAAACATAATTCCACCTCTAATAACAAAAGTAACAGGAAGCAACAATCATTTTGTCTTAATATCTCTTAATATTAATGGACTCAATTCTCCAATAAAAAGACATAGACTATCAGACTGGATACATAAACAGGACCCAGAATTTTACTGCATACAGGAAACACACCTCTGTGAAAAAGACAGACACAACCTCAGAGTAAAAGAATAGAAAACAATCTTCCAAGCAAATGGTCCAAAGAAACAAGCTGGAGTAGTGAATGTAATATCAAATAAAATCGATTTTCAACCAAAAGTAATCAAAAAAAGATAAGAAAGGACACTTCATACTCATCAAAGGAAAAATGTACCAAGATGAACTCTCAATTCTGAACCTCTATGCCCCAAATGCAAAGGCACCCACATACAAAAAAAAAAAAAAAAAAACAAAAAAACAAAAAAAACAAACAAACAAAAAAAAACTTTAATAACCCTCAAAGCATACATTGCACCTCATACAATAATAGTGGGGGATTTTAACACCCCACTCTCAGCAATGGACAGATTATGTAAACAGAGACACAATGAAACTAACAGAAGTTATGAATCAAGTGGATTTAACTGATATATATAGAACATTTCACCCTGAAACAAAGAATATAACTCTTTCTCAGCACCTCATGGTACCTCCTCCAAAATAGACCATATAGTTAGTCACAACACAGGCCTCAACAGATACAAAAAGATTGAAATATTCCCTTGTACCCTATCAGACCACCATGAACTAAGGCTGGTCTTTAATAATGACAAAAACAATGGAAAGCCCACATAAACATGGAAACTGAACAACGCTCTACTCAAGGATTACTTGATCAAGAAAGAAATAAAGAAAGAAATTAAAGACTTTTTAGAATTTAATGAAAATTAGGACACATCATACTGAAACTTGTGGGACTCCATGAAAGCAGTACTAAGAGGAAACCTCACAGCTTTACGTGCCTACCAAAAGAAACTGGAGAGAGCATACAATAACAACTTGACAGCACACCTGAAAGCATTAGAACAAAAAGAAGCAAATATACCCAAGAGGAGTAGATGGCAGAAAATAATCAAACTCAGAGCTGATATCAACCAAGTAATGCTCAACATCCTTAGTCATCAGGGAAATGCAAATCAAAATAACCCTGAGATACCACTTCACACCAGTCAGAATGGCTAAGATCTGAAACTCAAGTGACAGCAGATGCTGGGGAGGATGTGGAGAGAGAAACACTCTTGTATTGTTAGTGGAATTGCAAGCTGGTACAACCACTCTGGAAATCAGTCTGGTGGTTCCTCAGAAAATTGGACATAGCATTACCTGAGGACCCAGCTATACCACTCCTGGGCATAAACCCAGAAGATGCTCCAACATATAACAAGGACATATGCTCCACTATGCTCATAGCAGCTTTATTTATAATAGCCAGAAGCTGGAATGAACCCAGATGTCCTTCAACAGAGAAATGGATACAAAAAAATGTGGTACATTTACACAATGGAGTATAACTCAGCTATTAAAAATAATAAATTTGAGAAATTCTTAGGTAAATGGATGGAACTAGAGAATATTATCCTGAATGAGGTAACCCAATCACAAAAGAACACACATGGTATTTATTCACTAATAAGCAGATATTAGCCCAAAAGCCTGAAATAGTCAAGATTCAACTCAGAGACCATATGAAGCTCATGAAGAAGGAAGACCAAGTATGGATGCCTCGGTCCTACTTAGAAGGAGTAACAAAATACTCAAGTGAGCAAATATGTAAACAAAACGTGGGACAGAAACTGAAGGAGGGGCCATCTGGAGACCATTCCACCTGGGTATCCAACACATGTGCAGTCACCAAATATAGACGCCTATATGGATGTCAGGAAGTGCATGCTGACAGGAGCCTGATATAGCTGTCTCCTTAGAGGTCTGCCAGAGTGTGACATATTCAGAGGACGATGCTCACAGCTAACCACTGATCAGATCAAGGGTTCCCAATGGAGAAGTTAGAGAGAAGACTGAAGGAGCTGAAAGGGTTTGTGACCCTATGAGGAGAGCAACAATACCAACCAACCAGAGCTCCCCAGGGTCTAAACCACCAGCCTGGGAGCACAAGGGATGGACCCATGACTCCAACTGTGTATGTAGGGGAGGATGGCCTTGTCGGGCATAGGTGGGAACGGAGATCCTTGGTCCCATGAAAGCTGAACACTGAGTGGGGGAGGAGGGAATTCAAGGGTGGGGAGGTAGGATTTGGGGGTGGGTAGGGGCACACCCTCATAGGAGCAGGAGGAGGAGGGATGGGATAAGGGGTTTCTGGGTGGTGGGGGGAATGGGGTTAGGGGATAAAATCTGAAATGTAAAATATAATATCCAATAAAAAATAATTTTAAAATTCAGTTGATGAAAAAAGTTAATTATGTGTCAGCTTCATTCTGGTTCATAACAGGATTCTTAGTCTGTGTTAACAAATTCAAGAGACTACTGAAAGTGAGTTTTTAATATAGGAGTCTACACAGTAGGAAGTCAGCATAGAGAAAAACAAAAAGATTGGCATATAGATTTGATGTTAAACAATGGTCCTGGGGAGATGGTTCAGGAGTTAAAAGCAGCAGCTGATCTTGCAAAGGACTGGGATTTTATTCCATGCACCCACATGGGAACTCACAACCATCTAGTTCCAGGAAATATAAAACCTTCTTTGGCCTCTGTGAACACTGCACTTGACATTATAAACAGACACACATGAAGACTAAATACCTATGCAGAAAAAAATAAAAAAATATAATAATTTTTAAAAATGTAATCCATGATTACAAGTAAGTTCTGCTATCTATCCTATAGCCTGGTTCTCCAAGAATAACCTTAGCATAACTGACTCCATGATGGACTGCCATTCAGGCTGTAACTCTCAGCATACGGATTGCACCACCTGCCAAAAATGAAAAGCAAAGACCTAATCCATCAAAGTCCACAGTTATGGGAAAGTCTCTAAACACACTAACCTTGCTTTTTTACATCTGTGGTTCCAGTTCTCGCTAACTTGTTCTTGTTAACTGAATTATGTCAAAACAGAACATGAGTTGTGTGCTTAAAAGTTCACCCTGAGAAAGGCTCAGGCTACACTATGATCCCAACACTCTGTGTAATTGCTGATCAGCTAATAAAGACTTCCTATCTTAACCAGTGTCCAAGCAGTCTTCTCTGGTGAGTCCCTACAACACTTGGCATTACATTCTTCACATTCTTCTAGCATAGCCTCCAATCTCAAATTGTTTCAAGGTGCAAAATATAATCTAGTTAATATCATGGGTCTTGAGATTACCTCCTTCTCTGATTATGTTTTTGGTCATATGGTGGACGGTCACTTTTCAAGTCTTAGAGCTACAAAACCAGTGGTCATCAGCTACTAAGGGAAACAGGGGCTCAGTGCCTCCTACTCATCAGTGACTTGTGATGAGCTCTAAAACGACCTCATACTGAAAATTGACCTTAATGATTTATTCTGTACAATTCCCTCTTTATTTTCTTTCATTTTTGTTGGATTTTCAAATTGATTTTTAACTTTTTTATTCAATGTAACAATTTTAACTCTTTTAGCATAATATTGAGATTCTGGTCAAGTATCTAAATGCATCAGATTATGTTGGTATGCTATGGTATTTGTTAATTGCTGTTTTAGTGGGTTTCTGAATTCACTCTCTTATACAAAGAATAAAGCAGCATCTGACTGCAGTTAGCATTCTTGCTATAATTATTAGGGAAGTTAGGACTGAAGTCATCAACCCTTTCCCCTCCTCATACTAACCTCTTTGTTAGTGTTAAGTGGATCATGCATTTGTGAATGTGTTCTAAATGTTCTTAAAGGACCTCATTGATAACAACTTTCTTCTCTGTTCTTTACCACTATGCATCTCTTTGACTGACACAAAGGAACGGTTGCTCAGATTAATATTTTGGGATTCCCAGAGCCCAAGACTTTGTACTAAGCTTTGTAACACAACAATTTTCAACCTCTGGGTCACACTCCTTTGGGGTGGTCAAAAGACCCTTTCACAAAGGTCACCTAAGACTGTTGGACATGTCAGATATTTACATTATAATTCATAACAGCAGCAAAATTACAGGTATAAAGCATGAATGAAAATAAGTTTATGGTTAGGGGTCACTACACCATGAGGAGTTGAATTAAAGGGGCATATTATGAAGAAGGTTGAGAACCACTGGTGTAACAAATAATATGACTGTAGTCATTTATGTGCCTATTGACTTCCCTTACTGTTATCTTAGATTAAACTTTGACGCTTTAGAGAAATGAAAAGGATGTATAAACAATATTGACATGGTTAATTTTAGCTCTGGAGAAACTAAAAAAGATAAGAAAATATTGACACAGTTAATTTTAGCTCAAGTACTATAATTATCACCTTATCTCAATCTGCAGCCAGAATAGAATCTGAATGTTATTGGTCTGTGTACTTTGCCTGTCTGTGAGTTATCAGCTTAGTCCACGTATTCATAACAGCTATTGAATGCTTAAAGTGAATGTTGTGATAAATGTGTGAGTAGACAAGAATGCTAAGGTCATTCGGATGTACTGCAGGTACAGAGCATTTTCTAACACATCTGCAGCCCAATTCTCAGTGTGCACATTTCTTAACATTTAAAGGTATTAGCTTACAGAACAATTTTCACAAAAACCATGCTTCTTTTTTATGATCCTTTCTAGGCTAAGAATTTTTACATTGGATTGGCCATGATAAGACTAGGTTTTAGTCTCAAAAAACAAAAAAGTTATTCCACCCAGTGGAGGCTTCCTTTTTCTTATAAGGTTATGGAATGGTGTTTTTTAAATATGGTGTGCTTTTCTTTCTAATGCTCTTTCATATTAAGGTCTAATCACAGTCTCAAGGCCCTTTTTCCTAAAGTTCCACATTCCTAAAAGGTAATGTGTAAGCTTCCTTTGGGAATAAACAAGACTCTTGTTCTGAGGTAAAAAATAAAAATAAAAAATAAAAAATAAAACAGTGAAAGTGAGATGACTTACACTAGCAGTTAGGAACACTTTCTGCTCTTGCTGAGGATCTGAGTTCGGTTTCCCTTTATCCACACAGAGGCTCACAACCTTGTAACACTAATACCGTGATTGGAGTAATTAATGGGCTTAATTGCTTCCTTTACTGATATCTAAAAGTGTACTTTAACTTTTTAGGGAAAGAAAAAGATAAGCATATCAATATTGATAAAAATTTTATGTTGTTGTATAATTAGCTTTATCTCAAAGTATTATTACCTTGTCTCTACTTGCAAAATAAAATCTGGCTGTTACGAGGCTGTGTTCACTGCCAGTCTCTAAGTCATCTATTTACTTCCTGTATTCACAGAAAGAAATCAAATACAGACAGTGCATGCAGAGCACAGAGGTCATCAAGATAAACCTCCAGTGTCTTCATCCTTGCCTGCAGCTCAGTTATTTGTGTTCATATCTGTTTGTGTTTAAGATATTACCTTATAGAACAAGCTTCACAAAAATCATACCTCCTTACATGACCATTGCTAGACTAAGACCTTTTGCTTTGAATTGACCATGGCCCTGGCTGGACTTTGGTCTCAGGAAATGACTATACTACGTCACCCTGATAGACTAGAGGCCTCCCAGTGAATATGATAAGACAAAGTCATATTATACCTCATTACAAGAGGTGTGATTAACCAAATAAAGGTTTTTATAGTAAAATGTACTTCTTCCAGGAAGGTCTTATATTTTGTTATATGTATGCTTGTATATCTATTGCATGTGTATTTGTGTATTTGTGTATTTGTGTGTGTGTGTGTGTGTGTGTGTATAAGAGAGAGAGAGAGAGAGAGAGAGAATATATGTTTGTAGATATGAATGTACATGTACGTATGTGACTGTATGTGGCAGCACAAAGTTATAATCAAGTATCTTTCTTTGTTCATTTTTTTACCTTTCTTTATATGTGTTTTTGTTTGTTTGTTTGTTTGTTTAGTGTGTCCAAGCATTTGTATCTTTCTGAAGAGGCTAGAAGAGAGCATAAGATTTAATGATGCCTAAGTTACAAGCAGTTGTGACCAGCCAATAGTGTGCTAGGAGTTAATTCGGGTCCTATACATGGGTGACAAGCATTCATAACCAGCCAGTAATCGCTCTAGCACTTCTACCTTATTTTTTTGAGTTAGAGTCTCCCACTCAACCTAAAACTCATCAGTTACACTACACTGCCAGGCCAGTGATCTTCACACATCTGTCTGTCTGTTTTCACCAAGGATGCCACAGGCACACATTCTCATGCTTGACATTTTATATGGGCCCTTTAGATACAAAATCATGTTTTCATGCTTACACAACAGACATTTTATCAACTGAGATATTCACCTAGCCCTTTTCCCCATGTATCTCATTGAGCTTTTCAACAATTTTCTATGCTGCCAGAGGTGACCTTGAACTCCTAATCCTCTTGCTCTTAGTCCTCAAGTGCTGAAATTTTAGATGTGAGCTACAACTAGTATTATGGAACTTAGATAAGACTCAGTGCTTCCTGCATGTTAAGCAAGCATTCTACCAACTGAGTCACATCCCTAGTCCCAATTAAAGCAATTATTAATTTTCCTTCACATTACTTTTATGAACAATATTTAATAGGCATTTTAATAGTTACATTGTTATTGCTGTGAAGAAACACCATGACCAAGACAGCCTATAAAAGAAAGAGTTTATTGGGGGCTTACTCACAGTTTCAGAGTATTTGTCCATGATGATCATGGCAGGCAACATGGCAGCAGGCAGGCAAACCTGGTGAGTAGCAGTCCCTTACACATTGAGCTTACATATTGAGAAAACATTCACAGGCAGAGAAAGAGAGAGAACCAACTGTTCTGCCATGGATTTTTGAAACCTTAAAGTTACTCCCAGTGACACACTTTCTCCAATAAGACCACAATCCTTCCCAAACAGTTCTGCCAACTATTGGCCAAGTGGTAAAACCTTCCTAGAAGGCAGGCATACTCATTGAAACCATCACACGTCCATATCATAATCCATCATTGAAGGCAATCAAGTCAGGAACTCAAGGAGAGCATGAACTGCACAGAGGCCTTGGAGGAGCACTGCTTTCCTGCTGGCTACTCAATACTTCCTTGGTCTGCTTTGTTATAGTGCCCAGGAACCAGCCCAATGTAACACCACCAACATGCTAGATCCTCCAACATCAATTACTGAATAAGAAAACCCTCTAAACACTTCCCCACACACCAATATGGTAGGTAAATTTTCTCAGTTGAAATTTTCTCTTCTGAAATGTTGTTTTGTGTCAAGTTAACATAAAACTAGCTAGCACAGTGGACAGATGTCCCCAGTATATACGTAGCAGATACACAACTCAGTCTTCATGTGGGTCCCCCAAGAACTGGAGCAGGGGCTGTCCCAAAAACTGCTGTATGTCTGTGGGTGCCTTGTTCAGCCTCAGTGGGAGAAGATTGCCTAGCCCTACAGAGACATGATGTACCAGGATAGGGGGATACACAGGAGGCCCCACCCTCTTAGATGAGAAGGGAATGGAAAGATTGGGGGAGGGATTGTGTGATGGGGGACCAGAAAAGAAGCAGCAATTGGGATGCAAAATGAATGAATAAATACATACATACATACATACATACATACATACATACATACATACATAAGTAAATAAATGGAAAAAACTAGCTAGCACAAATACTACATGGACACTTTCCAATGATGAAAAGGAAATGTCTAAAAAATCCAGAAATAAATGTCCAACACCCTTAGTCACCACAGAAATACAAATCAAAACTCCTTTATCTTTTTAAAAATGGCACTAATCTATTCAGTAACCATACTTTTTTGGCCTCAACTTTATATACATCTCTTTCCTAACCAAGCTGCAAACTTTTCATGTATTGACTGTTGGCATTGTACTCCTTTTCTAGTGGTCAATCTAGCTAGAGACAGCCAGCAGGAAGCATGCCAACAGGCTTTCCCTAATAATTAGCCTATCTTTAGCTAGGAGAAGTCTCAGGGCATGGATATAATGCAGACATGTTTGTTGCCCAGTTGGTCCAGTTGTTGGGGAACACACTTGAAGACTGAACTGTATATCTATTTAGGTCCAATCTGTGTATGCTATTTGGTTGTTGGGTCAGTCTCTGAGGGACCCCAAGGATCCAAATTAATTAACTGTGTTGGTGTTCCTATGGAGTTCCTATCCCCTCCAGGGCTCTCAGTCCTTCTACCAACTCTTCCATAAGACTCCCAAAGCACTGTCCAATACTTGGCTGTAGGTCTTTGCATCTGTTTCAGTCACCTTCTGGGTGGAGGCTCTCAGAAGATAGTTAATGCTAAACTCCTGTTTCATTAATAAAGTCAGAGATTGGTGCTTGCCCATGGAATGAGACTCAACTGGTCCAGTTATTGCTTGGCCATGACCTCAATCTCTACTCCATCTTTGTCCCTGGATTTCTTGTAGAAAGGACAAATTTTGAGTCAAAAGTTGTATGATGTCTTTATCCCATCCACTGGGGGTCCTGCCTGAGTACAGGAGGTGAAGGCCAATTTTCTTAAAGAAATCTGCTAAGGACTAGAAACATAAAACATTGTAGCAAAAGTGAGACTATGCCTTACATAACCTTATGACCTGACAAGAAAAACACATATAGAAACAAGTAATGTTCTTGACAAGAGAAAAATAGAATTGTTTCCTAAGCATAATAAAGGCTATCCAGGGGACTTATTACTTCTATCTTTTCATGAAGTTAGTAAGAAAGGATTCTATCAAATGGAATCTTAAATGATGGATTTGAAGGATTAATAAGAGTCCTCTCTGAGACAGAGGATATTGTAGGCACAGGGAAGTGAATGAAAATAATAACTATAGGTAGAGTCCACTTGGATAACATTCCAGTATTGCAAAATAACAGCAGCTCTGGGCGAAAGGACAGACTACAGGAACTAAAAGGCAATAACTTCACCTGAGTTTCTGATAAGAAGCGACAACCTTTGGATCCAATGATAACACAGGTTGTATTTTTTCAATGATATTTGTACCAAATAAATCCAAATATCAAAGTGAGCACATTCATGCCAACTGCTGAGGTGGAGAATACATTGAACTGTTGAAACTGTAGGTGGGGCATGGCTGTGTTTCTACAAAATGTAAAGTCATCCCCACACCCTTTTCCACTATTTAAGCACTGAAGGATCACTGCCTTGAATCACAGCTGGGCAAGGGAGGGAGCTCAGCAAGCTCAGCCCTGCAAGGTGCAGCACTCACAGCTAAGAATAAAGCACAGAGGAGAGACTTGATTAAAGAAAGTAACAATGGATCTGATCCCAAACTTTTCCATGGAAACCTGGATGCTCCTGGCTACCATCTTGGTGTTACTCTACCTGTGAGTAAACTTCCCAGGCTCCTCTCTTTAGTAATCAGGACTTGGAGAATGTGAATCAGACAATTCTTTCCTTTACTTATTTGGAAAATTCAAAAGAAAATGAAGGGGACATTGCTTGAGCATGGAATGTACAAAGACTTAAGATGTTGGTTTGGGTCCTATGAAAATCCCTCCTGGGGGATAAGTATGCATTACTCTCCTATTAAACCCCACATTTTGTGGAAAGAAGGATTATTAAGTGACCTCAATTAGGCCTGGGTTATCCTTCAATTGAATCTCACTGTTTTCCCAGATTTACTAGCCAGGGCTCAGTAAAGCAGAATACAAATAACTGGTCACTGTGTTTAATAGGAGGTCTCCTCTACCAGGTCTCAGGATTGTTGGTGTTGTGGGGATGGGAAAAGCTTTTGAGAGGTTTTGTGTTGTCTTCACCTGTTTTCTCTGATCCTGGAGACATTGAATGTTGTTCATGGACACATGGCTAGGTTCTGCTCCATTTTCTCACCTCTAGAACCATTTATACAATGTACTACATTTAGTCATTTCATTTTTGTGTTTTGCCTGCATGTATGCATGTATGTGCACTACATGCATGCTTGAGGCCCATTGAGGTCAGCAGATGACATCATATCCTATGAAATTGGAGTTACAGATGGCTATGGGCCACCATGTGGATGCTAAGGAGTCAATCCTAGTTCTCTGTAAGAGCAACAAGTGCCCTTAACCACTGAGCCACCTAACTAGCCTCCCTAAATAATTAATTTTTAGAGCAAAGAAAACCTGACTTTGATTATTTCCCTTCACATTTCCTAGGATCAGTATAGGGAGTTATACCTCCCTTGCTATGAAATCTGGCATCCTCAAAGGGCAGGCACTCTGGAGCAATTTGGATTTAAAATATTTTTATTCTAAGTTTCACTGGGAGCATCAATCAAAATATCTATTTCAGTACTTCCTTTCCATGTTAGGATGCCTTTATAATGATATGGGG
>JANHMN010000023.1:14648905-14677845 GCA_030674055.1 Rhabdomys pumilio
GTGTCTATACACACCTTTAAATTCATGGATAGTAAGTAGATGCTCCCCCTCACCAAACATATTACATTTGACTTCTGTCATCATTTTACATTAATAAAAGATATATACACATGGTAACATGAAAATAAAAATCTCAAACACGGTGTTATTCATTGAAAAAATAATTAAGTATACAAGATGTTGTGGCAAAATCATTTCCATCTGATCATGTTTTACAGTTTATTGAAAAGGGTGAATTTCTTTCTATTTCATCCTAAAGCTTTTATGAGATACTATTGAAGCTTTCTTTCAGAAGGTTAAAGTTAAAGGCAATTGCTCTCAGAATTTGTGGCAATAGCCATGGGTAAAATTACATAATTGGTTTATAAGTGTCAGGGATATGAGTCTAACGAGTAAGAAAATATATCAGCTAGATTGTACACGTGCTTTGAAATGAATTTGCTTAGCAGGTTTTTTAATTCAACAGTTTTATCTGGGCATGTTCATCAGACCATGTGAATCTCTTGGAATAGGTGGATAAGGAAGAGAATGGGCCAGTGATGACATAAATTCTAGACAGCTGTGAATCAGGACAGCAGTTCTCAACCTGTACATCGCAATTCTTTTACAGGGATGACATATCAAGTATCCTGCATATACAATATTTACATTAGTTTGAAAATAATAGCAAAATTATAGTTATAAATTATAGTTAGGGGTCACCATAACATGATATACTGTATTAAAGGGTCACAGCATTAGGAAAGCTGAGAACTACTAAGTTAGGCATAAATAAGAAAATAGTCTTTTCCTCTCAGGGAAGAACTCTCAGATACACTTGTGTGTTGCAGCCACCACTAAAGATCATGACAGGAAAACACTCATTGGTATTCAATAAGTTTCCTAAATGACATAAGAAAATGACTATGTAAAAACTATTCTAGCCTGAACCTCACATTAACACTGAAGTTGTGAGACATTTGGAAATAATTTACTTTGGGACTTACAGACAAAGTAATCATCTACTTTTTAGCTAACCTTTGTGGGTTAAGGGAATCTCTCAGAGAATGTGAGGATAAAAATGAAGATCAAATGTAAATGTTGCAGTTGTAGCTTTTGTTGTTGTTTGTTGCTTACATGTTATGGTCTCTCCAGCTTGAATGTTAAAGTTCCTGTGTCCGTGACTGGTAAGCCTACATTACACACAGGGACAATCCTTAAGAACTCAATTTCTCACTTTACAGGTATGGAACCTCCACACATGGAAAATTTAAGAATTTGGGGATTTCTGGACCCAAACCACTGCCTTTTGTAGGAAATATTCTTGCATATCGCAATGTAAGTATTGCTTGAGCTCCTGACCAGTCTTGTTGTGGTTGTCAAAACTGGCTTAGTTCCTGAAATTAGAAAGGCCAGCTCTAGGCTTCTCAGCTCATGGGTTTTATTTTATCTTCCTGGTCAGGATTCTTCATTGAGAGATATCAGGACTGGAGCCTGAGGAAGAGACCATAGAGGAATGCTGCTTTCTGTCTCTCTTAGGCTCTTGTTAGCTTCCTTTCTTAGACAGCTCAGAAGTAGCTGCCCATGAATTAGTTAGCTGTGTCTCTTACATCAACTAACTACCAACATAAACTCTCACAGACATTGACTCCACCGGCCAATCTGATCTTGAAAACTACTACTACTTTATGGCTCTGTTGAGTTGATAATTAAAACAATCTAGGACAGAAAGTAAAAAGGTTAAATAAAATACTTAATTAATGTCTCAGGGTTTTATTGCTATAAAGAGACATAATGATCATAACTCTTATAAAGGATGATATTTAATTGAGTCTGGTTTAGTCTATTATTCAGAGGTTTAGTCTACTATTATCTTGATGGAAAGCATGTCAGCATGCAGGCAGACATAGTGCTGGAGAGGTAGCTAAGAGTTTTACATCTGGATCTGCAGGCAGCAGGAAGTGACTACCACCCTACATGGCTTGAGCATCTAAGATCTCAATGTCAAAAAGTGGAAATGATTTTTGATTAGCCACTGAATGTTGGAGAGGGAGAAGGGGGTGAGAAGAACATCAGTTTCTTTTTTTAGGGTTTGTAGGGCTCTATCCCTGCCATTTTGATCATGTTAGCAAGTATATCCACTTCATTTAAAATTCGGGGTGCACTATCCATTGGGGTATGGAGCCATTCTAGCACCCCCTGAAGTTGGTAAAGGGTTTCTACATGTATAGGAGAGGAGTTAAAGATAAGGAGATGTACAGGTATTGTTGGGTCATACCTAGCAAGAGCCATATCTTTTAGGGCTGAATTGACAGAATTTAGGGCTTGGACTGGTTCTGGGGACAGTGTTCCTGGGGAAGAGGAACTTTTATCTCCTTTCAGGAGGTTAAAGAGGGGTTGAAGAGTGCTTGTGGGAAAGTGGAACCAGGGTCAAAGCCAATTGAGGTTGCTCAAAAAGCTCTGGAGGGAGGTGAGAGTTAACTTTTGAGGGAAAGAAAGGGTGTGTTTGAGAGAGCATATTACAGTAAGGGAGATCTCTGTTCCTAAAAATGCAATGGGAAGAATAAGTTGGATTTTGTGAGGGGCTATTTTGAATCCTAGGGCAATTAAGGAAGGTATTAGCTGGTACTTAAGTTGGGAGGGGGAGGTAGAAACATCTCCCCATAGAAGTATGTCATCCATGTAATGATAGATGCTGAGTCCTTTGTTGAAATAGGGTTTTAATGTAATGGTTACAGCCTCATGACAAATAGTAGGACTGTTAGCCATTCCCTGGAGAAGAACAGTCCATTCATCTCATGAGGCTGGGCCAGAGTTGTTAATGTTGGGTACTACGATTTCAAAGCATTCACAGCCCCAGAGGTGGAGAGGGATGAAAAAAAAAGCAGTCTTTTATGTCTATTGCTAACAGGGGAACATTGGCAGGAATTGCTGAGATGTGGGGTAGCCCTCTTGTGTGGAGCCTCAGACTCACATGGTTCTGTTAATTACCCTCAATTCTTGTAATAGTCTCCATCCCCCTGAGCTCTTTTTATAGCAAACACAGAGGTGTTCCAGGGACTGTGGGAGGGGTGGATATGTTGTAGAGACAACTGTTGCTCTACCAGTTCTTTGAGGGCTCTAAGCTTTTCCCTTGATAGAGGCCACTGTGAGACCCAGATGGCTTCATTGAAGAACCAGTCAAGGCAGGGAGTACCAAATCTAACAGTGGCCCCTAGAATTGGGATGATTTGGAGGAGGGTTTTTGGTGTCTCCTTGGGTACTATTTTCTTTATGAGTAATATCCTCTATCCTCATGTGGTCTCTTTCTGGTTGGGTAGTAAGAACCACGCCTAAGGCATGTAAGATATCTCTCCCTAAAAGATTGATGGCTACTTGAGCCACCAGGAGGCATATAAGGCCTGCAACTTTATCCGGGTCTTCCCACCTGTAGGTCTGTTTGGTGATGAATGTGTGAGAGGTACCCCCTATGCCTAGGAGCTGGGGCCCAGGGATCAGTTGCCAGTCTTGTGAGACCTCTTGTTGTCTTAAAATTGTCCTATCTGCCGCAGTATTAATAATATACTTGAATGATTTATCATCTATTTTAATGGTTAACTTTGGGTGGGAGCCTTCTGAGATGCTGGACACCCATAAGACTTCTATGGGAGTAGCCATCCCTCTTACTGTTTGGGCTGAGGGTTGCCCTGTTTGATGTTTAAAGGCTCTGGTGGCTTACCATTCTTACCATATAGAGCGGTACATTGCCTCTTCCAGTGGAAACTTTTTCTGCAGCGGGGACAGATTGTCTTAGGAGGATTAGAATCTGTTATGGTAGGAGAGTTTTGTGAGCATTCATTCCTCCAATGTTCTGCCTCTCCACATTTGAAGCAGATTCCTTCTGTTTTTACTGCTGCCACAAATGCATAAGCCACAAATGAAACCTGGTGTGATGGAGTTCTTATTTCTCGGGTTGCCACAATCCACCTATAATGATGCTCTTCCCAGAGACCCTGGCAAGCTACTCTAGACTCAGAAGTTATGCCTTCCCAAACAATGGTTTTAAGAAGGCCCCTGGCTGTGGGGTTGGAGATTTTTCTTTCTAAGCTCATTTTAGTTCTGAGAATAAAATCAGATAGGGATTCTCCGGTCTTCTGATGGAGAGAGAACAGGGAGCAGGCAGGGTCTTATGACTCTGAGGGTGGAGTAAGCCTATCCCAAGCTTATGTTGCACAGTGGCAGACCTGCTTATAGTACCCTGCTGGCTGAGTTGCCTGCTGTACTCAAGTAGAAAAATCTTCCTGGCCAAAGAGTTCATTAAAACCCCATTGGGGTTTCATCCCCTCTCTCCCAGTTTTGCCTGACTTGTTGATGACATTCCTCGTGAAAGAAGGCTTCCCACTCTAGAAACACTGGGCCAGGAAGATCAGAACAGCAAATATCTCTCCAATCTTGGAGGTGTTTAAATTGGCAATATGGCTCTGTAGGAAAGATTTTGTCCACAGTGCATGAAAGCCATTTTCCTTCACTGCTTGCCTGAATTCTTTTAGGTCTGAGGCTTGAAGTTGGTACCAGTTGCTAGAGTGGGGTTGATATTAACTTGGAATGCTAGAGCAGTTTGGGTTTCAAGTTCTGTATCAGACTCCTGAGTAGCATGGGAGGCAGGGTTAGGTTTTGCAGAGTTGTTGAGTGGTTGATGGTTGAGTATAAGGGATTATGGAATTTGGCAGGGTTTTATCTATGAGTTTTGAAGGTCTCTCACTTTTGCTGCTTGAAAAGGGGTAGGGGATTTATCTCTGGTTGGATAGGAGTTGGTGGAATAAGGGGAGAGGCAAGTGAAAGCTCCTTTGATATTTTAATGGAGCCTTGACTTTGGATAGGGAAGGGAGGAGCAGAAGGAGAAGATGGTTTGTTTGGCATTTCCTCCAATGCATAAGGAGGAGGAGTGGGTAGATGGATCTTATTTTTCTTATTAGTTGGGTGAGGACTGTAAGATGTGAAATAGGGTGATTTTGGTGACCTTAATCTTTGGGTCATTTGACTGAGGGGTGTCAGGAGCTGTGTTGTGGGTTAGAGTCTGGCAGCAGATAACCCGTATTGACTTGGTCTGATAGCTTGGAGATACCTCATTTACACTCCACTGAGGCACTATTCCTGTGTGACTGATGGCCATAGACCTCTTTGTAGGAGGGGCTGTGAAAGAACCAGGGGCTCAGGAACAAAGCTGAACACCTTCTGTCCCAGTAGGGTCCTGGGTTTGAGGCCTGGGTTTGACCAGGCACCCAGCTGCCTCTCACAGCCCACCTCGCCACAGTTGTTCAAAAAAAAAAAAAAAGTGGACATGTTTGTATCATTTTGGAAGAAAACTCTCAACAGTGTCAAGGTTTTCATTCCAGGCATCTCCTGTATTCTCTCTCCTACCCACTCATATATGTAATGATTACTCTCATTGCCAGTGATAGATAATATCATGAGTTAGTAAACTTGATTCAGTAACATTCAAATTATTTGTGCCCCAATTAGATTAGAGCAATCTACTTAAAACAGTAGTCAACAGAGCAAGATGATTCATCTGGTAAGTGTGTCTCCTACCAACTCTAACCACCTGAGTTTGATGCTTAGAACCCACTTGGTGGGAAGACAGAATTGACTACCAAATGTGGTCCTCTATTGTATACACACACACACACACACACACACACACACACTCAAGCACACGCACACACAGAGAAACATTAAATAAATAAATTGAAAATAATAATAATGTGTTTTCATTTCTTTTCTCTTCCCAGGGATTTTGGGAGTTTGATAGACAATGCCATGAAAAATATGGAGAAATATGGGGTAAGTATTCTGGAAATTTCCAGTGGTTTTCTTGAAATGATTATATATCTTAGTTCCTGGAAGACAACTGTAGGTAATAATCTCTTAAAATAAATGTATAATTATAAGTATTTTAGAGGCTTTTACTACCACCAGTTCCATATGTCACCAGGAATCATGGTTCACAGATTGAATTAGTCTGAGAAAGTTGCATATTTTGACTTTTTGCTTAGACTTGATGGTCCAAAGATGGATCACCTGATTTTTCCTCCCCAGTGTCAGGCTATTCAATTCAATATTCATGTATACACCACCCAGATTAAACAAATATTTCAATTTATTTCTAATTATGATCTCTTTGTAGAACTACTTTTTTTACCCGTCCCTGCATTATACTTTATTTCATGAGACTTCTTTGATACATGGTCAGAATTACTAACTTGAAATAGGACCTGCTCATATAGTTGTGTATTGCATGATTTGGAATATGAGTCTTGTCACATCTGAATCAATAAATGGACTCCCAGGCATGCCTCCACAAAATCTAGCTAGTTGCTTAAATTCTCTCTGCTTTCCCAATGCAGGTTTTTATGAGGGACGACAACCTATTTTGGCTGTAATGGATTTAGACATAATAAAAACAGTGCTGGTGAAGGAATGTTATTCTACCTTCACAAACCGTCGGGTACGCACAATTTTTTAAATTATTTCAACATTTATTAATATACTTATGCACTAGCAGGTGTGTGTGTGTGTGTGTGTGTGTTAGATATGTAGTATATGCACACATGTATGTAGATGTCCCTGACCAGCACATGTAAGGAAGCCAGAGAAGGACGTCAGGTATCCTGTTCTTTTGCTCACTCATTCCTTTAAGATAGAGTCTCTCACTGAACTTGATGTTAAACTGGCAGCCAGAAGCCCCCAACATAATTCTGTCTCTGCCCACCAAACAAATGGAGTTACAAGCACACGTGACCATGCCCAGCTTTTGAAGTTGTGCTTGGGATTTGATCATACACAGCAAACACTTTAATCATTGAGCCATCTCTCCAACACCATGTTTATGCACTAGGTTTTTATCGTGAAGTAACTACACCTTCATAAGGAACTGGGCACAAAAGTACAAGAACGTTTCATTTGTCTTTTCTCATTTTATCCAATGGTAATATCTGTAAACTTAGTATATATTTGTGAAAGCTAATTAATAGAATCCATACATATTATTCCATTATCATCTATTTTATTTGCTTTTATTGTGTATATATGTGTGTGATGCCATACAGAATTAATACATGTATACCTATCTCTAATAACCAATAGCTAAGACACGTAACTGTTCCTTCAACATTGATAAGGCTTCCTCTTGCTAGTCTGATAAAGTAGCCATGTATACTTTCTTCTTAATGGAAGTATATATTTAATCCCTTTATTAGCATATTTTACTATGCTAAACAATGGGTTCTCTTATGACATTTCTTACTGTATATAATGTACTTTTTCAATCTGTTATTAAATTATTTTATTTACTTACATTCCAAATGTTGCCACCTGTCCCCCACTCAGAGTTCTTCATTCTATCCCCCTCCCCTTTGACTCTGAGATAGTGCTCCCCCACCCACCCACCACACACATACAAAAATACTCCCACGTCGCTTCACACAAACCCAGAATCCCCCTTACCTGGAGCATCAAGTTTCTACAGGATAAGAGTCATCCTCTCCCACTGAGGCCAGACAAGGAAGGCCTCTGCTATATATATGCTGGGTGGCACAGACAAGCCCATGTATGCTCTTTGGCTAGTGGCTTAGACTCTGGGAGCTCTGAGGGGTCTGAGTTAGTTGATATTGTTGGTCTTCCTTTGAGGCTGTGATCCCCTTCAACTCCTTCAATCTTTCCCTTAACCCTTCCATAGCGGTTCCCAATGGAATCCCCAATTGGTGCTCAGTTCAATGGTTGGCTCTAATTGTCTGCATCTGTCTCAGTCAGCTTCTGGTAAAGCCTCTCAGAGGACAGCCATGATAGGCTCCTGTCTGTAAATACAACATGATAGTAATATTGTCAGAGTTTGGAGCTTGTGCATAGTTTGGATCCCAAGTTGGGCCAGTCACTGGATTGCCAGTCTTTACAAGGATTTCAGTTTAAATCAGTTCCTGCCTACTCAGCACAGAGTGAACGGATATGCCAAGTATTGTTGCTCTCTAGTCCTCCTTAAACAGTGGTTCTCCGTTTGCATGGAACTTCTGTAGAAAAAGAACACTAGATAATATGGTCCTAAAGCCACATACATTGGCTATGTGCCACCTGACATAGAGTTGGGCATCTGAGACAAATATTTATTGAACATGTTACTAACTATACATCCATAAATATTTTTAAATAAATAATACCTGTATTTTTTACACCTATGGAGTTTTTCAAACTTGTATATGGCAACATCTCTTCTACTTTGGATTCTAGAGTTTTGGTCCAGTGGGAATTTTGAAAAAATCTATCACCTTATCTGAGAATGAAGAATGGAAGAGATTAAGAACATTGCTGTCTCCAACCTTCACAAGTGGAAAGCTCAAGGAGGTAATGAAGTAATAAGCTTTTCATTGGAAACATGAAGAACAGATCTGGGGACAGGTGAAGTGGAGGATCAGAGCCCTTTTCCAGTCAGTGTCCTCTGAATTGGAACCTCCCAACAATGGCATTTGTGTTAATGTGAATTCTTGATTCATCATTGGGAAGGCTGTGTCCACTGAGAATTGAGCCCCCTCATCTTACAACAAATGATATTTTGTTTTGCATGTAGATGTTCCCCATGATTAACCAGTATGCAGATTTGTTGGTGAAAAACATAAAACATGAAGCAGAAAAAGACAATCCCATCACCACAAAAGAGTAAGTACCAGCACAGTTGTTGGGTGCTAGGCTGTTGAATTAGTTAATTTCCTGTTGATGTGAGAAAATACTCCAAGAAAAGCAACTAGGAGAAAAGACTTTATTCTGGCTTACATTTACAGCAGGATAAAGTCCCTCATAGCAAGAAGACATGTTGGCAGGAACAGGAGATTAACTTGATCACACTGCCTCTAACAATCAAGAGATAGGAATCCCAGGTTATAGACTCAAGATCTAGCTGTAGCAACCTACTTTCTATAGAGAGTCTCCACCTCCTAAAGTTTAGAACTTTCCAAAGAGTACCATGGGCTCAGACACAAGGGTTCAACAGTTATTAGTAGATACCATAGCTGTCTGCTGTAATTCTGGACTTTACATTGTTAAGTCACCTCAAGAACCAAATAAAAATGAGTTGTTGGTTTTACAATTTGTCACAACAACTTGGACATCTGCTGGGGCTGAGACCAGAGAAAACTGGAGACTTTCCTGCAACAGTTATGACTGTAGTAGGCCATCCAAGAAAAAAGGACCTCTCCCAGGATAAAGTAGGGTAATGTCTTAGTTTGGATGTTATGACTTTGAAGAGACATCATGACCATGGTAACTCTTATAAAAGAAAACATTTAATTGGAGCTGGCTTAGAATTTCAGAAGTTTCATTCATTATCATCATGGTGGGAAGCTTGGCAGAGTCCAGACAGACATGGTGCTGGAGAAGGAGTTGAGAGTTCTATATCTTGATCAGAAGGCAGTAGAAGAGTCCTACCCTACTGGGCATAGCTTCAGCATATATAAGACTTCAAAGCCTACCTCTACAGTGATACACTTCCTCCAACAAGAAAGCTCTTTCTAATAGTGCCACTTTATATGGACCAAGCATTCACACATATGTCTATAGGGGTTATACCTATGCAAACCACCACAGGTGGCTATATGTAAAAGGATGCCACTTCTTTATATTAGAGCTGTGATTAATCTATCAATTGTTATTTTGGAGATTCTAGAAAACAAAATAAATAGTTTAGAAAGAAGAATCATGTTTTAAAACACAATTGTTAATGTAGATTTCATGAAAATAAATAGCAAGGAAAGCATTCGGCTCGTATTAGGACATTGTATATGCACCATGGAAGTGAAAATGTAGAACTTAAAGCAATTTATATCTCATCATTGGCTTATGAAGAATATCAGTGGATCCATAAATCTTCTCTAGGATCAGCAAGATGGCTATGTGAGTGAAGGAGCTTACCACCAAGATTGAGGACCTGTGCTTGATCCCCAGAATCCAGAAGGGGAAGGAGAGAATTGATCACCACAAGTTGTCATATATATATATATATATATGTCATATATATATATAATGGAACAAGTGTGGTCACTCAAATACACATATATGCATACAGAGACACTCCACAGAAGAAGTAGACATATATGCAATATGCACCCAGACTCAATAAATGAAAGTATAACTATCCTGCTATTTCTTTTTTATTCTATTTTTAAAGAGGGAAGTCCCAGTAAGGCTGTGGACTTTGTAATCAGATCACATTCTTAAATCAACTCTGACTTTTTAAATAATTCAGAAACATTGATGTAACATTCAACCCTCCAAGCAAATGAGGAATGTGTGCACACTTAAGTAGAGGTTTTCTCTAGTGCATGTGGAGAGACTTTTTTGTGTCTTACCAGGAATATTACTGGTTTTCACAATTTACGGTAATACTTCTGCGATCTAGGTGATGTAAGCCCCCAAGGGAGGGGGAATAGCAGATCTATCAGTACCTTGCACTGGCTCTCTCCACATTAATTGTGACAAATACCTCACAGACATCCTTACACGCCAACTTGTTGAAACCAACCACTGAGAATCTCTTCCCAAATGATTGTGTCAAGTTCACGACTGAAATGAACCCTAATACTATTGCTGTCACAACCCGACATGAGAACAGTATTAACACTGTCAAATGATAAAATATACATGAAAAAGTGTGATAGAGGCCTATATTGACCACAGCGTGGATTTGGACAGTGTCTGCCTTCTCGTGGCTTGTGAATTTACTCCCATTTGATCCATTATGTTAGAAGGAATAGGAGGAGGTATAGGTATTAATTCCCATTCCTCTCTTCAGCATCTTCGGGGCCTACAGCATGGATGTGATCACAGCCACATCATTCGGAGTCAACGTTGATTCGCTCAACAACCCACAGAATCCCTTTGTACAAAAAGTGAAGAAACTCTTAAAATTTAATTTCTTGAACCCATTCTTTCTTTCAGTGAGTAAGTGGCCTAACATTTCATTATTTATGAGTGTTTCCATTTTATTTTCTAGCAGTTTTATATATTTTACAATGGATTTTAATTGTTTTCATTCCCCCATTACATTTTCACCCTTCTACTCTCCCACTAGTACACTTCTGTGGGAAAAAAAAAAAAAAAAAAACCTCGCACGGGGGAGTGAGTCCGGCGGCAGGGTCCCATGGTGGTCTGGCAGCGGGGTCCCGGCAGGCTTCCCACACCACCGGCGGAGGGTCCCACATTCACGCAGCTGCTCCGGACTGGCAGCTGCAGTTCAAGGTTCCAAAGGCTGGGAACCTGGCAACAGCAGGCCCAGGAGACACGTGGAGACCAGTTTTCCAAAGCTTTTATTGTTCATGGCGTGGTGAATGGGTGTAGATGGTGTGCACTTCCCCCAAAAAAGTCCGGGGGGCTGACTTTTTATAGGGAGGGGGAAAGGGGGTGGGGATAACTTAATTAACTATGCTCCCCGGCCTTTAGATAACTCATTAATATTTAAATCTCTGGAGGTGGAGACCTCTACCTGTGTCCTACATGGTGCAGGTTAAATTTACATTTTTGTGAACTTTATTTCTCATATATGACCCACTTCAATGAGTTGACTTATAGCTCTTAGTGATTTTAAAGATAGTCACATTCATCAATGTTGTCAGTTATGGAATCTTCTTGTCAACTCAACAGCCCTGTACATTTAGCTATCAACTTCCTAGCTACTGCGTATGTGAGCAACAAGCAGTCTGATTTGTAATATCCTGTAAATAGATTTGTATAATTTGTCACCTCTTATGTCTAGTTTCCTAATTGTTATGTTTTTAAAAGTCCCTTATAGGCTAAGGGAATGGGTCAGGCATTAAAGTTTGTATTTCAGTGTGCCCTTTTAGTGGCTGAATTTGTCACTGATGGACATTCAGAATTTTTTATATTGTTATTAATACTGTTGCTCTAAATATTTTTATACAAGACTGAACAATAGTTTTCTTTTTTTGTACATTTACTCAAGTGGAAATGATCACATCACCAAGTAGACCGACTACATGGCCATCAAGCTTCCAGGAAATTACTGTTTCCATCTATCACGTTTCCATTGCCGAGCCACTGCACTTGGCTTTTACCTTGAATTTTGTTAACTGAACACAGATCCTCACATTTGCAAGGCAAGCACATTACACACTAAGTTATCTCACCACCCCTAAAGCTCTTTCTTAAACACTATTAAGTGCAACATTTGACTAAAGCTTGATTTATTCTAACAGACCTTAGTCTAACATGTAAAAGGTGACAGCAGGTGACACTGACATCACTGATAAGTTGGTAAATAAACTGACTTGCCCTTTTCCAGCCAACGATCTGGAACCTGAGATATATCACAGAGGGAATGCATCCTGGTTGACTTTTTGATGACTTTTGTTGTTCTGAGTATCAGATTAAATGTAATTGTCCCAGGTAAATTTTATATTTTCATTGTGATTTCTTTTTCCCCCTCTAGAACTCTTTCCATTCCTCACCCCAGTTTTTGAAGCACTTGAAATAACTGTGTTTCCAAGAGATGTTATAAGGTTTTTTAGAACTTCTGTAGAACAAATGAAAGAGAAGCGCATGCAAGAAAGAGTAAAGGTAACGCTGGTCACACAATGGTACTCATTTATTGACAATGTTAATGTAAATGTGAGTGCACATTTGTTCCATGTGATTTTCAAAAATAAACAAGGTTAAGAACATAGAAATGTTTATATTTTGAAAAAGATTCAGCATTTGGAATAGATATAAAATAAGCCCAGGAGAAAATATTTAAAATTAAATGATACATACTATGACTGGCATGATATGAAATGAATGTTTTTGAGGTGAGAACTTCATATGACAAAAAATGCCTTGCATACAATTAGTGTGGATGTAAATTAGTTAGGAGGATTTTGAAAAACATTATAGCTACATTTCAACTCAGGATCATGTATATGGTGGACAAACACATCATCCTTGAATAGTGGTCCAAGTCGCCATGGGTACATAATTCAGTCCTATCCTAGAGTTGTATATTGGGAAGAGAGTCTATAGCTTTAATGTTGGATCAGGAGATCCCAATGTTGCAACCATTACTAATGGCTCACTTCTTCAAGGATTAAGGTCTGTGCTTTTAGATCATACAACTAACTTTGCACCTTCCGAAAACTTTTCTTTCATCAGAGATTGGATTTTCTTCAACTGATGATAAACTCCCAGAGTTCTGGAGACAGACAGGCTGATCAAGGTAAGTAAAGACGGGTCATATGTACTGACGTGCAACCACAAAGACAGATGTTTGTTGTGTAAATAACCGAGAGGCTTCCATGTAAATGAGCAAGTCAGTAAATTACAGAATAACATTTTTGAATATTATACATACAGTCAGAATAAATTTCTAGAAGTGCAGTATTGTTACTGTGTTCAAAACCTGAAGAGTAGTCATAGCATATGATTCAGGCCTGAAAGTCATCAGTGGTTCCTGTATCTTGTACCACAGAACAAAATATCATCCTCATTAGATCCTCGGAGTCAGAAGTTATGCCTGGAAATTGGCATCCAGTGAGCACAACAGTCCCACAGGAACAGCGGTGATGGTCCCTGTAAACACAGGGTGCTAGTCTACCCAGCCTTTGGTTTACAGTGAAGCTTTGGTTTCCTCTCTAGTTAATAAGGAATGTATTTTAAAAAGCCTTGGTACTAAGCACATATCCCATTCCTTTTCAGTTTTTCCCCTGCTTATTTCCTATCATGGACAATTTCTGAGGAAACCATTGCTGTGATAGTTGAACAATAATGGCTTTCTAATTCTACCAGGTCCTATGCAGCTATAGTCCCATTATAAAGAAAAGACAGATGTCTGTCTTTTTGAGTATTTTCCCTTTCTTCTCACCTGTCTTTCTTTGTTTCTTCTTTCCTCACTCCCTTCTCTCATCCTCCAACTTCTCCCACACATTTCTCTCTCCAACATAATCCTGTTCTTTTATCATCAGAATTTATTTTGACACACAGATTCAAGTACATTTGCCTAGTGTAGAAGCTCTTTCATTTGAACTCCTAAATTCTTTCTTAAGCCAATTGGATGTTGATTTATTAGAACTAAGCAGGTTTGCGTCTCTACTTAGCTACCACACCAGAGAGCAGGGTTCTGAGGTTTTTGCCTTCATACACTACTTTCATGTGTTGGTTATTTTCTTGTTGCTGTGAGAAGATACATGACAATCAGAAACCTAAAGGAAAAAGGGTTTGATTTGATTTGTTGATCAAGCTGGTCACTCATTCATTTTTTGGAGACTTGACAACTCATGTGACTAGGCATGATCACAAAAACTACAAAGAATGGCCAGGAAGTGTAGCCAGGCTACCAAACCTCAAGGTCCCACCTCAGTGACTCACATCATCCAAGGAGGCTACAACCTTCACAAACATCACCACCACCTGTGGACCAAGTGTTCAGATAGATGAGATTGAAGAGGTACTTGACATTCAACCCACTACAATAACACAAAGTTTATTATCACTGAGACAAAGAATCTGATTGGCCATCTTTCCACTAAGAACAGCACAGATGTCATGATCAACAAACCACAGCTCTAAAAACCCTTGCAACATTAATTTTCCACTGTGGTTTACTCTTTCCATTTTGAATTTACAAGGTTGGAGCAGGCCATGTGTTTCTAAAGGTCTTACACTACCTATTACTCAGTGCTTAACTATTCAGTGCTTAATTGAGCTGAGCTTCTGTGTAAATTAAAACCCAGGAAATAAGATAATACTTGTCAGGAGCAGTGTGGTTCACATGAAGCATAGCTAGGGGAAGGAGATATTAAGAAAGATTACTTTCAGCTATGATTGAACAGCATTGCTAGCTTTATTCTATAGACACATATTTTTTGTGTGTTCCATGCTCAATGCTCCTTCTACTGACATTTTTTTTTACTTCTGCTGCATTAGGACATTTATTAGTATATGGCTAGTCACCATACCTGTAGCTTCTTATTTACATAATTAATATTTAACATCATTAATTTGGAAAGACTAGTAATCATTGCTTATTAATTGAAATTGTTCAAAATATATCACACCTCATAAAAGCTGTTATTTTGATTCGAAAAAATTAAGTTTGTTTTGAGACTCTGTATTTCAACTTCACTTGTGCTGTGAGTCCATAGATTACACTCTGAGTAGCTTTAAGAACATTTTCTCAGATGATTTAAGGTATATGTACTTCACAGTTCTGTTAATGTCCATGCACTCAAATCTTTGTATTGAATGCTTACTCAAAGTGGTTCTGGCTATATTTTACCAAGAATAATATAATTTTTCCTAAGGGAGAATATTATTCCCCCTTTTATTTATAATAATAGACTTCCAGAGGCTATCTAGGTTTCTCCATGTTGAAGAATAGTTACTCCACAGGCAAAAGACCTTCAGTTTGAGTTTCCTCAGTACCCACATAAAAAGTCAAATATAACTGTACATCACTGTAACCCCAGCATTTGAGAACAAAGATAGGAGAATCCTAAAGATTTTTTTTCTCACCAGTACAGCTGAAAGGGCAAGCTTCCAGGTCAGTAAAAGATACTGTTGCAAGGAAATAACACAGAAAAAGACATACAAAATAATAGTGGCATGGAAATGTGAACATTGACCAGTTAACTATCTGGATAATCAGCTCTGCTGATGTCTGTAAGACATCTTGCTTTCACCCTCACACCATGTATCACATGAACATACCACACAAACACACACACACTACATTCACCCACACATGCCCCACATACACACACACACAAACCACACTCATACAAACTCTCATACATTCTTGTATACTCATACATACACCACTCATACTTTCATACATACACATAAAACACACACACACCTAATATACCACACATACACAAACACTCACATGGTTTACATAGGTTGCTCCTCATCTAAACCGTGATTTATACCCACCTCCCTCACCTAAAATGTTATGGCCTTGTGTGATGAGATAGTTCAACAGGTAAAGACACTTGCTTTCAAGTCCAAGAACTGAGTTCAAACTCCAAGACCCAAAGAATAATAGAAAAAAGAATTCACACTTGCAAGATTCCCTCTGTCTTCTAAACACAAAAACTGGCTTCTAGCTTTGGCATGATAGAGTCTACATGCGCATCCATCCATCCATCAGTCAATGTACAGATCAATGAAACAAAATGTGTTTCCTTTCCTTCCAGGTTTATCTGATCTGGAGATTGCAGCACAGTCTATTTTCTTTATTTTTGCTGGCTATGAGGCCACTAGCAGTGCTCTTTCCTTTACTTTGTATTTGCTGGCCACTCACCCTGATATCCAGAAGAAACTGCAGGATGAAATTGATGGAGCTCTGCCCAACAAGGTGAGGAGACAAGATCTGGAGAAGGCAGTGGGGAGGTGGGGAGAAGTAGTAACACAAATGGCATCTTATCACATCCAATAAGAAATTTTCAACAAAGTTACTAGTTTCTTAACCATCTGTATTTAAGAAGGTTCTGAAAAGAGAAATTAAGGAGGAACAGGCATCAGATTCTGTTTTTAGTAAAACAACGTCTTTGTAGACAAATGCTGAAATAGATTTTTTCATTATCTGTCACCAAAAACTAACAAGAAACATCCTCATGTCACAGTAGCAAGGACTTATGAGCACTGGTTATTCACATGTCTGGACAGTCAATTCTTTTGATGTCATGCACTGTACTGTTACTTCTTGTCGGCTGACTATGACTGGCTTTGGCTGCGCTGGGGTAGTCAGATGGATTTTGTGCAACCCCACATATCTATTTCTGCTAATAGGTGACCCCTGACTCACACTCTTAACTCTACATTGTGTTCAGCCCAACAATCCCACAAAGTATTAGTTACACTGGTCTTCAGAGCTCTGCTCAAACTGGGAGGCTATAAGTGTAAGGTTGCCTGGTCTCTGCGGTGGTCTATCTGACTTATCATTCTCCTCAGGGTTCATAGACAAGTCCAGAAGAAGCAACCCACAAACTGGATCAGCAACAGAGAATGGGGCTGGGTAATGGATCCAGTTCTCACTGTTACTTTTACCAGGGTTGAAACTGTACATTTGGATAATAGTGACTTATATGTCTTTTGTCATTGTTTAGTATAGAAGAGACTACTAGCACCTCCTCAAATCACTTAATTTTTATTTTTGATGTACAATCATATTGCATACCTCTAGTTAATTTTAAACTTTTTTTAATTGAAATAGAACTACAGGACTTTACTTCTTCCTTTTTTCACTCCAGCCTATGCCCCAAACCTCTCTTCTCACTCAAATTGGCAACTCCTTTTGATTATTCTTGTTACATAAATATATGCATATGTTTGTATGTATATGTATATATGTATGTACACACACACATGACATAATAAGTCCACTTTTGTTGTTTGGGAATCGATATTTTCAAGGCTGACCACTTTATGATGGACAATCACTAAGAAGCCTCACCCCTGAGAAAGGCTATATAAGACAAGTATTTGGTTAAAGGCTGGAAAGGTGCTAATTGGCCCACGGGGACTTGACAAGACACTAGGGAAGGGGGCAAAAGATGGAACAAGAGACACAAAAAAGAAGCACCTGTCTGAATGTCTGATCAAGTGCTTAAACTTTATTGTTCAGGCTGCAGTTATAAAGGCAAGCAGGCAGGGGGCCATCTAACATTCAGGGTCTAGGGTCATCCCATAATTGCAAAGTTCTCTAAGCCCACAAGAATTTCTAGCCCAAATTGCTTATCTAAATACTTTCTCACAAGCAAGAAGGCAATTAAAACATTTCTTGGCTTGAGTTGCTTATCTGATTAATATTTTCTCTCTGGCAGGAGCACTATAAAGTATTCCTTAACTCAGGCTGTTTACTTAACTGACATTTGCTCTCAGGCAGAAGGGGGTCTTGGCTCCCAACACTAATCAATTAAGAGCTTGGCTGCAATTTCAGAGACCTGCATTTCATTCCTAACACCCACATCAGGAAGCTCACAACCACGTGTAGCTACAGTTATAGAAGCTCTGACACCCTCTTCTGTCCTGCTAAAGCACATGAACTCTCATGCACAAATCTTTACACAGATAGATACACCTAAATAAAATTTAAAAAAAAAAATAGAGATTTATCCTCATCCATATTTTATATACTTTCATATACATGTGTAGCTTCTTCGTGGAAAGTAACCCTAACTGTGGCACATTGTTGTGTAATTCTCAGTGTCGATTAGTAGTGGTTATTGACACGAGAAAGAAAAAGTAGTACATGACAATTTTGAGCATTATCCTAAAGAACTGCTTCTCAACTGGGATATTGAACAGGTCAAAAGATATGAGTTATTAAAATGCTGTATAAATGCTAAGTGTCTTTATCAATAGGAGTTATTCTATGGTACTCCAAGCAAAACCCCACAGTAGTACTTCTTAGATGAAAATTAACTCTGTCCCTCTGCATCCCACTCCCTCCCTCTCTCTCCATCACTCTTTCTCCCTCTTCCTTTCCACCCCTCCAGGCACCTGTCACCTATGATGCCCTGGTACAGATGGAGTACCTGGACAATGTGGTGAATGAAACTCTCAGATTGTATCCAGTTGGTGGAAGACTCGAGAGGATCTGTAAGAAAGATGTTGAAATCAATGGGGTGTTCATTCCCAAAGGGACTGTGGTGATGGTACCAACCTTTGCTCTTCACAAAAACCCGAAGTGCTGGCCAGAGCCTGAGGCATTTTGCCCTGAAAGGTACAAGGATGTGGGAGAAAGAAACTACTCATAGCCAGACTAGTCCAAGCATGATGTGTTGTCTCTTGGTATTAAATTAATGTTTGTAGCAAAAACATTCTGTCTGTCTGCCTACCCGCCTGCCTGTCTACATAAACTTTCAGGAAAGCATATCATCTGCCATAATTTTCATGACACTATCTTTTTTATGTATTGGGCTTTTAATTCATCTCAGGTTGTTCCTTGTCATTCTCATTAGTTGTCCCCATCACTTTTAGAGAGCATTTGAGTTTCCCATTTCACTAGAGTTTGCCTCCTAGATATTCTAATATGGCTGTAATGATTTTTGCTATATACCTGGAGATCTTCCTCCTGATGGTTAGAGCAGCTCTGATAAGGACAGAGAAGCCCATGGGTCCCCACATTTTTGTTTCTAGCTGTCATCCTAACCAGCTCCCTTACTGGTTCTTCTAAGGCTATGCCAATTGCTTCTCTAGAAGCCTTTATCCATGGCTCAATTTTGGAGCTAAGGTCAGGCTGCTGTCTGAGCCTTAAGAAAATGGAAATTTAGCACTGTGCCTAAGCAAGTCAAAGGACCAGTGATTAGATATATACTGACCCCTAACTGTGTATATTCTGCTATTAGAGTCCATGTCTTAGTGGTTGTGGACTATTGCCACTATAATATTTACTGAGTGAGTCCATTGACATTGAACCATCCCAGGTGACTTCTGTGTTCCCTACAGTCTCAGCAAGTCCACCTCCTGTAGCATGATAACTATAGAAGCACAAACCACCAATTATATTTGTTAGATTTCTTTAAAGTAAAACAGATATTACATGAAAAATTAATATATGTCTAATATAAAGAATGTTTGACAACTATAAAAGAGTAATCTATAGATGTTAATATACTCTCTAAATGAAACTCTATGTGCCCAGCAACCTTTCACCCATGCCAGCTGTTCCACACACACCTTCCACATTCTCTCTCTCTCTCTCTCTCTCTCTCTCTCTCTCTCTCTCTCTTTCTCTCTCAACTATCTATGTGGGGTGTGTGTGTGTGTGTGTGTGTGTGTGTGTGTGTGTGTAAGACACATGTTTGTACATAACATACCATTCATAAATATTTCACAATTTTTTTCAAAACAGAAAATACTAGGTTAAAATATTAACCATTTTACTATAATCACCCTCCTCAAAACATTATTCTTCTCTTAAATATTTAAATAGAATCAAATTCAATTAAAATGTGTCTACTCCTCTAGAATTTTACACCCAAGGAAACATAAAGCAAAGAATCAATAATGACATTACAAAATGGAGTAACATTGTATATTTTGTTAAAATATTTTAATTAAATATTCAATAAGAAAAGAAGGGAAGTAGGAAGAACCAAAATGAAGAGGAATCAGCAGAAGCAGAATTAAACAAAGAAGGGAGGGAGAAGAATAAGGAGAAAGAAAGGAGAGGAGGGGTAGTGGAAGAAGAAATGGAGGAGGGAGAGTGAGAGGAGCAACGCTGGGAGGAAGAGAGAAAAGATCTGGAATAAAGAAAGACAGGAAATGTAGTTAAAAGGAAAGGAATAATTGAGAGGAGAGGAGAGAATAATAGAGTAAAAGGGAACAAACTTTCAATAATTGTAGGTGTTATGTCTTCTGAGCCCAGTGGGCAAGTGAACCATAGAAGTGTTAATTGAGACCAGGACTTGCTTTCCTTTCAGGGATCTTGTTTCTTTTTTTGTTTGTTTGTTTGGTTTTTTTTTGTTTTTGTTTTTTCGAGACAGGGTTTCTCTGTGTAGTCCTGGCTGTCCTGGAGCTCACTCGGTAGGCCAGGCTGGCCTCGAACTCAGAAATCTGCCTGCCTCTGCCTCCCAAGTGCTGGGATTAAAAGTGTGTGCCACCACCGCCCGGCAGGGATCTTGTTTCTTATGTGACTGAATACTAACATACAACTATGCTAAATGCACTTTTTTGTTTAGAAATAAACTTTCTTAAACTAGGTGTGGTGGCCCATTCCTTTAATCCCAGCATTTGAGTCAAAAGCAGATCTCTGTGAGTTTGAAGCCAGCTAGTTCTACACAGACAGTGTCAGATGAGCCAGGGCTACACACTACAACCTTGTGTCGAAAGATAGATAGATAGATGATGGATAGATAGAAAGATAATAAATATTTTGAACAGCATTCTTGATACAGCTAAAAGCTTCTCCATGGTAAAGGGAAATAGAGAGGACTGTAGCCTACAACTTCTATAGTATATCACACAATCCAGGGCCTAGGTAACATCACTGAAGAGGGGCTGGACAGACTAGCAGCTACAGAGTTGGTGCTACAAAATGGTGGTGGTAGAGAGTGTGCTACAAAATGGCTTCCGGACAATGCATGGCCATTTTCATCATAACCACAAACATTTGTGACAACCTGTAAAAGACTTGCACACATTAAAAAATGAGCCAGGAAAGGAGGAGGAGGACTATTTTGGAAGAATGGATCCAAAAAATCGGATCACAGTGTGTTATATACAACTAACAAAAGTTTCAAAAAGCCCCAGCAAGATTTTTTTTATAATTTTAGCATTTTTTGTTTACTTTACATACCAATCCCTGTCTCCCCTCACACAGTCTCTCCCTCTTCCCCTACCCCCTTCTCCTTTGATAGGGTGGAGGCTATCCCTTGGGTATCTCCTTACTCTGACACTCAAGTCTCTGCAGGGCTAGGTCCATCCTCTCCCACTGAGGCCAGACAAGGCAGTGCAGTCAGGAGAACAGATTCCACAGACAGGGAACAGCTTTAAGGATGGTCCCTACTCCAGTTGTTGGGGGACCCATATGAAGACCAAGCAACATATCTGTTACATATGTGCAGGTGGGCCTATGGCCGGGCTGTGTATGCTCTTTGGTTGGTGATTCAGTCTCTGAGAGCCCCGAGGTTCCAGGTTAAGTGACTCTGTTGGTCTTCCTGTGGCATTCCTATCTCTTTTAAGGCCCTCATTTATCCACCCAACCCTTCCATAAGACTCCCCAAACTACATCCAGTGTGTGGCTGTGTGTCTCTGCATCTGTTTTAGTCATCATCTGCTAGATGGAGCCACTCAGAGGACAGATACTCCAGAAAGATTCAATAAGTAACACAAACAAGCATGCTGTCCACTATTGTTTGTGGGTATTTACAAGATAACAAGTGGCTGTGGTGGAGATTGTGGTTCATTAACTTGTCTTTATCTACCCCTGTGGGACAAGGTTCAGCAAGAAGAATCAGGACAGCATCAATCCTTACTCATACCTGCCCTTTGGGAACGGACCCAGGAACTGCATTGGCATGAGGTTTGCTCTCATGAACATGAAAGTTGCTCTTGTCAGAGTCCTGCAGAACTTCTGCTTCCAACCTTGTAAGGAAACTCAGGTCAGTGTAATGTCTCAAAAAGTTACATGTAGTTTGGTATTTTAATTGAGGGCATCTATATGCAAACAAGTGTATGCTTGCTTGCTTTTTAATTTATTCTGTGAGCTAAGTGACTCCTTTTTGACATCTGTTGAGGGTTGTTAGGTTCTCCAGTTTAGAAGCTGTATCTCTTGCTTTAAAAAAAGAAGTACAACAATTTTCTAAATTCAGAGGCTGGAGAGTGATTCATTCAGGAAAATGTCTCCATTGTAAGCATGAAGACCTGAGTTTTATCCTCAGAGCCCAAAGTTTTATAAAACTAGATGGCTCGTATGACACCTGAGGGAAAAGTTTTTATGTGCTTATATGGCATATTGAATCTTTTCATGAATCTCTTCCTTGCTTCTGTGTTTGGTGACACTTCACTGTTTGGCCCTCACTATGCTTTTTGTAACTGTTGCAGATTCCTTTAAAACTAAGAAAAAATGGGTTTTTTCAACCAGAAAAACCCATCATTCTAAGTGCTGTATCAAGAGATTGAACCATAAGTGGAGCTTGACGTTACACCTACCGTAACACCATGTCTCATGGCACCAGAGGCCAACTAATTTGTGAAGAAAGTGCAGAAATGAAGATGGGATTGATTCTTTTCATATAGGGAGGATGCTGGGCTTTCATCAAGCTCCTCACCTCTTCTAACCACCAAAGTTCAACAATCTCATGCTTCCCAAAATAAACAAAAGCAAGAGTACTTTGTGTATCTGTTTTTATTTATTTATTTATTTATTTATTTATTTATTTATTTTTATTGGATATTTTATTTACATTTCAGATGCCAATCCCTTTCCCCATTTCCCCTCCCTAGAATACCCCTATCCGGTGACCCCCTCTTTTCCATTTGGCTTTTATACAATTTTTTAAATGTTAATCAAGGGCTTTATAAGTATGGTAATGCTCAGTCAGAAGTGTAACCTAATACCCAACCTAGCTATGTAAACTATCTTTGACTAGTGGAGACACGTGAACTTCTGCCTCCATGCCCCCTCTCTCTTTCTCTCTCTTTTTCTCTCTCATTACCTAGCTTCTCATCTACTTCATCTTCTCCTCTCCTTACTCCATCTTTTCCTCTCGGTGCTCCTTTCCCCTTAGCTCCTCCTACATATTACCCTTCCTGTTAAAATAAAGCTTTTCTCTCAGAATACAATTTGTGTATCTGTTTTTAATTCAATTTTTTTTTACTTTTGATTTGGTTAGATAGAGTTGGCTGGTCTATTGTTTTTAAAACAGTGTCACATTTACCCCAGGCTGGATTTGAACTCACTAAATAGCAGTGGATATCCGGGAGCCATTTATACCACCTTCTAAATGCCAAGATTATAGCCCTGTACTACTCAGCCCAGCTAAACTGCCACCTCACAGAATAATGAGCAGTTGTCTGTTAGATAGCAGTGATGCTCTTGTTTGTTTGGGTCTTTTTGCCCAGTTAGAATACATGAGCTGACAACATGGCTGTGTGTATAAAGCCCTCATTGTGTAAGTGCAAGAACTGGAATTCAGAGCCCCAGAACAAAGTTAAAAGATGAGCAGGCTTGAAGGACACACACAATCCCAGTACTGAAGAGACAGGGGCAAAGTATCCCTGTGCAAACTGACTAGCTAGACTAATCAATTAGTAATCTTTATGCCTCAGTAAAGTGGAGAGAGATTGGAGGGAGACTTTGTCAACTTTGAACTTCCTCAAGCACCCTGTACATGTGTGTTTCTACTCTCGCACACATGTGTCCCCACACATGTACACAACAAGCACACATACATATACAAATTAGTCAACATATTATGACTTCTGAAATTTGAATGTAACATGCAAATTGTTCAGAGCAATCTTTTACTTATCCTACTGAAGGCAATTCATTCAGCCAGTGGAAGTCAGGTTAGGCTGCCCATGAGCCATACAGAGCACATAAACTATCAATTTAAATAAGAAGTAGCACACTGAGTGCAATCCTTATGTCACCAGGTGAATGGATCAAAAGGATATAAGGAAGAGAATTGGACACTGATCTAACCAACTCCATTTCATCCTAGTTCTGCCTGTTTGGCTTGTTCTTTCTGAGTTACACCTCCACACATTTATCTTGGACTATAAGAATGATGAGACTGATTGATAAGCATTATAGAACAAAGATACTTTCTTTCAGCAATGAAACCTAAAGAGAAGATCATATACGCAAAACACACACACTGTGGGCAACTATCTCTAATGGCAAGATTTATCACATAGTATGAGCAGCCAACACATGGGAATGCAAATGATGACAGCAACAACAGCTTCTCTAGAGACCCCTGCAGAAGCAAACATGAAATAGTATTTTTTAGACTATTGGTTTGGCCAAGATTGCTTTTCTACCCTTCATACATACCTGTCTTAATTGGGGTTTCTATTGATGTGATGAAGCCCCATGACCATATGCAACTTGTGGTGAAAGGATTTTTCATCTTACAGCTTTGAATCAGTCCACCATCCAGAGAAATCAGGGCAAGAATTCAGGTCAGGAACTTAGAGGCAGGAGCTCCATGGAGGAACACCGCTGACTTACTTGTTCCTCGTGGCTTGCTCAGACTACTTTCTTATACAGCTCAAGACCACTTTCCCAGAGATGACACTCTCCACAGTAAGCTGGGCTCTCTCACATAAATCATTAATTAAGAAAACATACTACAGATTTGCCTAGAGGACAGTCCTTTTACAGTAGTTTTCTCCATTAAGATTCATTCTTTCTAGATGGCACTAGCTTAAATCAAGGTGACATTTATAACTAGCCAGTATGATATTCTAAACACATCCTCTGATTTCTTTCCATAAATTCTCAAAGCCCAGGGACTAAGGAGATGAGACACTGAGTAAAGTGCTGGCCATGCAAAGATAAAGATGTGAAGCATTTCCCCAGCACCCACAGAAAAAAATGACAGAAGGCTCCCATGGACTCACTGTTTACCCAGTGTAGCCAACTGGTGAGAGACCTTGCCTCAAAAACTAAGGTGGAGAGCAATAGCGGAAGATACTTAATGTTGACCTGTAACCTACATGTATTCTCAGCGGTGTGGGCTCCCACATACACATACATACAATACATTCATACAATCTCAAAGCTCCTGTTAACAGACTCGTCAATAAACTCATTTGTCTGTTCTTCTCAACTTGGCCTTCTTAACCAAATCTGCCCCCTTTGTCCTCTCCCTCTATTCATCTCTTTAATTATCATATGCAGATAGTCAGTTAAGTCTATACTATGGGGATTCTCAGAACCCAGACTTTTGCTCTAACCCTGGTATCAGATCAATAGCAAGACGTATTTATTTCTGAGCCTAATGCTTTCTCTACTGTTATCTAAAATTGGACTTTGACTTGTTAAGGACACAAAAAAAGATAAGTACATCAATACTGATAAGTCTGTTTCAAACACCTGTCTGATTAATTTTACATTAAAGTGATGTAAACATCACCAAGTCATCTCAGACTGCAACCTGAGTTGCTTCTGGCTACAACTGACCTCTGTCCTATGGCTGTGAGTCATCTGTGTACTCTAAGTATTTTTAGCAACTTGTTAAAGACATGTGGTAAATGATTCAATAAATGTGAGTAGGGATGAAAGTGCTGCGGTTATCAGGATGTATTCCCATTACCTAATGTCAGCCTGTATATCTGCAGCTCCATTCTCAGTATTATCTCTTCATGTTTAAAGCTACCATTTAAAACAGAACAAAGTTCAGAAAAAGCACGCCTCCCTTTATGGCCCTTTATAGGCTAAGATTTTTGCATTGGATGAGCCACAGTGCTGGCTGGGTTTTAGTTTCAAGAAATGACTATGCTATCTATTCTTACACAGTTAGACTACAAGCCTATAGGTGATAGGACAGATGAAGCTCTTGTGACCTGTATTGCAAGATCTTCTAATGCAAATTAAGTGTTTCAGAGTAAACTGCTACTTCCATAATAGTTTTATATTTTATGAGCTTGCGTGTGTGTGTGTGTGTGTGTGTGTGTGTGTGTGTGTGTGTGTGTGTACAAGCACACATATCTATATGGAGGTCAAAAATCAACATCATGGGTTTTTCTCAACCACACACCACTTCACTTATTGAGACAGGGTCTCTCACTGGATCTGACTGGCCAGCAAGCTCCTGGGATCTTTCTGTCTCTACCTTCCCACCTCTGGGGTTACATGTATGGCTTTCTGACTTACACTCCAGGAGTTCCAACTAAGTTCCTCACAGCTATGTGGACAGTGCTTCTCTGTTGAGGATAATATTGAATATGGCAGCACCTAACCTGGCTTGTTCTTATGGGGACACCATGTTCCCAACTAGACAAGGTCTGAGGCCAAGAACAGTGGCATGTTCTCACTGCTGCTCAGTACAGACTGGTCAGAAGCATTGACCCTGACACCCACTAGACACCAGCGTGGGAAATGGCGCTGTCAGTCTACCAAGCTGTCTCCACAAAGCTTGGCTGAACCTCAGACAATGCCCGCTGTCCATGCAGTACCCAGTAGAAATGAAACTCTACAGCTTAATTATTATCCAAAGGATTTATAAATTTGGAAATGTTCCAATAACAAAATGCCCACACAATTAGCATTGTTACCCAATACCTGACATTAGATAGAATTTGTTACCCAGAACTGTTCTTGATGCATCTGTAGCTCTCCATGGCTGCTACATCTCCCCTTTCTCTCCTCTAGCTCCACCTCTTCCTTCTCCTCTTCCTCTCCTTATTTCTCCCACATTAACTCCTCCCAAATTACCATGTTTATTGTAAAATGTAGTGGGGGAAATATCCTGCTACACTTCTCCCTTGTCCTGATTTTATATTTTTAAAGTATAAAGGCCTTTGAATTTGGGCAAACTCATTACATCATCTACAGTAAGGACACAGCAATTTCTCCCTAGTTTTCATGTACTCTGCATGCTTTGATTGGGATTTCCACAGAACACCTTTTACATTTGCATGACTTGATTCCTGATTTGTCCCTGCTGGGATCAGACTAAGACATACATGGTCTCTCATGAGAGGAATCTCAAAAAAGAATCTGAATCTCAATGAAATTTGCTGTTGCTCTCTTGAATCTTGCCATTTCCTACAGTGAGCCTAGTAAGAGAATGTGGTTTTCTATTAGTCTACCACAATTCTAACATTTTTTAATAGTAGATAATTTGTGTTGATCTTATTTGCATGCAGTATAAACCATGCATGTTACAATAGGTCAAAATATCCATACATAAACATGTAATTACCTTTCTACTAGAAATATTCTGTGTAACTATGTAGAAGGAAGCACCATAATTACATCCAAAGTAGTATGAGATAGAAAAACAGCCTAATAAAACTTATGCAAATCTCCAGAATGTAAAAATATTCCATGTGTTTTTTTAACTTTTTTCTATTATTGTGACAAAGAGCACAGCAATGGGAGCCTATGAGGAGCTACTCAACTTAGAATGCACAAAAGATTAAAAGGGAGAAAGTAAGCAGGAAAAAAAGGAATATCCAAACCTAGCAACATAGCAAAAACTTCCCACCATTACGTGAACTGACATAAGAAAGATAATTTGACAATTGTAATTAATGAAAGGACTGAAAGATTACAAGCTGTGGGAACAGCATCAGGGTCAAAAATGACAAAGTCAAAAGCAGTTCATGAAGGCAGACATGGAAACAATGAAGGTTCTTGAAAGGATGGGATCCAAGGATGGTATCCAAAGATGAGATCCAAGAAAGGTCAGGAGTCCACTGGAGCTGGAAAAGTCCCACTTGAATTCTCCAAAAAGAAGGAAGTGATCCTTTGGTTTTCATTTTCAAACATGAATTTCTATAATTCTAATCTATGAAGCTGACCAAGACAGCATTTGTTTTGTGTCAATTTGTCAGATGTATTAGTGACAGGAAACTAGAGAATAGGAAACAAGAAGCATACATATATACACATACACATTTGAAATAACAGGAGTGTATCCTTTTTTATGAAGAACAACATTTATTTTGAGCTGGATTACAGGTTCAGAGGTTCAGTCCATTTTTATCAAGGTGAAAGCATGACAGCATCTAGGCAAGAATGGTGCAGGTAGAGCTGAGAGTTCTACATCTTCATCTGAAGGCTTCTAGTGGAAGACTGACTTCCAGGCAGCTAGGATGAGGGTCTTAAACCCATGCCCACAGTGAAAGGACTACTTCAACAAGGCCACACCTCCTAATAGTGCCACCTCCTGGCCCAAGCATATATAACCCATCACATTCCACTCCCTGGCTCCCATAAGCTTGTTCAAACATATGTTGTCTATGGAGGCCATATGTAAATATAGCATAATGCAAAATACATTTAGTCCTACTTCCAAAGTCCCCATAGTCTATAGCAATTTCAACAATGTTAAAAGTCCAAAGTTCAAAGCCTCTTCTGAGATTCATCTAATCACTTAACTGTAACCCCCAAATCAAGATGGGAAACCAGCTAAGCAAACTCCAAACTCTGCACCTTCAAGGCTGATGTCAAAGCGGTCTTTAGATCTCTGAATCATTTTACATCTTTTTTTGTCGACTGCTTCAAACTTTTTTCCCCTGAACTGGTTCCACTCCCTGTTAACAGCATTCCTCAGCAGATAACCCACAGCTCTGGCATCTTGAACATCTTGGAGTCTGCAAGGCAACTTCAGTGTTACAGCTTCTTGTTTCAATATCTGGGATCCACAGGTAATATACTGGGCTCTTGCAAAGGGCTGGTGTCACTTCTCCAGCTCTGCCCTCTGTAGCTCTCCACTCTGCTGCTGCTGCTGCTGCTGCTGCTGCTGCTGCTGCTGCTGCTGCTG
>JANHMN010000023.1:14687331-14714382 GCA_030674055.1 Rhabdomys pumilio
CCTGGTATGTGTGCAGCAGATTTGATTGCCAACCCTCATAATTGCTCTGCAAATACTTTACCCATTGAGCCATTGTCCCAGTTCCCAAATTACCCAAATTATTTTTATCTTTTTATTGAATATATTATTTACATTTCAAATGTTATCCCCTCTCCCAGTGTCCCCTCTGCAAATACCCTATCCTATCCCCCCTTACCCTGCTTCTATGAGGGTGGGTCCCCTCCCACCCACTTCCACATCACCACCCTAGCATTTCTCTACACTGAGGCATCAAGCCTTCACAGGACCAAAGGCAATCAATTCCGTTGATGACAGATAAAGCTGATTCATCTCTTTTAGTCCTTCCCCTAACTGCTCCATTAGGGTCCCTGTGCTCAGTCCAATGGTTGGCTGCAAGTATTCGCATCTCTGTTGATCAGGATTTGGCAGAGCATCTCAGGAAACAGCTGTGTCAGGATCCTGTCATCAAGCACTTCTTGGCATCCACAATAGTGTCTGGGTTTGGTGTCTGCATGTGACAGATCTTTAGGTATAGTAATATCTGGACTGCCTTTCCTTCAATCTCTGCTCCACTCTTTGACCCTGAATTTCCTTTAGACAGCAACAATTCTGAGTTAAAATTTTGGAGATGAATGGGTAGCCCCATCCTTCAACCAGGGGGCCATGCCTAACCTTTGGATTTGGTCTTGACAGGTTCTCCCTCTACTTTGTGAGGTATTTCACATAATGTCATCCCAGTGGGATCCTAGGAGGCTCTTGCTATCCTGGCATCAGGGACTTTCTGGTTGCTATCTCCAGTATCCCAACCTCCATTGCTACGTATCTCTGTTCAATGTCCTGACCCTCTGCACATCTTCTCCAGCTCCTCCCATACCTGATTCTTCTCCTCTATTCCCCTCCCCCATTTTCTTCCTCCAAAGTCCCTCCCAGCCTCTACTTCCCTTGATTATTTTATTCCCTGTTATAAGTAGAACTGAAACATCCACAGTTTGGTCTTCCTTCCTCTTGAGCTTCATGTGGTCCATGAGTTGTATTACAGGTATTCCTCACTTTTTCCTGGAAATCCACTTATCAGTGAGTGTGTACCATGTGTGTTCTTTTGTGTTTGAGTTACCTCATTCAGGATGATATTCTCTAGATGCATCCATTTGTCTGCAAATTTTCATAAAGTCATTGTTTTTAATAGCTGAGTAGTATTCCATTGTGTAAATGTACCATATTTTCTGTATCCATTACTCTGTTGAGGGACATCTGGGTTGTTTCCAGCTTCTGGCTATTATACATAAGGCTGCTCTGAACATAGTGGAGCATGGGCACTTATTACATGTTGGAGCATCTTCTGGATATATGTCTAGGAGTTATAGTACTATGTACAATTTTCTGAGAAACTGCCAGACTGATTTCCAGAGTGGTTGTACCACCTTGCAATCCCACCAGCAATAAAGGAGTGTTCCTCTTTCTCCACATCCTCACCAGCATCTAGTGTCACCTGATTTTTAATTTTAACCATTCTGACTTATGTGAAGTAGAATCTCAGGGTTGTTTTGATTTGCATTTCCCTGATGACTAAAGATGTTGAACTTTTTTGGTGCTTCTCAGACATTAGATATTCCTCAGTTGAGAATCCTTTGTTTGGTTTGGTACCCTATTTTTAGTAGGGTTATTTGATTATCTAACTTTTTAAGTTCTTTCTATAATTGGATATCAGTCCTCTATCAGATGTAGGGTTGGTAAAGATCTTCTCCCAATCTGTTGGGTGTGGGGAGCAGACAGAAGGCGGCTATCATCCTTGCAGCCATCTTGAGCCATATACCCTGATAAGAGACTTGATTACATTAGCCTACAACAGCTGAGCACTCTCTGATAACATCTTGTTTTAGATACCCAGGATCTTCCCTTGGGTTTGTGAGACTTAAAGGTGTGATTTAGAGCTGAGATTTAAGGGTGTGACTTAGAGATTAGGTTTAAAGAAAAGGCCTAAGGGCATGACTTAAGGGCGTGACTTAGAGGTGTGGCTTAAAAGTGAGACATATAAAAGGCAAGAGGCAGACAGAAGACAGATCAGAGAACCAGACAACAGATTACTTGACAACAGTACAACTTGGAGCTAGGAATTAGTACAGTACAACTTGGAACAGAGAATTAGGCACTTAGCACTTGGAGAAAGCAACTAGGTACTAGACACGTAGAAGAGCACTAGGGACTAAGAACTAGGGACTAGGAACTCAAGACTTGGGACTTGGACTAGGAAGAGAGACTGAAGAATAAACAGGATTGAATCACACTCTGTCTGGTCTCAATTCTTCGCATCTGTCCTCACTCTCTCTCTCTCTCTTGCTGAACCCTGATCCATGGACTGGAGCAGCCTGGGGCAGTGATGGCTCTAACAATTTAGCCCCAAGGCTTTTGGCAATGTGGGTCAAACACTGATAGAGCGGTCCATGACATTTTAGCCCCCAAACATGGGGCAGATCAGCCGCAACAGTTGGGTACCATTCTGTCCTATTGACAGTGTCCTTTGCCTTGCAGAATATTTGCAATTTTGTGAGTTACCATTTGTCTATTGTTGATTTTAGAACATAAACCATTGGTGTTCTGTTCAAGACCTTGTCCACAGTGCCCATGTGTTTGAGGCTCTTCCCCACTTTCTCTTCTATTAGTTTTAGTGTATCTGGTTTTATGTAGAGGTCCTTGATCCACTTGGACTTGAACTGTGTACAAGGAGATAAGAATGAAATATTTACCTTCTTCTACATGCTGACTGCCAATTGAACCAGCACCATTTGTCAAAAATGTTTTTTTCCACTGGATGGTTTAGCTTCTTTGCCAAAGATCAGGTGACCATAGGTGTGTGGGTTCATTTCTGGGTCTTCAATTCTATTCCTCTGATCTACCTGCCTATCACTGTACCAATACCATTGAGTTTTTGTCAGTATTGCTCTGTAATACCACTTGAGGTCAGGGATGGTGATTCCCATAGATGTTCTTGTATTGTTGAGGATATTTATTGCTATCTTGGGTTTTTGGTTATTCCAAATGAAACTGCAAGTTACTCTTTATTATGAAAATTTTCTTTATGAAAAATTCAGTTGAAATTTTGATGGGGATTGCACTGAATCTGTAGGCTAATTTTGAAAAGACTGCCATTTTTACTGTATTAATCCTACCAATCCATGAGCATGGAAGATCTTTCCACCTTCTGAGGTCTTCTTTAATTTCTTTCTTCAGAGACTTCAAGTTCTTGTCATACAGATCTTTTACTTGTTTGGTTAGAATCACACCAAGATATTTTATATTGTTTGTGACTATTGTGAAGGATGTTGTTTCCTTAATTTCTTCCACAGTCCATTTATCTTTTGAATATATGAAGGCTTCTGATTTGTTTGAATTAATTTTATATTCAGCCACTTTGCTGAAGTTGTTTATCAGGTTTAGGAAGTCTATGGTGGGAATTTTGGGGTCACTTAAGTATACTATCATATTATCTGGAAATAGTGATATTTTGTCTTCTTCCTTTCCAATTTGTATTTCTTCAACCTCCTTTTGTTATCTAATTGCTCTAGCTAAAACTTCAAGTACTATATTGAACAGACGGGGGGGGGGGGGGAGAGAGATCATCTTTATCTAGTCTGTGATTTTAGTGAGATTGCTTCAAGTTTCTCTCCATTTACTTTGATGTTGGCTATTGGTTTGCTTTATATTGCTTTTACTATGTTTAGGTATGGGCCTTGAATTTCTGATCTTACCAAGACTTTTAACATGAAGGGAGACTAACAGACTGGATACATAAACAGGACCCAACATTGTGCTGCATATAGGAAACACACCTCAGTGACAAAGACAGACACTACCTCACAGTAAAAGGCTGAAAAACAATTTTTGAAGCAAATGGTCTCAAGAAACAATCTAAAGTAGCCATTCTAATTGACTTTGAACCAAAAGTTATCAAAAAAGATAAGAAAGGACACTTTATACTCATTAAAGGAAAATTCTACCAAGATGAACTCTCAATTCTGACCATCTATGCTCTAAATACAAGGGCACCCACATTCATAAAAGAAACTTTACTAAAGCTCAAAGCACACATTGCACCTCACCCAATAATAGTGGGGGACTTTAAAACTCCACTCTCATCAATGGACAGATCATGGAAACAGAAAATAAACAGAGATATGGTGAAACCAACAGAAGTTATGAATCAAATTGATTTAACAGATAACTATAGAACATTTCATCCTAAATCAAAAAATTATAACTTTTTCTCAGTACCTCAGGGTACCTTCTCCAAAATATAACCATATAATCAGTCACAAAATAGGCCTCAACAGATACAAGGAGATTAACATAATCCTATGCATCCTATCAGATCACCAGGGAATATGGCTGGTCTTCCATAACAACAGAAAACCCACATAGACATAGAAGCTGAACAATGCTCTACACAATGATAACTTGGTCAAGGAGGAAACAAAGAAAAATTTAAAGACTTTTTAGAATTGAATGAAAATAAAGGCACAACATGGCCAAACTTTTGGGGCACAATGAAAGCAGTGCTTGCTAAGAGGAAAACTCATACCTCTGAGTGCCTCCAAAATGAAACTGGAAAGAACATACACTAGCAGCTTGACAACACATCTAAAAGTTCTAAAAGAAAAAGAAGCAAATACACACAAAAGGAGTAGACAACAGAAAATAATCAAACTCAGGGCTGAAATCAACCAAGTAGAAACAAAAAGAACTATACAAAGAATCAACAAAATCAGGAGGTGGTTCATTAAAAAAATCAACAAAATAGATAAACTCTTTGCCAGACTTACCAAAGGGCACAGAAACAGTATCCAAATTAACAAAATCAGAAATGAAAAGGAAAACATAACAACAGAAAATAAATAAATTCAATAAAATCATCAGATCCTACTACAAAAGCCTATACTCAGCAAAACTGGAAAAACTGGATGAAATGGACAATTTTCTAGACAGATATCAAACACTAAAGTTAAATCAGGATCAGATAAACCACCAAAACAGTCCCATAACCCCTAAAAAAATAGAAGCAGTCATTAAAAGTCTCCCAACCAAAAAAAGCTCAGGAATAGATGAGTTTAGTGCAGAAGTCTATCAGACATTTAAAAAAAAACCAATACTCTTCAAACTATTTCACAAAATAGAAAAAGAAAGAAAACTACTCAATACACTATATGAAGCCACAGTTACACTGATACCAAAGAAATGCTCAACATCCTTAGTCATCAGGGAAATGCAAATTAAAACAACCCTGAGATGCCACCTCACACCAGTCAGAATGGCTAAGATCAAAAACTCAGGTGATAGTAGATGCTGGCGAGGATGCGGAGAAAGAGGAATACTCCTCCACTGTTGGTGGGATTGCAAGCTTGTACAACCACTCTGGAAATTAGTCTGGCAGTTCCTCAGAAACTGGAAATAATTCTACCTGAGGACCCAACTATACCACTCCTGGGCATATACCCAAAAGATGCTCCAACAAATAACAAGGACACATGCTCCATTCTGTTCATAACAGCCTTATTTATAATAGCCAGAAGCTGGAAACAACTCAGATGTCCCTCAACAGAGGATTGGATACAGAAAATGTGGTACATTTGCATAATGTACTCAGCTATTACAAACAATGACATCATGATATTCACAGGCAAATGGATGGAACTAGAAAATATCATCCTGGGTGAGATAATCCAGTCACAAAAGAACACATATGGTATGTACTCACTGACAAGCTCAGAATACCCAGGATATAACTCACAAACCATATGAAGCTCAAGAAGATGGAAGAATAAAGTGTGGATGCTTCAGTCCTACTTAGAAGTGGGAACAAAATAATCATGGAAGGTAGAAGGAGGAAGGAATCTGTGAGGGATACAGGAGGGGGAGGGGAAAAGGAACAGGTGTGAGAGGAGACAGGGGAGAAGTACAAAGGGTCAGGAAATTGAATGGAAGTATGTAACAGTAGGGGGATGAGGAACTTGGGATAGCCACTAGAAAGTCCCAGGTGCCAGGGAAGCAAGAGGTTCCCAGGAGCCAAATGGGATGATATTAGACAAAATATCTAACAAAAGGGAGAAAGAACCTGTAGAACCAGTAGATAGGCATGGCCCCAGGATGAGAGATGAAACCACCCACTCATCCTCAAAAATTTTAACCCAGAATTGTTTCTGTTTAAAGGAAATATAGGGACAACCATTGGAACAGAGACTGAAGGAAGACCATCCAGAGACTGCCCCACCTGGGGATTCATCCCATCTGCAGACTCCAAACCCAGACACTATTGCTGATGCCAAGAAGTGCTTGCTGACAGGAGCCTTGTATAGCTGTTCCCTGACAGGCTCTGCCAGAGCCTGACCAATATCAATGCAGATGCTTGCAACAAACCATTGGATTGAGCACTGGGACCCTAATGGAGGAGTTAGGGGGAAAGACTGAAGGAGCTTAAGGGGATTCCAACCCGATAAGAAGAACAACAATATCACCTAACTGGAATCCCCAGAGCTCCCAGGGACTAAACCACCAACCAAAGAGTACACATGGAGGGACCAATGGCTCCAACTTCTTATGTATCTGGCATCAATGGGAGGCCTTTGGTTCTGTGAATGCTTAATGTCCCAGCACAGGGGAATGCTAGAAATATGAGGCAGGAGTGGGTAGGTGGAGGAGCACCCTCATAGAGGCAGGGGAAGGGGGATGTCAAGGGGGGTGTTGCAGAGGAGAAACCAGGAAGGGACATTTGAAATATAAATAAATAAAATAATCAATAAAAAGAAGGGAGAGAAATTCAAAAAAAGGAGTTGCCATGGTCTGTAAGGTTAATTGGGGTCCCACATCTGCTCTGCCATAGGGCTCAGCCACTCAGGAGGCAGGACACGGGAAGTTGACCATGTTTTCTCCACATTGTGGCCAGGCAGGTGTTGGGTCATAGGTAAGCCACGGGACACTGCTCTAGAGGTTAGAAACACAATCTGACATGGGACAGCCGAAGCCGACTTGGGGGGCAGGAGCATCCCTGGGCCTGTGACAAGGCCAAGGCTGTCTGGTTCTTAGGCGCTCAGACACCCAGGTGCCACTGGTAGCCGCAGAAGAGCTGAGAACAAAGTGGCGGCCAGTGGGCTGGATCTGGCCCAGGGGCTAGAGGGCAGAAGAGGGGCACTCCAGCTGGTTCCAGAGGGATAGTCTTTGGCTTGTCAGTGGTGGTTGTCTTGGCTTGGGCTTGGTGGTGGCCATGGCTGGGAGCACAAAAGAGGCCTTCTATTGGAGACCAGATGGTGGCTCTATAGGCAAAGGCCTTCTCCATGGCTCCCCACAGGGGATCCAGATGAAAAGAGACAGTCCGTGGTTTTAAGGAATTTGTTGTCAGTGCAGAAAGTGGATGAGTAAAAGTATATCTCACTTCTCAGGGTAGTCCAGAGGTTAAATACCTTTTGCAGGGAGGAGTGTCTGGGAAAGAAATCTTATTGGCTAAGCCTCCAGGCCTCTAAGTACCTCATTAAAATGGAGATCTGTCTTGAGCCTACTGGACCTCAGGTCACATCCTCCACCTGTGGAGGAGCTTGGGGCACTGCCCTTACACAACTGATGGCCACAAATCTATGGAGAGCTGAGGCTAGTGACAGGGGCCTGGTACCCATGAACAGGCAAAACACCTACCATCCTTTCAGAGTTTCTGGGATTTCTAGCATTAGCTCAACTGGGAATCAGGCTGCCTTTCACAGTACCACAGTATGTCTCCTCAAAGCCATAAAACCCAAACTAAGACATCACCCTACTTTTTCAAGGGAGATGCTTTTTTTCTTGGATAGCCTATTACAGTCATAACATTGTTACAAGAAAGTCTCCAACTTTCCTCTGGTCTCAACCCCAGCAGAAGCCCAAGTTGTTGTAATCAGTTGTAACACCAACAGCTCACTCCTATCTGGTTCCTGAGGTGACTTAAGAATGTGAACTCCAGATTCCAAGCAGGAAATTATGGGGTAACTTGAATATAAAATGTCCCCCATAGATTCACATGTCTGAGCCTTGGTTCTGAGCACATGGTACTTTTTGGGAAAGTTCTGAACTTTAGGAGGTAGAGCCTTTCTAGAGGAAGTAGGTTGCTACAACTAGATCTTGAATCTTTATAGGCTGGGATTCCTGTTTTTTGAGTGTTAGATGCAGTGTGATCAGCCAGCCTCCTGTTTCTGACAACATGTTTTCTTGCCATTAGAGACTGTATCTCCCTGGAAATGTAAGTCAAAATAGGGCCTTTCTCTTTTCAGTTGCCATTCTTAGAGAATTTTATCAAAGCAACAGAAAAATAACTAATGCAACAGCCTAGCACCCAACAACTGTGCTGGTGTTTACACTTTCATGGTGATGGGATTGCCGTTTTCTGCTTCATGCCTTATGTTTTTCACCAACAAATCTGCATACTAGTTAATGATGGGGAACATCTACATGCAGAACAAAATATTATCTGTTGTGAGATAAGAAGGTTTAATTTCTCATTGTGTGGGGAACTGACAGAAGATGGCTATCATCCTTGCAGCCATCTTGAGCCATATACCCTGACAAAAGACTTGTTTACAATAGCCTACAACAACTGTGCACACTCTAATAACATCTTGTTTTAGATACCCAGGATTTTCCCTTGGGTGTGTGAGACTTAAAGGCATGATTTAGAGCCGAGACTTAAAGGTGTAACTTAAAGGTGTAATTTAGATATAAGACTTAAAGACGTAACTTAAAGGCATGACTTAGAGGCATGGCTTAGAAGTGAGACATATAAAAGGCAAGAGGCAGACAGAAGAAATTATTAGACACTTGGAAAGGCTCTAGTACTTGAGACTTGAGACTTTGAGAACACTTGGACTAGAACTTGGAACTGGGAAAGAGACTAGCAATGTAGAACTAGGATTAGGACCTGAGACTTGGTACTAGGAACTAGGGACTTGAAGTTGGGACTGAGAACTAGGAACTCGGAGAGAAAAAGAGAGACTGAAGAATAAACGGGATTGAATCACACTCTGTCTGGTCTCCATTCTTCAGGTCGTCCTCACCCTCTCTATTGCTGAAGTCCCCACGGACTGGAGCAGCTTGGGGCAGTGCAGGCTCTAACAATTTAGCCCCCAAGGCTTTTGGCAGTGCAGGTTCCAACACTGACAGAGTGGTCCCCGACATTTTTGGCTCCCAACATGGGGCAGCTCGGGCCATGACACCATTGAACACAACCTTCCCAAAGATGAATCAAGAAGTCACATTAACACAAAATGCCATTGTTAGGAGGTTTCAACTCAGAGGACACTGACTGGAAAAGGACTGAGATTCTCTATTCTACCTGTCCCCATATCTGTTCCTCATATTTCCAATGAAAAGTTTATTACTTCATTACCTCCTTGAGCTTCCTACTGGTGAAAGTTGGAGATAACAGTGTTCTTAATCTCTTCCATTCTTCATTCTCAGAAAAGGTGGTATTTTTTTTTTCAGAATTCCCACTGGAACAACACTCTAGAATCCAACATAAAAGAGATGTTGCCATATACAACATGTTTGGAGAACTCTACAGTTTAAATAAATAAATAAATAAATGGTATCATTTATTTTAAAATATTTATGACCATATAGTTAATTAATGTAATGTGTTTAATGAATATTTGTCTCAAATGCCTAACCCTATAGGAGGATGGAGGTGGCACACAGCCAATGCATGTGGCTTAAGACTTTATTATCTAGCCTTCTCTTTCTATGGTATTTCCACACAGATGAAGAACCACTGTTTCAGGGGGACTAGATAGCAACAGTACTTCCAGTCTGTGCCAAGCAGACAGGAACTAATTTAAACTGGTAGCTTTGTAGAGACAGGTCAGTTATGTATTTACATATATTCATAGGGTGAGCTTCTTGATAAGGCTGTGAAAAAGTGGTTTGAGAAAACAATGAGTACTTGAAAAATCTAAGTATTATTTGGAAAAAATAATGCAATTCTATGTAAACTCTTTTTTCTTACTTATTTTCTTTAGGTGTAGATGATTATACTTCCCTCTTATTTATAGTCTTGGACTACCTCCTTGAATATTATGTCTACCATAAAAACACACATTTTGCACAAAAATAGATATTTTGTCATTCTGAATTTTAAAATTAGTACATTTTGCATTTGATGTATCTATATTAAAATAACTTATGTATGATATCAAAATTGAATATGACTTAAATTTTTTAAATGAAAATCATGGTTTTTAGTGTTTTCACTAGGAGTATGCAATGTGTGCATGAGCAGAGGCAACAGGTGGACATCAAGTGTCCTGCTTTCTTGCTGTACCTTATTATTTTGAGAAAGGATTTCCTTTAGAACCTAAAACTCCCTGTTATGTCTAGCTGACTGGCTAGAGAGCTCCTAGGATCTTCCTGTCTCTATCTCCAGTGCTGGAGTTATTGCACCTGTGGCCATGCCCAACTTCTTTATGTTAATGCAAAAACCTTTGTAAGATACAAAAAAATAAACAAAGATTTGAGTGCATTTCTAAGGTAAGTGAGAATAGTTAAGACCACATGAAACACACAATCACTTTCACAATCATTCTAAAGAAATAAAATACTAGGGGTTAGAAAGATGACTCAAAATCTAAGCAGTAGCTGCTCTTCCAGAGGACCAGGGTTTGGTTGTCAGCACCCTCGTGGCAACTTAAATCATCTGTAACTCCAGTTCCTGAGGGTTTGATGGCCTTATCTAGCTCCATAGTGATGCAGCATGCACATGCTACACAGACTTAAATGTAAGCAAAACACCCATAAACACAAAATAATACAATAAAAGTAAATAAATAAAAGAAGAGGATATACTTTTGGTGTGAATCTAACAAAAAAAAGTACGCTATGCTGAAAGTTGTAAAAATGATGGTGAAAAAAAATTGAAGGAATGGAAAAGCGTATCGTGTTTTTAGACCAGATAACTCTGCCAGGGAGATGCCTCACTAAATAAAAGCACTTTTTTCTCCAAATTTGAATCCCCAGCTACAGCTATCATAACTAAAGTGTTACAAACAGAAACAGGCAGATCTCAAGAGCTCACTGGCAATTTAGCCAGGATGAAACATCGGACTTGGGGTTCCATCTCAAGGGATTAAAGCAGAGAGATAAAACAGGACACCCAAAGTCCTCCACTTGCCTTGGCACATGTACACTTAGACACAAGTATGCAGGCAGCATAAAATTTGAAATACTAACAACAGTTCTTTTTCCCAAATTTATCAAAAAAAAAATTCCATTCTCATAGCATAGGTGAGTGGGTTTTTCATGTGTAGACATCAATAAACTCATTCTGAGTTTGCATGAAAGGACAATGAAATAAGATTTAAGTGAAAGAGATACATAGAGATGATACTGATAATAAGGAGAAACCAATTGTTCCATTTCACGTAGAATCACAATGCAGGTACAGACTTTGTGCTACAAAGCTCAAGTCCAACTGGATCAAAGACTTCAATGTAAAACCAGACACACTAAATCTAATCAAGGGGATTAGCCTTGAACTAATTGGTACAGAAGACAACTTCCTGAACAGAAAACCAATAGCTCAGGCTCTTAGATTAACAATTGATAAATAGGATCTCAGGAAACTGAAAAGCTTACATAAAGCAAAGGACAATGTCAATAGGATAAAATGGCAACCCACAGATTAGGAAAAGATCTTCACCAACCCTCCATCTGACAGAGAGCTAATATCCAAAATTTAGAAAGAACTCAAGAAGTTAGACAACAACAAGCCAAATAACAAGTTTTAAAATGTGGTATAAAGCTAAACAGAGAATTCACAACAGAGAAATCTCAAATGACTGAGAATCACTTAAAGAAATGTTCAAGCCTTCCAGTCTGGGACTGAGCACTGAGCAGATCCCGGAAGGCAGCTCTGCCCCCAATCTCTAAGAACCCAAAGGAAGCAGGGCTCCCAGGTGCTCCAACCCTGGCATTATCTTAGGTAAGCAGACAGCAATGCTCACCCCAAACAGGGAGTAACTGGGACCCACAAGAACCCAGGAAGTCACTCCTGGCCTGGAGCACTGAGCAGATTTTGAGCCCCAGCTCTTACCCCAGTAGTAACACCCACCCCACACAGTTCTGATAAAATCAAGATAATAGGAAAGACAGGCTCCTGTCAGAGACAGGGCAGGTAGCACTAAGGAGATCCAAATGTCAAAAGGCAAGCACAAGAACATAAGCATCAGCAACCCAGGGTACTTGGCATCATTAGAACCTAGTTCTCCCACACAAGAAAGTCCTGAATTCCCCATAGTACTAGGAAAGCAAGATTCAGATTTAAAATCCTTTCTAATGATATTGATAGAGGACTTTAAGAAGGACATAAATAAGACTCTCAAAGAATTTGAGAACACAAGTAGACAGGTAGAAGCACTTAAAGTGGAAACACAAAAATCCCTTAAAGAATTACAAGAGAATACAACCAAACAGGTGAAGGAATTGAAAAAAACATCCAGGACATAAAAATGATAGTAGAAACAATAAAGAAATCACAAAGGGAGACTACCCTGGAGATAGAAAACCTAGGAAAGAAATCAGGAGTCACAGACACAAGCATCACCAACAGAATACAAGAGATAGAAGAGAGACTCTCAGGTGCAGAAGATACCATAGAAAATATTGACACAACTGTCAAAGAAAACACAAAATACAAAAAGTTCTTAACACAAAATATCCAGGAAATCCAGGAAACAATGAGGAAACCAAACCTAAGGATAATAGGTATAGATGAGAGTAAAGATTCCCAACTTAAAGGGCCAATAAATATCTTCAATAAAATTATAGAAGAAAACTTCCCTAATCTAAAGAACAAGATGCCCATAAACATACAAGAAGCCTATAGAATGCCAAATAGACTAGACCAGGAAAGAAATACCTCCCTTCACATAATAATCAAAACACCAAATGCACAAAACAAAGAAAGAATATTAAATGCAGTAAGGGAAAAAGGCCAAGTAACATATAAAGGCAGACCTATCAGAATTACACCAGACTTCTCACCAGATACTATAAAAGCTAGAAGATGCTGGACAGATGTCATACAGGCTCTAAGAGAACACAAATGCCAGCCCAGGCTACTATACCCAGCAAAACTCTCAATTACCATAAATGGAGAAACCAAGATATTCCACAAAAAAAAAAAACAAATTTACACAATATCTTTCCACAAATCCAGCATTACAAAGGATAATAGCAGGAAAGCTTCAATACAAGGAGGGAAATTATACCCTAGAAAGAGCAAGTAAGTAATCCTCTTCCAACAAATCCAAAAGAAGATAGCCACACGGCTGGATGCAGTGAAGACACAGACGTCAGAGGCTTATCAATTTATTCTTCCCCATGCCCCTCTTCTAATATCTCAATGCCCATAATCAGCTTGAAGAAGTTAATGAAGAGTCAGTGCCCCTATTCCCTGGGCTTGGGGACCGAGGTGGTTAATATTGGGCTGTATTTCTAGGGAAAAGTAGTGGTTTTGTTGGAACAGGGAGGATTAGCTAGGATTTATTGCATAACTATAAACTATTGGTAGAAATATGTATAATTGTTTTTAAGATGAAGTCATAATTTCTTAAATGGTACAAAATTTACTTTGATTTCAAATTCAAGGTTTTCATTGATATGAGCGTCTTATTGATATAAAAGTGAGATTAATATTGTTACTGTCATAGGCATTGTGCCTATATAACACATTTAGGAATACAAGGCTTAGACCCAGTCCTTCTTTAACTTTTTAAACTGATTTGAGATTGTTAGCCTGTGAGTTAAGGGCCTATAGCAAATTCATGGCTCTGAGTTTATTGTTAGGGTGTTTTCTATATTTTCTGTAGCTGAGAGGAGTTAACAAACAATAGCACAGATTGCCTTACATGGGTAGTTGGTTTTTAAAACGTCAGAAGTCCACAGAATTGATGTTACAAACATTTCTGTATTAATGTCCATTTTGATTAGAGACCTATCTCCTCCTGACAACTTTCTGTCATGGATTCTAAGAAGAACTTGAGCATCTTTGGAGTTACTTCAGTTGTGCAGAGACAGCCACAAAGCAAGAATTGCCTCTTTTCATCTACAGACAAATCACTGTCCAGAAAAGGACACACTTGTGGAATAGTCGACTGATTATATCTGCCAAGACAGCCCTTAATAATTCTGCATCACTTGGTCTGTCAGATGATCCTGGGCCAGAAGGCTAAAGATTAAATGCTCCAACGTTTTGTAGTATAGGGACTGTCCAGGTGCTCAGTGGTCTTTATAATTTGGCTAAGTTTTAGAAGCTATGCTTTGTGCTTCCCATAATTTCAGTAAACTCAGTCATTCTGGATTTTGATGGGGTTGAAGACTTATAGTCTCATAGCCAATCCCGGCTATTTACTTTGAGAGAAAAGATTTGAGAGGATGGTTTTCAGCTGACATTCATTCTAAAGCCAAGAAAAAAGGCCAGGTTCAGAATTAAGTCTTTCAGTTAGGAGAGACAACAGAGGTTCTGTTTAGTCAACAAAATGATGGACTGTGTATTAGGTCTATCTTGCACCTAATACATAAATTGGTATAGTTATGCTGTAATTGTATTTTGAGATAAAAGTTTTATTTTAACAGGAAGGGTGATATGTAGGAGGAGCTAAGGTGGGAGGAGTAAGGAGAGGAAGATAAGCAGTAAGGAGAGGAGGAAAAGGAGAGGAAGAGCTAGGTGACAAGGGCTAGGGGGACATGGAGGTGGATGTTTGTGTGTCCCTGCCAGTCAAAGGTAATTGATATATCTATGTTGGGTATTAGGTTACACTTCTGATTGATATTGAGCATTACCAAACTTATAAAGCCTTTGATTAACATTTAAAAAATAGTATAAAAGCAAAAGGGAGAAGTGGTGATGGAATAGGGGTTTTCTAGGGAGGGGAAAGGGGAAAAGGGAATGGCATCTGTAATGTAAATAAAATATTCAATAAAGATTTTTTTAAAAAAAATGTTCAAAGTCCTTAGTCATCAAAGAAATGCAAATCAAAACAAGTCTGAGATTCCATCTTGCACTCATCAGAATGGCTAAGATCAAAACTCAACTGATAGCACATGCTGGCAAGGATGTGGAGCCAGGGAAACACTCCTCCATTACTGGTGGGAGTGAAAACTTTTACAACCACTTTGGAAATCAATTTGGTTGTTTCTCAGAAAACTTGGAATAGTTTTATCTCAAGGCCCAGCTATACCACTTCTGGGCATATACCCAAAAGATGTCCTACTATACCACAAGGACACTTGTTCCACTATGCTCATAGAAGCTTTATGCATGAAAACCAGAAACTGGAAAAAACTAGATGTCCCTCAACTGAAGGATGAATAAAGAAAATGTAGTACATGTACACAATGCAATACTGTCCAGATATTAAAAACAAAGACATCTTTGGAACAGAGTCTATGGGAATGGCCAAGTAATAACCCACCCAACTAGAGCTATGAATTTTGCAAGCAAATGGACAGAACTTGAGAATATCATCCTGAGTGAGGTAACCCAGACCCAAAATGACATGCATGGTATGCAGTTACTTATAAGTGGATATTAGCCATAAAATACAGGACACCCATGCTACATGCCACAGACCCCAAGAAGCTAACCAAGAAGGAAGCCCCAAGCAAGAATACTTTAATCTCACTTAGAAAAGGGAATAAAATAGTAATAGTAGGCAGATGATGGGAGGAACCTGGGTGGGAGAAGGGATAGGAAGGAGATGGGAAGGTTCAGAATCTAGACTGGAGAGAGACAGAAGAGATGGTCATACAGCCATAAGAATAAATGGAAATATGCAACTGATGTGTGTGGGGAACACCTCAAGGACATGCCAGAGACCTGGGAAGGGGAGGCTCCCAAGATTAATGGGAGTGACCTTAGCTGTAACTCACAGCACTGGAGATATGGAACCTGAAGGGGCCACCTCCTGTAACCAGGCAGGAACCCTGGTGAAGTAATGACACCAACACACCCACAAAACTTTTGAACCAAAATTTATCCTGTCTACAAAAATTGCAGGAAGAAGGGATGAAACAGAGTCTGTGGGAACGGCCAAGTAATAACCCACCAAACTAGAGACCTGTCCTATAGGCAAGTGCCAATCCCTAACATTATTAATGATACTGTTATGCTTGCAAACAGGAGTCTAGAATAGCTGTCCTTTAAGTGACTCTGCCCAGCAGCTGATTCAGAGGGATGCAGAGACTCACACCCAAACATTGGATGGATCTTGGGGACCTTTATAGAAGAGTTGGAGGAAGGATTGAGGGCCACAAAAGGGACAGAAAATTCTACAGAAAGACTAATAGAATCAACTAACCTGGACCCTTGGAGACTTTCACAGGCTGAACCACCAACCAAAGAGCACACACAGGCTGGACCTAGGACCTCCTGCACATATGTAACAGATGTGCAGCTCAGTCTTCATGTGGGTCCTAAACAATTGGAACAAGGTCCTTCCCTAAAGCTGTTGCCTGTCTGTAGAATACGTCCTTCTAAACGGGCTGCCTTGTTTGGCCTTAGTGGGAGAGGATACACCCAGCCCCACAGAGACTTGATGTACCAGAGTGGAGGGATACCCACAGGGGTCCTCCACCCTCTCAGAGGAGAAGAGAATGGGGGACAGGGAGAGGAACTGTGGGAGCAGGACCAGGACGGAACAGGATGTAAAGTGAATAAATAATTTTTAAAAAAGAAAAAAAGGAATTTGTACTGTTGTAGGATGGAGAAACACAGCTCTTCTACGGTATACAACAGTAAGTGAGTGGTCCATCCACAGACACAGCTACAAATGATTTTAATTTTTTTCTAGGACCTTCAATACAACCATTAAACTATTGCCCTAATGAATGGACTCTTTGAATTCTAATCTGCTACGATTCCACACCAGAATGCTTCCTTCACTGATTTGTTTGTGTTTTTTGTGAATGTGTGTACCTTTTCATATATGAGTATAGGTGTATGTGTGCTATGACATGTGTAGAGATCAGACAACAACCTTTGGATGCTGGTTTTCACTTTTCAATCTTGTTTGAGACAGGGTCTGTTGTTTCCCAGTACTTTGGCCAGGATATTTAGCCTGCAGTTATTCAGAAATTCTGTCTTTATATTCATTTCCTCATAGGAGTGTACTCGGGGTACAGATGTGTGTGCTACTGTGTTCAGCTTTTACATGAGTTCTGTGGAGCTTAACACCACTAAGAGCTTGTGTTCTAAATGCTTTTATACACTGAGCCATCTTCCCAGACCCTAGGTATTTTTCTCCCACAGGTGTAAAAGTGACTTAATTGTGTCAGATAAGTTGGAAAGATGGAAGAAAAAAAGAGGAAAAAGAATCTTGCCTTAAATCTAATACTTCATATAAAACTTAACACAAAATAGATTGCAGACTTAGATTTAAATAAAACTTTAAAGTTTATCAAAGAAAAACAATCAACCAACAAGGAGGTTTATGTGTTGAATTTTCTGACATGCTCCCAAAGCATAATTCACAAAAGGAAAAATAGGTGTGTATGCATCCTTCAAATACAATTTTTCAAAAAAATACTAATTTCTCCCTCTTCTGGAAAGACTCCTGTTAAACAACTAATGTTAGTAAAGATATATGGAAAAATGAACTATTGTATTACATTACTGATGGAAATGTTAATTTCTGCAGACATCATAGAAAGCAGTGTAGAGTATCCTTATAAGCCTAAATGTTTAACTACCACATAATTCACTACACTAATGCTGGGTATAAGTGGAAAGGAATTGAACCCAGCATATCAAACACACCTGTACGCCATGTATTTTGGTGGATCTACTCACAAAAGCCATGCTGCAGAATCATCTTAGACATTGTTCTAGTTTGCTTTCTGCTACTGTAATAAACTTCATGACCAGAGCAGGTTGTAGAGGAAAGGGTTTGTTTTACTTCACAAGTTGTAATCTATCATTGTAGAAAGCCAAGGCAGGGACTCAAGTCAAGAGCTTGAAGCAGAAATCAACAGAGGCATGCTGGTTCCCAGCTTTCTCCCAGACTCTTTTTCAGCAACCTTTCTTATACAGTCCAGGCTATTCTGCCTAGGAATGGTACCACACGTAGTGGGCTGGGCACTCCTACATCATTTAACAATCAGGAAAATGCCTCATAGACATGCTTATACGCCTGTTCAACAGAGGAAATTCTTCAACTGAGGTTCCCTTTTCTAGGGTATGTCAAGTTGACAACCAATAGTAGTCATCATAGGTGCCCATCAATAGGTGAATGAATGGATAAAGAAAATATCACACACACACACACACACCAAAACATCTACCAAATGTATAAATATATGAATAAATGTTGAAGTAATTTTAAAAATGGGTGCCTACCTGATGGTTTCTGAAGGTAGAGTAACATTCCTTCACCAGCACTGTTTTTATTATGTCTGGATCCATTATAGCCAAAATAGGATGTCAGCCTTCATAAAACCTGCATTGGGGAAGCAGAGAGGATTTAACCAACTAGCTAGATTTTGCAGCTGGAGGCATGCCCAGGAACCCAGATGTTGATTCACATGTTACAAGACCCATAATCCGAATTTTGCAATACACAACTATATAGGCTCCTAGTTAATAATTCTGACCCTATACCACAGAAATCTCATGAAATAAAATGTAGCTTGTGCAAGGACAGGCAAATACAAAGTAGTTCTACAAAGAGATTTCAATAGAAATAAATAGGAACATTTGTTAAATCTGGGTGGTGCATACATGAATACTGAGTTTGAGTAGCCAAACGCTGGGCAGAAAAGCAGGTGAGCCATCTCTAGAACATCAAGTCTAAGAGAAAAGTCAAAATAGGCTACTTTCTTCAACAAATTCAGTCCATGAATCATGATAGCAGTAGACATATGAGACCAGTGGTAGTAAAAGCCTATAAGACAATTATAATCATACCTTCAGCTCAAGAAACTACAGTCTATAGTTGTTTTCCAGGCATGGAAATATGTAAACTAATGGAAGTTTCCAGAATGTTTACCTCCATATTTTTCCATATTTTTTATGGCATTGTCTATCAAACTCCCAAAATCCCTGGGAAGAAAAAATGAGAACTCATTATTAATACTGTTACATTTATTTAATCAATTGGCGTGTGTGTACCTGTGTACAGAATGGGGGACCGCGTGTGGTAGTCAGTTCTCTCCTCCCATCAAGTCTGTTCTAAGGATTAAACTCAGGTGGTCAGGATTGGTGGCAGACACATTTAACCCTGAGCCTTCTTCCTGCCCCTGACTACTATATTTTTTACTTATTTATTTATTTATTTATTTACATCCAAAATGTTGCCCCATCCCAGTCCCCTCTTGCAGAGTTGTTCTCCCTTCCTCCCTCTGCTTCCCCTCTGAGAGGACAACCCCCACCTGTTATATCACAACCCCGCTGCATCAACTCTCTGAAGGATTAGGTGCATCTTCTGCCACTGAGGCCAGATGTGATACTCCTCTGCTACATATGTCCCTGACTACTATTTTAAGTAGATTGCTCTAATCTTATTGGTTCATAAATAATTTGATCATTATTAAATCAAGTTTACTAAATCATGATACTATCTATCAAAGACAATAAGAGAAATGTTTCTATTCTTATGTATATGAGTAGGAAGGAGAGAGAATACAGAAGAGGCCGAAAATGAGGATCTTGACATTGTTCAGAGTTTTCTCCCAACATTATTAAGCATGGCCACTTACTCTTGACTATGAATAGCAGTTAACACAGTGTCTTTCTGAAGTGTGTTTCCCTACATGTCTTCCCTAAATGCTTGAGGACTCTGAGTTATTCCTTTCATAGACACAAGAGGAAACAAGAACTAAGAGAACACAAAGGAGAATCCCAGGGACAGACATTGTGTGTCTCTATATTTAAAGTCCCTTTTATTCACCTCATAAGCTCTCCCTAGAACACCAGAGGAACTGGGAGATGGAACAAACTCAGGCCCTCTTTTAATCTAGAGCGTGTGTGAGTCTCAGGCACATAGATGAGTGAGAAAATAGATAAGCAAAGAATGACAGAGAACTCTCTTATCATGTGTTTTACTGAGCACAGAAAGAGGAGAGATACCACAACAACATGAAACATTACAAATTATGGTGGTTTGAAAGAAAAGTGTCCCATTAGGCCCATAGGGGGTGCCACTAGTAGGTGTGGCCTTGTAGGAAGTGGTCACTGGGAGCTGGCTTTGAGGTCTCAGATGCTCAAGCCATTCAGTATAATAGTCACTTCCTACTGCCTGCACATCAAGATATAGAGCCCTTAGCTACCTCTCCAGCACCTTGTCTGCCTGAATGCTGACATGCTTCCTACCATAGTAATAATAGACTAATGCTTGGGAGCCAAGACTCCCTTCTGCCTGGGAGCAAATGTTAGTTAAGTAAATTGCCTGAGTTAAGGAATACTTTATTGCACTCCTGCCAGGGAGAAAATATTAATCAGATAAGCAACTCAAGCTGAAAAATGTTTTAATTTCCTTCTTGCTTGTGAGAAAATATTTAGATACATAATTTGGGCTAGAAATTCTTGTAGGCTTAGAGAACTTTGCAATTATGGGATGACCCTAGACCCTGACTGTTAGATGACCCTCCTGCCTGCTTGCCTTTATATAACTGCAGCCTGAACAATAAAGTTTAAGCACTTGATCAGACATTCAAACAGGTGCTTCTTCTTTGTGTCTCTTGTCCTATCATTCTTCCGCCCCCTTCCCTAGTGTCTCGTCGAATCCCCGAGGGCCAGGGCAGACTAAACCTCTGAATGTTGTCAAGCCCCTATTAAATATTTTCCTTTATAAGAATTGTTCTGATCATCATGTCTCCTTGTAGCAATAAAACCCTGAGACACAAATTAAGCATTTTCTTTAACCTTGTACTTTCTGTCCTAGTTTGTTTTAATTATCAACTTGACAGAGCCAATAAGATGAGAAAGAAGTCCCCCACTAAACAATTTTCAAGATCAGACTGGCCTGTGGAGTCAGTGTCTGTGGAAATTTATCTTGGTGGTTAGTTGATGTAAGAGACTCAGCTAACTAATCCGTGGGCAGGTACTGTCTAAGAAAGGAAGCTAACAAGAGCCTAAGAGAGACAGAAAGCAGCATTCCTCTATGGTCTCTTCCTCAGACTCCAGCCCTGATATCTCTCAATGAAGAATCCTGGCCAGGAAGATAAGATAAAACCCATGAGCTGAGAAGCCTAGAGCTGACCTTTCTAATTGCAGGAACTAAGCCAGTTTTGACAACCACAACAAGACCAGTAGGGAGCTCAAGCAATACTTACATTGTGGTATGCAAGAATATCTCCCACAAAAGGCAGTGGTTTGGGTCCAGAAATCCCCAAATTCTTAAATTTTCCATGTGTGGAGGTTCCATACCTGTAAAGTGAGAGATTCTTAAGGACTGTCCCTGTGTGTAATGTAGGCTTACCAGTCACGGACACGGGAACTTTAACATTCAAGCTGGAGAGACCATAACATGTAAGCAACACACAACAACAAAAGCTACAACTGCAACATTTACATTTGGTCTTCATTTTTATCCTCACATTCTCTGAGAGATTCCCTTAACCCACAAAGGTTAGCTAAAAAGTAGATGATTATTTTGGCTGTAAGTTCCAAAGTAAATTATTTCCAAATGTCTCACAACTTCACTGTTAATGTGAGATTCAGGCTAGAATACTTTTACATAATCTCATTTTCGTTGTCATTTAGGAAATGGATTGAATACCAATGAGTGTGCCCCTGTTGTGATCTTTAGTGGTGGCTGCAACACACAAGTGTATCTGAGAGTTCTTTCCTGAGAGGAAAAGACTATTTTCTTATTTATGCCTAACTCAGTGGTTCTCAGTCTTTCTAATGCTGTGACCCTTTAATACAGTTCCTTATGTTATACTGACCCCCAACCATGACTTCATAACTGTAATTTTGCTACTGTTTACAATAATAATGTAAATATTGGATGTGCAGGATATTTGGTATGTGACCCCTGTGAAAGAATACACAAGTTGAGAGCTACTGTCCTGATCTGTGCCTGTCTAGACTTTATGTCATCACTGGCCCATTCTCTTCCTTATCCACCTACTCTGAGAGAGTCACATGACCTGATGGACAGGCCCAGAAAAAACTGTTGAATTTTAAAACCTGCTAAGCAGGTTTATTTCAAAGTATAATACAATCTAGCTTATGTATTTTTTTATGCAATAGGCTTACATCCCTGACACTTATAAACAGATGATGTCATTTTACACATGACTGTTGTCACAAATACTGAGAGTAATGGCATTTAACTTTAACCTTCTGAAAAACGGCTGCAATCTTATAAAAGTTTTAGGACCAAATATAATGAAATGAAACCTTTTCAATTAACTATAAAACATGAACAAACAGAAAAGATGTCGCCACAACACCTTGAATACTAAGCCTTTCCTTTAAAGAATAAAACCATGTTTGAGATTCCTATTTTCACACTACCATGAATATCTATCTTTTATTAATATAAAATGGTAACAGAAGTGAAATGTGTTGAGTTTGTCAATGGGAGAGCATCTACTATCCATGGATTCAAAGATGTAAATACACACACACACACACACACACACACACACACACACACAGAAAGGCAGAAGAATGAGCTGTCCATGGCAATAACATTTGCTATCCTGGAACTCAGTATAACTTCTTTCTTTCTGTATACGATTATGAAGGCATGCTAACATGGAAAGGAAATACTGAAATTGATGATTTGACTGATACTGCCAGTGGAACTTAGAGGAAAAATATTTAAAATCCAAACAGTTTCAGAGTGCCTGCCCTTTGAGGATGCCAGTAGATAAGCAGATTCCATAGCAGGGGAGGGATAACTCCTTATATTGATGCCAGTGGATTTAACAGAAAATAGTGAAGAAAAAAACCAAGTGTTCTTTGCTCAAAAGATTCATCATTTAGATGTAAATGCATATTATATAGATAGAAGAACTAAGTTTGGGGAGGCAGAGTGCTCCAGGGATGAGGAACAAAAAGAGAGAAAATCTGAGAATACCATATAACTTGTGGTATACTAGGTACGTTGTATAAATGGTCCTAGAGGTGGGACAAGGGAGCAGAACCTAGCCATGTACATATAGGGCAACACTTCATGTCTCCTACATCTGAGGAAACAAAGGTGAAGACAACACAAAAACTCCTTCCATCCTCACAATACCCAAAATCCTGAGATCTTGCAGAAGAGGACTCTCATGCTCACAGCTAACCATTGAACTGATCACATGGACCCCAATGGAGGAGTTAGAGAGAAGACTGAGGAGCTGAAGGGGATTGTGGTCCCTTGGGGAGAGCAACAATACCAACCAACCAGAGCACCCAGGGTGCCTGGGAGCACATAGGGAGAGACCCATGGCTCCAGCTGCATATGTAGGGGAGGATGGCCTTGTGGGGCATAGGTGGGAAAGAAGGTTCTTTTCCCATGAAGGTTAGATTCCCCCAGTGTGGAGGACAAGGAGGTGGGAGTGGATGGGTGCATGGGGGCACATCCTCATAGAAGCAGGAGCAGGGGGCAAGGGATAAAGGGTTTCTGGGTGGGAGGAATGGGGAAAGGGGATAACATCTGAAATGTAAATAAAATATCCAATAAAAAAGAAGTGATCAAACACAGTGATCAATTATGTGTAATCTACTTCACTGAGCCCTGGATGGTTAATCTGGGGGAAAACTGAGACTAAACCAGAAGATAACCCAAGCCTGAGGTCACTCAATCCTTCTTTCCACAAAATGTGGAGTTTAGCAGAAGAGGAATGGATAGCTATCCCCTTGGAGGGATTTGCATCAGATCAAAAACAACACCTTAAGTCTTTGTACATCCCATGCTCAAGCAAAGTCCTCTTCATTTTCTCTTTGGATTTTCCAAACAAGTAAAGGAAAGAATTGTCTGGTTTATATCCTCCAAATCCTGATCAATGAGGAGAGGAGCCTGAGCAGTTTAATCACAGATAGAGGAGCACCAGGATGGTAGCCAGGAGCATCCAGGCTTCCATGGAAAAGTTTGGGATCAGGTTCATCGCTGCTTTCTTTAATCAAGTCTTGCCTCTGTGCTTTATTCTTAGCTGTGAGTGCTGCACCTTGCAGGGTTGAGCCAAGTGAGCTCCTTTCCCTTCCCAGCTGTGATTCAAGGCAGTGAGCCTTCAGTGCTTAAAAGGAGGTGGGGCTGGCCTTACATTCAGTAGAAACACTATTGTCCCCACCCACAGTTCCAAGAGTTCCACGCATTCTCCATCTCCGCTGTTGGCCGAGAATCATGGATGTGCCCACTTTGATATTTTAATTCATTTCATAGAAATATCAGTGAAAAGATACAACCTGTGTTATCATTGAATCCAAAAGTTTCTTATCGAGAAGCTCGGGTGACGTTATTGTCATTGACTTACTCTAGTCTGTCCTTTTGCCCAGAGCTGCTTTCATTTTGTAATACTGGAAATTCATCCAAGTGAGCTCCACCCACAAGTATTATTTTCACTCACTTCCCTCTGCCTACAATATCCTCTGCCTCAGAGAGGACTCTTATTCATCCTTCAAATCCATCTTTTAAAATTCCATCTAGTAGAATTCTTTCTCGTTAACCTCATCAAAAGATAGAAATAGTCTCCTGAACAACCTTTATTATGGCCAGGAAACAATCCTAATTTTCTATCTCCAAGAACATTGTTGGTTTCTATATGTGTTTTCAATACCAGATTATAAGCTCAGGCAAGTCATAGTCTATCACTATCTTTCATGTCTGTCTAGCAGAATGCTTTAAGAAATGTGGCATCTAGAAAGTTTAGGTGACATTTGTCTTCTCTGTGTTCATTTCTTATGAACTGACCACTTCATATTTGAGGGTCATAAAAGCAAAAGTGTTAGTTAGACACAGTCTCCTTCCTCACATACGCAGGCTGATCTATCATGGAGCTGATTGCTCCATCACTTGGAGCTGGAGAGATGTCTCAAGAGTTTAGAGTTTGCCATTTTTATCATCTGTCTTTGACGTCTTTCTGTATCTGTATTTCTACCAGGGCTTTGCATAATCCCTAGTAACTCATTCCTACAATTGTGAACACACATACACACACACACACACACACACACACACACACTTGGAAGGATTAGAAGGTGTGGTCATATTGGAAGAGGAGTGTCACTGGAAGTATATTTTGAAGTGTCAAAATTTCTCATCATGTAAGCTGCTTCCAGGTACTGTTACTGCATCATGTGCTGCCTATCTGCTGCCATGTTCCCTGCCATGATGGTCATGGACTAAAACTCTAAAATTTTAAGCAAGCCTCCAATAAACTCTTTCTTTTACAGGTTGCCTTGGTTATGGAGTCTCTTCACAGCAATAGCAAAGTAACTATGGCAATGCCTTCTAATTATTTTCTATAAAGCAAATGTGAAGAGAAATTAAGAATTGCTTTAATTGGGACTAGGGATGTGGCTCAGTTGGTAGAATGCTTGCTTAACATAACTGAGGATATGGGTCTGATCTGGGAGCTCCATAATACTAGTTGTAGTTCATGTCTAAAATCTCAACACTTGTTGAGTAAGAGCAGAAGGATTAGAAGTTCAAGGTCACCACAGGTTGCATAGTAAATTAGAGAACAGCTCAATGGGATACAGGGGCAGGGGGGAAATGCTAAGTAAATGTCTCAGTTAGTAAAATGTCTGTCATGTAAGTATAAAGACATGATTTTGTATCTAAAAGACCTATATAAAAAGTCAAGAATGACAATTTGTGCCTGTGGGGACACACACACACACACACACACACACACACACACACTCACATGCATGTAATAGACATATAAGCATACACATAATAAAATATAAAACCTTTCTGGAACTAACACATTTTACTTTGAAAAGCTTAATTTGGTTGATTACATCACCTGTAATGAAGTGTAATACGACTCTGACCTGTCCTATTCACCAGGAGGCCTCTAGTCTATCTGAGTGAAAGAGACTTGTCATTTCTTGAGACCAAAACCCAGCCAGGATCATGGCCAATCAAAAGCAAAAGGTCTTAGTCTACCAAGGGTCTTATAAGGAGGCATCCTTTTTGTGAAATTTGTTCTATTAGATAATATCTTTTTTTAATACACAAAGAATTGAGCTGCAGGCATGGATGAAGACACTCTGTACTGTAGGTTTGTCCCTATGTAGTGGCTTGTGTTCTTATGGTAATTATGTTAGATAAAAAAAAAAACTGATTGCAGTGTCCCTCACATAGGTAACGGTTGTCTGTCTCAGTTGGTTTTGAGCTGGTCAATAAAGTTACCGATGTCCAATGGCTGGGCAAGGAGACAGAGGCAGGACTTTTAGGATTCCCAGGAAGGGATTGAGGAAGGAGGAAGGCTCCAGCTGCATATATAGCAAAGGATAGCCTTGTCAGGCATCAGTGAGAGGAGAGGCCCTTGGTCCTGTGAAGGCTCAGTGCCTCAGTGTAGAGGATTGTGAGGGCAGGGAGGTGGAAGTAGGTGGGTGGGTGGGGGAGGGGAAATGGAATAGGGAGTTTCTTGGGGGAAACCGGGAAAGGTGAAAACATTTGAAATGTAATTAAAGAAAATAACCAATAAAAAAAAGAAATATGGAAGGGAATTTAATTAAAAGTAAATACATAGGAAAGAATGTTAATTCAAGTTACATAATGAGAAAGAGATATTAATCTCCATAGAATGGAGAATTTAAGTATACATAGATGAATAAATAAATTGAGGTTTTGATCTTAAATTGTAGGTCAAGAGAAGGAGATAGGGAGAATAACCTTATCTCAGACAAATAGTAGAAACTTAAGTCTTGCAGGAGATACTAGAAAGGACATGTCTGACTGGCTCCCACACTAATGCCAGCTACCGGCAAGCCACCTGGTCCCAGCTGGGTGTCCTCCAAGCTACTCTCTCTAGCTAGCCCCCACCCCCACCCCCAGTTATGACCAGTCCCTGTGCTTCCAGCTCTGGTTAGCTCATCTCTGGAGC